>JAFFSR010000207.1:1945000-2342500 GCA_017163975.1 Anastatus disparis | reverse complement strand
TCACAAATCATAATCATAACTGACGCTCTTTCAATTCACGATTACATTTTGATTTCTTAATTGAAATTTATTTAATTAAGGATTCCTTTTGATTTTGGAATTAAAGCCCTTTCAATTCACGATTAAATTTTGATTTCTTAATTGAAATTTATTTAATTAAGAATTCCTTTTGATTTTGGAATTAAAGCCCTTTCAATTCACGATTACATTTTGATTTCTTAATTGAAATTTATTTAATTAAGGATTCCTTTTGATTTTGGAATTTAAGCCCTTTCAATTCACGATTAAATTTTGATTTCTTAATTGAAATTTATTTAATTAAGAATTCCTTTTGATTTTGGAATTAAAGCCCTTTCAATTCACGATTACATTTTGATTTCTTAATTGAAATTTATTTAATTGAGAATTCCTTTTGATTTTTTAATTAAAGCCTTTTCAATTCACGATTAGATTTTGATTTATTAATTTAAATATTTTTAATTATTAATTTAAAAGGAATTGTTAATTAAATAAAACTTTAATTACAAATTCAAAAATGATTCGTGATTCAAATAATTTTTAATTACTTTTTTCGCAACCCTGGTTTCAGCTATAAATCATCGGTTTTATTAGCGGTCCTTGCATTTTATCTCGCAATTTACATCAAGAAGCTGAACTTTGGAGGTTAGAATTTTTACAGTTTTGAGGTTAGTCGGGAGGCAAATTTCATCTGCAGGCAGAGATCCTGGTGGCTAATTTTTTAATCTTCTCTCCGACCAAGATAGAAGTCTACCTTACCCTATGAGGAGGTTAGTTTTAGTTGCTGTAGTGTACACAAGGGGTCGGAGTTATGGACAGTTGTGCGATTTGTAAGCTACCCACTGATGATAAATGGGGCATGGCAAAGCTCTATTTGTGTTTCGCGTGCCGGCAACGCTGTCATGCGAAATGCATGACTCGTTCAAAAATGGAAAATGGAACAAAATATGAATGCAAAAGGTGCACGGAAAAAATAAAAAATAATTCATCGTCGTCTGCCGGTGGAAGCATTAAGGCCAATAGAGTTTTGAAGACCGCACACAAAGTTGTTTCCAGTCAGCCCATCAGTGCCTCTACACCATCAAGAGCTGACTCAAAAGTGACACCTGTCAACACCTCTCTGAAGCAGCCTGAAAGAGTAAAAACTACTTTGACGAACAACAGCGGCGCCACGGCGGATGGTGGGAGAAGTAGAATAAGTATACATTTATCTAAGTAATTGGGAGGTGGCGCTGCGCACGCTACCCCGAATAATAATAATAATAGTAATAATTTTAAGAAAAATAATTTTGATGTAGACCGAGGTGACTTAAATTCTGCCTCATTGCAGGCAGCTGTATCTGCTTTAGAGGGCGCACTATCTGGCAGGCTTGACACAATATCTAATTCATTTGATCGACTTTTGGCCTTTGAGATACAATTTGAAAATTTTGACAAGGGCCTGCGGGATATTGTGTCTAAAATTGAAACACAAAATGAATTTATTAAAAAATTAGGAAGTGAGCAGATGCGGCTGTTAGAGGAAAATCGCAAACTTAGAGGAATAATAGTCACTTCAGAAAGGAATTTCTTGTCCGCTCTAAATAATAAAATTGAAACATATAACAAAACGATTAATAGTAAATTTGATAATATTTTAACTTTTCTTAACAACGAGTTTCACGAAGTGGACAAGGGTTTCTTCGACCTTACGACTGGGGTAGCTGGCGTGGCGCAGGCCGTCGCAGATCTCATGGGAATGAATGAGCATACATTGCATACATCTAAATTAGTAGAAATTACACAAACACCACATACTCATGCTGTAATTAGTGATAAGGCACCTCGTCAAGTTGATACGGAGTGTGGCTCTGGGGGCGGTGCATTGGTAATCTCTGGCGAGTTTGACTGTTCAGCAGTTAATGTTGTGCCAGATGATTACGCCTATGCCGTTCTTGGTACCATTATCCCGACAATCAAACGTACAAATGTAGTTTCAGTTAAGAAAATCGCTAAACATGAAGATGTAAACGAAGTGTCTACAGATCCTGGGATCAGTGGCAGCCCGAGAGGTTCGTTCTCGTTGCTGATTAGACTTTCTGAGGAGGACCTGGTGCAAAAGGTGTTTGAAGCTAATCGACAGGTTTTTCAACAGCGGATCTTAATCCCTCCCTCCTTGGCAGTCTTCCAGCCATCGAACGCCACGGCTTGATATTTATTAATGAATTTTTGCCTAAAGAAAAATATGTTAATTTTAAAAAATTAAAAAAGTATGCCAAAGAAAAAGGCTTTGAATTTGTTTGGCACAGACATGGCAGATTTCTGGTGAGGAGGGAGAGAGGGGAGAGAGAATTTTTTCAATGAAAATGACTTAGATAATTTATTGACAGAGAGTAAGAAATTCGAAAACGGTGTAAATTTAACTAATAAAGATTCTGAAACTCCATCGAATATTAAGTGCAATAATAATATATGTGATAATAATGAAGCCTCTGATCTTCAACAAAATATGTCGACAAATCAACTATTAAGTACAAATAATGGAGTAACAGGATAGAAACTTGCGTGGTGGAGGAGTTGCTTTGAATATTAAAGACAATTTAAAGTGCACTATTTTGGCTACTTTGGATACTTAAACTAATCATAGTGAAGGTAAACCAGAGGTACCTGAGTATAATTTTTGTTCCGTGCAATTGGGCAGCTCCAAAGCCGTGTTGGTTTCTGTTATTTATCGACCTCCTGCAATTTCCTTTTTGAGAAATACCGATTTTTTGGATAACTTAAGAAATTTTGCCTCTGAATACTCTCACAAAATTATAATGAAAGACCTGAATGCTGATCTCCTGCGCGAGAGCAGTAATGCCAAATTTATTAATAGATTGTCGGCTGAGCTTTCGTTACAGTTGGTCGTGCTGAGCACGGTGCCACGCATCACACTCCAACGTCTCATACGTGGATTGACCTGATTCTTGTGGACGATAACGACACAATACTTGACGCACGCAACTTACCGGCGAATTTTCACAGTCGGCACAACTTAATTGATGTATGTATTTCATGTAATCATATCATGACAGAGAAAAAAATCGTAGATTTAAACGGACGAAGGAGGAGCGATATCTCTCAGAATTTTTGCAACTGCGTAAAACAATAGATGAACGGATGGAACAAACTAAAACAAATTATTATCATAATAGACTGTTCGATGCTCTTGCTAGAGGTAATGTCTGGAAGGAGTTAAAAGACCTGGGACTCCTATCCGGACCTCAAGGGGACTTGAATGGATTCACTCCAGATGAGCTTAATGTACATTTTGCAGGGGTGTCAGTCTTGCCACACGATGATACTGCGGGACGTAAAAGGATTCTTTCTGAGTGTAGTGAAAGTGGCTTTACTTTTAAGCCAATTAATATTAATGAAGTAATCCTTGCGATTTCGCATTTTTCATCACAGGCTTGTGGCGAGGATGGCATCCTGCAGAGTGTGATACTTAAAGCACTACTGGTTATTGGAGAGCATCTTGTGATTCTGTTCAATTCCTCTTTTGCGCGGGGGGTCTTCCCTTGCCTTCGGGAGCGTGCACGCATTGTGCCTTTAAAAAAGTGCCCTACACCTAAACTGCCTAAAGATTTTAGGCCCATAGCAATATTATGTTTTCTTTCAAAGGTTCTCGAGAAGGTTGCCCACGACCAATTGCAAGAGTATATTATGACATACAAAATACTTGACTCTTTGCAGACTGGCTTCAGAAAGCATCATTCTACGCAGACTGCCATACTTAAACTTACAGACGACATAAAATCAGGTCTTGACAAGAAACTTGTCACGATATTACTTCTATTTGACTTTAGTAAGGCATTCGACACGATCTCCCCCTCCAAATTACTTGCGAGGCTTAGATCGATGGGGTTTCCCAGGGCTGCACTCGAGTGGATTAGCTCCTATTTATCAGGTAGGAAACAAATGGTTTCCACACATTTAAAAGAGGATTCGGATTGGCTAACAACCAATCTAGGAGTTCCACAGGGTTCAGTGCTGGGGCCTCTATTGTTTTGTCTTTGCATTAATAACATCCGTGATACGCTCGACCCCTGTTTCGTCGAGCACATATTATATGCTGATGACCTCCAAATCTATACTCAGGTCCCTCATGAACATCTGAATGAAGGTATTCGTACTATGCAAAGGGTGGCCAGGGCGGTGTCGGGGTGGACTGTCGATGCTTCTCTCACATTAAATGCAAGCAAAACTAAGGCGATCGTTTTTGGCAGTAGTCGATTTATTAATGACTTTTATGCTGGTGAGCCAAGAACGATTGAGCTTGAGAGAGATGTCGACATATCTTTCTCTGATACCGTTACGAGCCTTGGTGTTGTGCTTGACGCTAAGTTGTCATGAGAGCCGCAAATTAATATGGTGACTAAAAAATTTAATAGGATAATGTATGGTTTGCGGTTTTTTCGTCGGTACACCACTGAGGCCCTGCGTAAACAACTCGCAGCCGCCTTGCTGTTTCCATACCTCGACTACTGCTCAGTAGTTCTGCTCGATGCTTCGCAGGGTTTGAGAAGACGATTACAAAGACTACAAAATTCATGTGTGAGATATGTATTAGGTGTAGGAATGGGCGATCATATCTCTCCTCATAGAGCTGCGCTTGGTTGGCTGCGTACTGATTCAAGGAGACAGTATTTTATGACTGTACTTATGTACAAAATCGTGTGCATGAATACTCCTAAGTATCGACTGAGTTTCTTCACTAGATATGTACCTAGGGTAGCCACTAGGGGAGAGATTAAGGATTTCGCGGTGCCCTTTATGCGTACTGAGACTGGAAGAAATTCCTTTCAAGTTCAAGGTGCGCATTTTTAGAACTCCCTGCCTGCTGATATAAAAAATCTTCCATCAATCAGCAGGTTTAAAGTCGCCCTGAGGAGGTATCTACTCGACCTCGATTAAACAGTATTATTTTCAGACTATATCATATGTGTTAATTTATTATGTGTTGTACCTTTTATAGATTTAAGGCATCATTGTATTTATTAGCGTGTTTGTAGGATGTGTGTGCGTAGAGTGAATGATTATATTTTTATCAGCTTGACTTGTACTGTATACTGCTGATATTTTGACTGCGCTTTTTATACGCTTGATTTTGTGTGATTCTTTTGACTGATAGATATTTAAGATTGATTTTTAATTATATTATTCATACTTTTTACTTGTATTTATTCGTGTTATCTATGATATCGCTTTTATTTAATTTATTGACTTACTATTACAGTATTATTATCTCTATTATGTTTTATGACTGTGATATCATACTGTACTATTTTAATTTTATATATGCAAGGCTATTTCAAGTATTTTATGTATTTCAGCTTTATTTGTAATTTGATCTGTAATTTTACACGCTCTTTTTGTAATTATAATACAAAATAAAACAATATCTATCTATCTAAAAAATTTTTGTTTTTTCGATCCAGAAAAAAATTTTTGTATATGTCAGCACATTTTGAAACGAAAATGTTTCAATAAATTTTTTTTTACAATGCATAGTTTTTGAGAATGAAATTTATTTTTTCGATCGGATAAAAATTTTTTTACCATCTTTGAAATATTTTAAAACGAAAATATTCTAATACATTTTTTTGTACATTGCTTATTTTTTAAGTTGAAAATTATCAAAATTTTAAAAAGCAACCTTTTTTAAATCTTTACGTTAGCAAACCAACGTCGTTATTCTACTGTAACAAATTGCAACAAATAACAGCATCAAATGCAATAAAGTAAAATGTTTACTTGCTTTTTTTACACTCAGTATAATGCATACATTACTCGCTTATGTGGTAAAGTCCAAAAATCCCTGTCATGAAGAAATTATTTTAGATTTGTAAATATATTGTACCAGAGATAAGTAGAGATTGCCAATGCCGTGCAGTGATGGATTTCGAAGATGCTTATATGATATCCAACAGCCAACTTCAAAGTATATACTACAGAATATTATATTCTGCTTATACTCTAGCTCTACGGTATACTCTGAAGTTGGCTAAAGGATATCCTAATATATAGATATACATAAATGTATAAAGCATCCTCGAAATCCATCACTGATGCCGTGTTAATAAAACGTGCCGAATCCGATCATGACGATCCTTGCGGCGATTCCAGAACTATACGCGCAAAGCCCCTCCACGTCTACACGTGCGTAAAGAAGCAAGCGAGAGGGGAGGAGACAAACACACGAAAAAGACGTTCCACCTATTTTTTTATATATATATAATATATTCTATAATTAATTTTTATGCCGGAAAAATAAAATTTAAAATTCATTTAAGACCTTAAATTCTATTTTATTTCAAAAATATAAAAAAATATATTTACAGATAAAGATAGAAAAAAGTTTTAATGTCATTATTACATGGATATATAACTTATATCAATATGAAATAAAAACGTAGCTAGTTCCGTAATTTTTTCCTGCTAAATAAAAAATATTAAAGATTGAAAAAAATTATTATAAATTATGGTTGTTTTTTATTCTTACTCCTTTGCGAATAATAAAACCTTTTTTGTTCTTTACAAAAAGGTCCTTTTCTAAATTTATATAAATGTATGACATTTTTAACTCATTTAATAAAAATAGAAAATAAATATGAATAAATCTAATTTCAATTTAGAAAAGTAAAAAAGATCTTTTCTAAATTTATTTAAATGAATGACATTTTTAACTCATTTAACCTTCATGCGGCCGGGGTGACACCTTTTGGGGTCACCAATTGTGACATAGTAAAATATTATCACAAACGACAGTTTTTGATAATATTTTACTATGTCACAATTGGTGACCCTAAAAGGTGTCACCCCGGCTGCCTAAAGGTTAATAAAATTAGAAAATAAATATGAATAAATCTAATTTCATTTGGGAAAGTAAAATAATAAATGAATCTGAAAAAATAAATAATTTTACGAATGTAAATTTTATGAAAACGCATTTTAAATAAAAGTTACATTAAATATTATTAATATTTTAAAAATTTGACTTTTTCTTCTTTCTTTTATTAAATATCATATTTTTATAATATCATTGATTTTTATTTCCAAAACAAAAAAATTGATGATTCTCTTTAACTAACGTAATAATTTTCAGTTTTTACTAAACAAAATTTAGACTAAACTTCAAATAGTTGAATTACACCGGCACACAAAAAAAAAGTGTTCTGACACCGGAACCAGACCACCATACCTGTATGTTTTTCGGGTCGCTGAATCCGAATCCGAGGTCGGTTTGACCCCATCACGTCAGGGTCAAGGTCAGTTCAAGGTCAAATCGAGAAGAAACGGTTTATGCCGAGAAAAATGCCATACCTTTATCGTCGTATCCGCTGAATCCGAATCCGAGGTTGGTTTGACCTCATCGCCCACAATTTTGCCACAATTCATATAAAATATTAAAAATACCGGAACAGTTTTTTCGTCATTATCAGGTCACATTTGCATGTATTTTGACGTGGTATTTTGGTTACTTTTTATCTTTCTTGTAGTTTTATGAGACTCAAGTCTCTTCTAATGGAAGCGCTGGATATTTCAGTTAAGAAAACTGCTTTCCTTCTTTCGCTCGTAACGTTCTCTTTTCTTTTCAAAGGATCTATATAGTGGATTTCTAATCTTTTTCGAATTACTGTTATCTTCAGTGTCTCTTTTCAGTAGTCAACAGTAGACTGCCATCATATTTACGTCCCATTTTCCTTGCCAACGCTGTTCGACTTCTTTCAGATCTTGATGGAAACGCTCACCTTGCTCTTCGCTGTAATCGCCTAAATTCTCTAGAAAAGAGTTAACATGAGAATCTAGGCAATGGAGTTTCAGATTCATCAAACATCCCAAGCGCTGAAAGTTACTTACCATATTTGCTACGATGGCTTCAAAGTCAGCACTTTTCTCATTTCCCAAAAAATTTCGAACAACATTTCGAAAACTAAGCCATGCAGCTTTTTCTAAATCGTTCATTGTATTTATGAAATGTTCATCGTAAAATAGCTTTCTGATATGAGGTGCATTGAATATCCCTTCTTTCAACTTAGCTTGATGACGACGCCTGCGGGCCCGCTTTCTCACCCAGACCAGCCGCCGATACTGAGGTTCCGATTCCCTGCATCTTCTATGACGGCATAAAAGTCGTGATCCAAAGACTTAGCCGGATAGCGTTGAAATTCCGTTTCCCGCCGTCACCGCGTGAAGTAGCCCTGGATGCAGACACACGGGGACATTCAAGCGAACGAGAACATCAAAACAAAAAAGAACGTCACACTGAGAAAATGACATGGTTGATTCAGCCACGCATCTGTTTATACAACTAACCTATGTTTGTTTCAATTAATCTACCCAGCTATCAATTCGGCAGAATGTTGTCTGTTAAAATGAAGTAACAAAAGTGCTAGTGCTAAGTGCTAAGTGCTAATTTGTGAAAGCTTTGGATAAGGAAGGACAATGTTTTCAATACCTGACAAATCAATTTCCTCAATTGACTGAAGCTAAGTTGAAAGAAGGGATATTCAATGGACCTCAGATCAGAAAACTATTTTACGATGAACATTTCATAAATACAATGAACGATTTAGAAAAAGCTGCATGGCTTAGTTTTCGAAATGTTGATTCGGATTCAGCGACCCGAAAAACATAAAAGTATGGCATTTTTCTCGGCATAAACCGTTTCTTCTCGATTTGACCTTGAACTGACCTTGACCCTGACGTGATGGGGTCAAACCGACCCCGGATTCGAATTTAGCCGCCCAAAAAACATTCAGGTATGGTGGTCTGGTTCCGATGTCAGATCACTTTTTTTTTGTGTGCCGGTGTTATTTTTGTCCATTAAAGAGTGACATTTTCTAAAGTTATATAGGGGCATGATAACATTATTTTTAATTAATTTTTAAAAAATAACATTTTATTTCAATAGTTACAAAATTTAAAAGACGAAAAACTTCAATTTTTCAAAAAATAAATAAACGCTTTTTAAATTTATGTTACATAGAGATTAATTATTTGAGAAAAATTGAATATTCTTTCAGAAAAATAATTATTTCGCATGTTATCTGACTGCTTGTTCTGTTAATTACTATTTTGTAATAAAATTACTTTAAAAATTGAAGATGTCATGCAAATTAGTATTTTAATAATAAACAGCTGAACGGTTCTTCAAGCTGAAATTATATGAATTTTAAATAAACACACAATACTGATTTTATTAATTAACAGTTTATTGAGACCCAAAGTGGTCATTCTTTAGATGAGATTATCTTCAAGAAATGATCAGTGAGGCTATTTAAAAATTTACAGTAATAACATATGAAATAAAAACTCACCTAAAGTTTCAAAAGATTATCTGCCTTTTTAATAAACAACAAATTATAGCTGATGGAGGAGCTATCTGACTATTAACAAAATGTATATGATTTTTAAATCTTTGAAACTTTATGAGAAAAAATTAAGAATGACAGATAAAGAGAAACATCTCTTTTAATTGAAAAATATTAAAGAATTATGAAATGTAAATTGAATATTTTTATTTTTTTTTTATTGATTTAACAAAAATTAAACTTAAAATAAATAAAAAAATAATAAAAGAATAAATAAAAGAATTAAGGAATATGCTTTAATAAAGCATATTTTTTAAAAAGTGTTGTCAACTTCATCAAAGCGCATTAAATAAAAATCACACTAAATACTATTAGTGTTAAAAAAAACATTTATTAAAAAAATGGTTTAATTTTTATAATTACAAAAAAATTTAATAATAATACTGCTTATAAATTTGCTATGTGTTATCGAAAAATAAAAATCTAAAAAAAACCTCATGCAAAAAAACTATCGTATATTTAGAAAGAAATGTCGTAAGAAAATCCAAAAAAGTAGGTATTTTAAAGTATTCACTAAAAAGAATGCATTACAATTTTTTCAAAGCTTCTTATCATATTATAAAGTTAACTGAAAAATAAAATGTATTCGTTTAATTTTTCAAAGATGGATTTGTTTAGTTACTTTTCAAGTATGATTCAATAAAATTTGAAAATAATATATTTGATGGTATTGCATTGTTTTGAGTAATTTGTGAAAATTATTTTCATTGGAAGTTTTCGTCAAATTTACATCGAATATATGTACTTCATTATTCAAATTTTCTCATTACATAGAATTATACATTTTATTATTAAAAAAATTTATATTCATTATACATTTTTTTATTGGAATTTTCATTTTTAAATTTACTCAAAATTTTTTTTAAGTAGCCGAATTTCAATCCAAGCCGACGATATGTAAAAAAAATAATTTATTGATAATTTTAATATAAAAACAGTTTTAAATATATGTGGCAAACGTTATTTTATTGTATTTTTTTTAATAAAATGTTAATTATATTGATATTGCACCTAAACATTTGAAATTTGAAATTTTTCCAATACTATAAATTTTTTCTAACAAATATAATACAAAAAAAACTTTTGGAATTTTAAACTGAAAGTTCATTTAGAGTACTTGTAATAATTAATTAGGCAATTATGGCTTGAGTATGAATATTTTTTTCATATTTAAATAACTAATGATCAAAGCCTACTCATAAGGAGAATCATCTCCACCTTCAAGAAACAAATTCGGTTAAAACTAAAAGATATGATTTCGTGATGAAAAAAATTAACCTGTATTTTCTCTTTTGCTTAAATAGATTTTAGAGACAAAGATATACACATTTTTCAATAATATAATGAAAAGAAGGTGTAAGAACTTATATAATCGGACAACTAAAAATCTTACAGAAAAATGTATTAAATATTTAAAAAGTACAAATTAAATACTTTAATTTAAGCCTTATTAGCTTAAGAAAGCTTAATATGGTTAAAAAGTTATGCTTAATTGAAAATTATTACATATTAGTTAACGGGATGTCGTAGTTGTTGGAATCGAGTTTTGCTTTTTTTATCTTACTGATATCTTTTTAAATTCACTATTTGGGCAAATATAATGACTTGTCCGCGCTAAAACTATATTAATACAATAATTTTTGTTAAATTAAAAATTCAATTTAGCTTCATATTTTTTTATGAACTTTGAATGAAAATTAGATATCAAGCTCGATAAACCTAACCTCAAAATAGTATATATCGAAAGTTTGTTTATAACTTTTTATGTATATTATTTTGATAAATTTCTTGACTTGTCCGCGCTAAGGATTAATCTTACGAATTTTCTTACTGAAGTAAAAGAATTTGATTTGACGCACTGTTTACTCATAAACTTTGAATAAAAATATTATTAGGAGGAGCAGAACTACGATATCCTCTTAATAGTTTGAGCATATAATATATGATAAATTTTTTACTCTATTTCACTTGTATATTTTGATCGTTCGTAATTCGTAACTTTTGAACTACATAACCTTTTTTGATGCAATACAGCTTAAATTAATATATTTAAGTACTTTCTTTGATCTATCACACATTTTCTAGTAAGAATTTCAGATGTTCAAGTTCCGATAAGCGTTCCTTTTCACTATATTTTTTATGAAATATCGGTACTTTTATATCCGGAACCTTTTTTTATTCAATTTTTTTCATAAAAAATCAGATTCTTTAGTTTCAACCAAATTCGTTTTCCGAAGATAGGGACCTTTCTTCTCCTTGTTCATTTGAAAATTTTCCATTCAAATTACATTTTGTAATTCTTTTTGTAAGATTTTTGAGAACTTAATTTAAACTTTATATAATGTTTATTCAAAACATATTATCCCTTTCGTTAAAAAATGCCAAATTCTGAACTTTATTCAAGAACATTTATTTTTTTAATGCTATTTTAGATTTATTATTAATGTGTTAAGAATTTTTATTTTATTATTATGTTTTAATGCTTTCTATTTAACATTTTCTATTATGAAACATGTTTCTCGTAAGGTTTTAAACAATTTTCAAATTACATACTCTCTTTAAGTATATTATTAATTTATTTATGTTTAGAATCTAATTAATATTTTATGAATTCTTTTTAAATGTTATGCAATAATTTATTTGATCTATTTATAAATTATATTTATAAACGTTATATAACTATATTATATTTATAAACGTATTATCTTTAAAATATATAAAATACAATAATGTTTTTATTACTTTATACAAATCAAAATAAATGAGCTTTGGCTATAATTATAAAAGAAAATCTGACAGAATAATCAATTCCACAAATTACTTATATGAAATGGATCTATAAAATAAAGAAGAATTTAAAAAGAGAAGATAAAATTAATATCAAATAAAAATTTTCATTACATTCAAATTGAGAAAATAATCTATAGACGATTGGTATATGTTGAAGTGTGTTTATCCACTTAATTATTGTGTAAGATATAAATGTGCCCGTCTATGGAGGCACGCATGTATAGGATGAGGAAGGAATCTAAGGCAGAAGAGAAAAACCAATATTAACTAAAGATATAATATTACGCCGGGACTACTGGCTATAAGTCTTTATTTGGTTTACAGTGCTGAGGCTTTAGCACGACTGACTAACGACGATGACGCGTCCCGCAACGAGGCCCGAAAGCCCTCTACAGTACATTTTGACATGCGCACTAAGGCGCTTAGCGTGTAGACACCTACACTACTCCCCCTCAAAAGGGAAAAAAAAAAAAAATATTAATTGCAAACGATTACATTAGTTATAAATTTGGCGATAAAATATATATATATATTTTTTACAATTATATTTCCTTTATTTTTCTTTTTAATTACATTTCTCTGTAAAGATTAATTTATACTGCCAGTCGTGATGCCTTTTACATAAATAACATCGGTTTTACAAAGTACATTTATTACATTTAAAACGCACATTTCATGTCTGGTTTATATACATTCCGATTAACAAAATTATAATTTCTTAAAATCTCTGGCTATCCTTCTTTTCAAGCTTTTTACATTTACTTTTCTTTCTTTGAATACATTCCATATGTAACGTAATAATGTCTACTAAAAAGTTAATCGATTAAGCTTTAGTTTTTCCTTTTAAAGATTAATTACTTGAATAGTGTTTATTTCAACACTTTTGATAGGATTTGAAATTTTTATTTACGTGTAAAAAAATTTTTTTAAAGTCACAGAAGTCGTGACAAACTTAACGGTTCTTGAGAACTCAGGCTCAACGCGTTTACTTTGGTTACATCTGGAATGCATGAAAGCACCAAATATTCAAGTTTATTATCCATAGAGAGACTCAGGCACTTAATTTTTCGTTCAGTTTATAATCGAAATGAATCACATAATTTTTTACTAGCGAAAACTATGTCAATGATAGTGAAATCCACTTTACTAAACTTATGTTATTGCAACTAACTAACTGAAGCTTTTTAAGTGTCTGATTCTCCTTTACAACATCAGATAATACCTCCATAAGAAGTTCTTTGCAATTGGTCACACTAAAGTCGTAAGACTTTTAAAGTTTGGTTTATAAAATATTTTTAAAAACGCATTAACGCAGTTAAAAAAAAGGGCTTGCATTATCTAACTCTAATAACGCAAGTTTCTTAATACTAATACTATCTTACATTTATTTCTAAACTATTTACATGCACGAATTGTCTTTCGATCAACATATTTACATTACCCGTATGAGTTTAGTGCGGATTTGACGGAAAACTTACACTAAAAATTTACAAAATAAGAAATGCCGATAATGGCAAATCGGTTTACTATACATTTCTTACAATTATTATCCTTATTTACTACATTATTCTATTTCACGTGATTATAATAAAATGTTATTTGATGAGCTCTCGATTTAGTTAACCTACGCTCGTCTTACTGACGAAGTTGTCGGTTATAACTTTCATATTTTTACAGCTGTTTTTTTACATATCTAAAACGAAATTCCTTCGATCAGGATCAGTCTTAGTTTATATTTTTTTACAGGTACCATTTTATTTATTTATATATTTTTTATTTTTTTTTGTCCTCAGTGCAGTGTCATTGGGCTTGCAATTGCAAGTGTACCATGAGCTAAAGTTTATTTGCCTCTATTGAGGTACGTCGTAAACTTCGGCTTGAAAAGTGACTTTCTTAGCACTTTGAGGTAATTGAGTATTCACAGACGTTTGCTCTGCTTCGTCAGCTTGCGTTCGTCGTGTTCTCTTTAGTATATTTGGCACAAATTTCTTTCTTCTTGGTGCCTCTTGCCGCTCAGTGTCCATGGAAACGCTGGGGGCTAAACTTTCCGGCATGGCTTGACCATTGTTTTCGTCCTCCGGCTCATTGTGAGTCAATTGGGGATCGATCCGGCTATTATGATTTGTACTATTATTATTGTTTGTGACGTTGTACTCGTCGCGAGCATCATCTACGTCTTGGACAGAGATTTCAGCTTCTGGTGTTTCCACCATTGACCGTGATAATTCAACGGTAACTCCCTCCTCTGGTTCCTCATGAATAAAATAGGCTGGTTTAATCAGCTCTATGTTAACTATTTTATGAGTGCCATTAAGAGGCGGTCGGAACCAAATCGGTGACTTAGTTCGGTGCTTGTAATAAATGCTTATAATAATTTATTCATTTATTAATATGGTAAAAGTATAGTCATTTCCTCTAGTCATGTATATAAAGAATTATTTAAAATAGTTAAAGGCACAAAAATATACAAAATATTGTCATAAAGCGAAAAATGCCACCTAACAATCGACACGACAGTTTTTTGCATGCGGTATACGTCAAGTCAGTTTGATATTTGTAATAAATGCTTATAATAATTTATTTACTTATTCATATGGTAAAAATATAGTCATTTCCTCTAGTCATGTATATAAAGAATAATTTCAAATAGTTTAAGCCATAAAAATATAAAAAATATTATCGTAAAGCGAAAAATGCTGACTTGATATATACCGCAAGTCACCGATTTGGTTCCGACCGCCTCTTAACTTCTATTGTGAAGTTTCTACCATTAGCATGGCGCTCAATTACCTTGTGAGGACCAGTGTATGGCCTTCCCAAAGCTGGTTTTATTGCCTTGGTTCTGTACATCACGTGCGTACAGTGAGAGATGTCTTTGTACATAAACGGTTTGATAGCGTGTTTGTATTTAACTGGCACAGGTCTCACTTCACGCATATAATTTCTGAACTCCTCCAGAAAGTAAGCTCTGTCGGATTCGGTGTCTTGAAAAGCGCAGAATTCGCCAGGAACTCGAAAACTAGAACCAAACAGAAAATCAGCTGGGCTAGCATTCGTATCTAAACGAACACTTGTACGCAGGCCCAAAAGCACAGTAGATAAGGAGAAAGCCCAGTCTCTGTTGTTCTCTGCGTGAGTTTTAAGAGCAGCTTTAAGCGTCCTATGCCAGCGCTCTATCATTCCATTCGCTTGAGGGTGGTACGCTGATGTATGTATACGCTTACATCCAATTAGCTGTAATAAGGCTGCGAACAGCTAAGACTCAAATTGTCTCCCTTGATCAGTGGTGATAGTCACCGGTGCGCCGTAGCGGGCTATCCAATTATCGTAGAAGGCTCGTGCTACGGTAGTAGCTGATATATCGTACAACGGAATGGCTGCAGGCCATCTCGTGTATCTGTCTATCATAGTTAACAGATACGAATAGCCATCACTTCGTGGCAGTGATCCAACTAAATCTATATGTACGTGGTCAAATCGACTATCCGGAGCCACAAAATGCTCAGGTAACATTTTATTATACCGAGTTACTTTAGCTCTCTGGCAGGGTAAGCAAGCTTTACACCACTTTGCTATGTCCCTGCTAACTCTCGGCCATATATAAGTCATTCTTATGATTCGGTCGGTTGCCTTTGCGCCAGGATGCGCGAGAGAATGAGCCGAGTCGAATGCGGCCCTTCTTAAGGTTTTGGGAAAATAGGGTCTAATTACGTGACTATACAAGTCACAATAAATAGGCAGCCTGTCTGATCCCCATGCTAACTTCTGCAATTTCAACGGGTGATCAGGGTTTTGTAAAATTTCAGCCAATTGCTCATCTTTTTGCTGTTCCTCACTGAGTAACTTGTATTCAAACAGTGTTGGGAGACTAAATGCATCAACTTTATTGATAACGTTTATAAACTGTAGATAATTCCGCAATTCTGGATCAGTCCAGTCAATAGCTGTAGCAGAGCTGACTGATTGGATTCGCGACAACGAATCAGCGACTCTATTCTCATCGCCCTTGATATAACATATTTCAGTATTAAATTCCGAAATATATGACAATTGACGGATTTCCCTTGCACTTGCCTTCTCATCATTGTGCGTTAACGCATAGATCAGAGACTTGTGATCAGTAAATATCTTGAAGCTACGTCCTTCTACATAATGGTAAAAGTAACGCAAAGCCTCATAGATAGCCGTCAATTCTCTATCATGGACAGAGTATCTTTTTTGTGTTGGCGAAAACTTCCTAGAAAAGAAAGCTATTGGTTGCCGAGAATCATCACATTTCTGCTCCAACGCTGCTCCCATTGCTACATCCGATGCATCTGAAACAATTCTTAGCTCAGCATCCTCTTTAGGGAAAGCTAAGTACGAAGCACTGCAGAGCTCATCTTTTGCTTTTTGAAAGGCCTTTTCGGCCTGTACAGTCCATTTAATCAACCTCTTATCATTCTTTTTCGAATCCTTCAAATACTCGTTGAGGACGATCTGAGTCTCTGCTGCTTTAGGGACACATCTTCTGTAGAAATTTAGCATTCCTAAAAACCTACGCAACTGCTGGATGGTGTTTGGTTTAGGAAATTCAGCGATGGCCTTGATCTTATCGGCTGAAGGTTTAAGTCCATTGGACGAGATGTTATGTCCTAAGAATGTCAGTTTGCTTACACCAAATAAGCATTTTTCGATGTTAAGATGCAAGTTGCACTGATCTAATCTGCTAAGGACTATTTCTAAGTGCTGTTCGTGCTCTTGCATGTTCTCTGAAGCAATGAGGATATCGTCTATATAAACAAACACAAACTCTAAATCTCCCAGGGCTCTATTCACGAACCTCTGGAAAGACTGAGCTGCGTTACGCAATCCAAATGTCATAACTGTATATTCAAACAGACCAAATGGTGTTATGACAGCCGTCTTCTCTATGTCTTCAAGAGCAACAGGAATCTGGTGGTAGGCCTTTCTCATATCTAGGGATGAAAACACTTTCTTGTTGCTTAGAAACACTGGAAAGTCGTGAAGATGAAGCACTGGATATCTGTCAGGCCTGGTGACTGCATTAAGCTGTCTATAATCTCCACATACTCTCCAAGAACCATCTTTTTTGGTACTAAATGAATGGGACTTGCCCATGGGCTAGACGAGGGTCTACAAATGCCCTGCTCACATAACTCAGCGAATTCTTTCTTCGCTGCCGCCAGTTTCTCAAAAGACAATCTTCTAGCACGCTGTGCTATGGGCGGACCCGTTGTCTTAATATAATGAGCTATTCCTTGCTCGTTGGAGATAACTGGGCTCTCTATTCCAATAACTTTGGGAAATTTAGTGAGCACGCTAGCAAATCTGTGTGACGATTCTATTAACAGAATTTTAATTTCTTTTTCTACAGATTTTTGGATCGTAGCAACAGTCATTAATGTTTCACCATCGATCAGTTGTTTATTCTTAAGGTCAGGTATTAAATGGTGGTGTTTAAGTATGTCACCTCCCAATATGGCATATGGCACGTCAGCAATTACGAAATTCCAACTAATAGGCCATCTAAAGCCAAAATTTAGTGTTTTTCTTACTATACCGTATGTATTGATAATTGTATTATTTGCTGCGTACAACTTAAATTCTGACAATTCCAATTTCTTATCACCTCTGGGTAGCAAAGAAATCTCTGCCCCTGTATCAACAAGAAACAGAGTGCAGGAATTATAATCCCAAACATGGAGACGTACAGTTGTTTTGTCTCTGTTTGTAGTCTCCTCACAAACAGGACTTACCCATTTTTTGCATTATTATAATTTGAATTTTGTTTGGGTAACTGTTGGATGCTACGGTTCCGCCAATTACACGGCTGTGTACATCTCACGGCGGCGTTACGATAAATGCGATGGTCGTAACACAAGATGTTGTTGTATGGTTTGGAGATTTATTTGTCTGTTAGGTAGGCTTTGACCTATTAGAATTATTCCTCCGCCAGCTGTCTCTCCGGGACGTTCTAAACACATTATTTTCTCTGTGTTTGCTATTATCTACATTCTCGCTTCCTTCGTGTGTAGCAATTTGTTTTTCTAGAGTGTCTATACGCTTATTTAACTCTGTTGAGATATCCTCTGGGACTGCTTGAACTGCCGAAATAATATTATTTTTTCTTTTATTCTGCAACCTATAGACCTCATCTGCAATCTCTAATTTACTTGTGAGTTTTTGCCCAGGTAGATCAAGACTCATGCCAACAGCAAACTCACCAGGTAACCGTTCTTTCCACATCTTAAGTACAGTCTCTTGAGGAATTTGCGTACCAGCTAAGTCGGTCAATTGCTTAAAAAATACTGAGGGTTTGTTTCCCTCCATTTGCAAACTTACAAATTTATCTAATTTTTGCTGAGGGGTTTCTTCGAACTCCTTTATCAACTAAGCTTTAACTGCTTCGTAACTAGTACCTTCGGTTGCATGCTTGATTGTTGTTGCTACAACCAACGTCTCATCCGGTTTAAGGTTATAAAGCAGACTCCATAATTTGTCTGCATCAGTTGATATCTGCGAACTTATGAATTGGCTTTCTAGAAGCATAAACCCGAAGTAGGGTCGTGCTTCCAGAAGCTTTGAAACTTCAACTTTTAGGCTTGTTGACGTTAATTGTAACTTGCATTTCGTTAGCATTGCGAGAAGTAGGGTTTTGCACACCAGGAAGAGCTACTGGTATAGTGCTTCCAGTATTAACCATTGCAGCAGCTCTCTCAGCAGACTGCCTCAACATAAGCCTTGTCAAGTCTCCAACTTGATTTTTCAGCTCTCGCAATTCCATGACTGGAGTTAAATTGCTACTAAAACTACCAAGCACGTTACTACCCGATATATTAAAATTTTCTGGGTTGATAACTGGCCGTGCATAAACTACACTATTGCCACTATTTAATGGGTTACCTCCCCCTAACAAGCTAGGTGCAGTATTATTTTCCAAACTTACTGGAATAATTCCTTCTGTTGTACCCGTTACCTGCGGTGTACCGTCTTTACGCGCCTGATCATTATCTACAATATTTGCCCTATTTTTTGGTAATGTTCCTGAACTACTATTATTTTTCGATTTATCCGTTTCACTCACTTGCCCTGAGGCATTCTCATTCTCGGTTTCATTCATACCTGGCAGGAAGGTTTTACCACTTCTCGTCGTACCACATGGCGGGGTACGTGCCAGCCTATTTGATGCACCGAATGGATCAGTTGCTTCCTTATTAAAATCGCTCATCAACACTCTTTAGACTTACAAAAACGCGACGGCAAAGGCACTTGCCACATAAAAAATATTGTCCAAAACATACAGCACAAACATACACAACACTCGAACGCTGTACAATTATCAAGCTAATCTAGCTAGTAATATCAATTCTTTTTTTCTTTCTTTAAAATAGTTACGTCAAACCAGACATGAATTTACTAATGACTACAAGTAGGTGACGAGAAAAGTTTTTCATTTGTTATATTATTAAAAATGATATTTAAAATGAAAAGATTTTTTTAAATGCATTTAAGTTTTTATTACAGTGAATAAAATATTTCAAGTCACCCGCTTGTAACACTCGACGCTCGCCGATAAAAAATTTTCGCTTTATTTTTTTAAAAGAATTTAAGAAATCGCAAAAAGAAAGAAAATCACATCAATAAAAGATTTTATTCAAGAAAAAATTTCAATTTATGTAAAATTTTGTATTTTCAAAATGGCGGTCAAGCGTCGGTTCTTACGTAACGCTGTACATCATAAGCACAAAATTGCTACCCAAACCTCATACTAATATTCAACCTTCTTTTCCTTTTCTTTATTTAATTAAAATGCAAAATTGACGTATATAAAAAATTTTCTTTAAAAATTAATCAGTTGTATAAAGGTTAGGTCGCGCATTAAATAAATAATTCTCCGCCTCAACAAATGTTAGTGAAAAAAGAAAATTCTTGAACGCGCGTCCCGGAAATACGTCATCAAAAAAATTGTTACGTCACGCTTCTTTCTCGAACCTTCGTTCGCCCGTGCACATTTATATATACCCATATATATGCGTTGCGACGCCAAGATGGCTACCTAAAACGCTTTTTCCTCTTTTTTGTTTTTTGTTTTACGCAGTTACAGAAAACGCTTTTCATAAAGCCTTTTTTTTAGGTTAGTACGAAAGATAATACGCGCACGCACTTAATAAATACCTTTTATTATATGCAGCGGGGCTAAACGAAGACAAGCAGGCAGGCCTATGATGTTACCACTACGATGCTCTGCCAATGCCGTTGACGATGACGTTGCTCAGAAGCCCCAATGGCCTCGAGATCCTGTTGAATAATCCGGGTGCGACCTCTCCCTTTTTCCCTTGTAACAATGAGGCGCAGCGTCAAATCATGACGCAAATTGATTGATGGTTGATGAGGAGAAGAACAAAACCTCTACTATTTTCTTGTGAGTAGCAGGTATAGCGTCAAACTGCGACGCAAATCAATTTTTCGCTATCTCAACCTCTCCCTTTTACCTTTGTAACAAGGAGGCGACAAGCAAGCAGCAGCAAGAACAGCAACTGCGAAGTTTCGTGTAGAGCCAAAATGGACGCCGTCGTTGTATAATGGACTCGTCCGCTTCCTTCAAAAATGGACGCCGTCGTTGTATAATGGACTCGTCCGCTTCCTTCAAAAATGGAGCACTCCTCTTCCTTTAAAATTTACCAAAATTGAAGAAAAAATCCTTCTTCCTTCCTTCTAGTTGTCGGGGTCACCAGTATAGACGATTGGTATATGTTAAAGTGTGTTTATCCACTTAATTATTGTGTAAGATATAAATGTGCCCGTCTATGGAGGTACGCGTGTATAGGATGAGGAAGGAATCTAAGGCAGAAGAGAAAAACCAATATTAACTAAAGATATAATATTACGCCGGGACTACTGGCTATAAGTCTTTATTTGGTTTACAATGCTGAGGCTCTAGCACGACTGACTAACGACGCTTACGCGTCCCGCAACGAGGCCCGAAAGCCCTCTACAGTACATTTTAAGATGCGCACTAAGGCGCTTAGCGTGTAGACACCTACAAATCTATATTTAAAAAAAAACGTTTTTAAAATTTTCATTGCTAATATTTCTTATTAAAAAAATTTTTTTATTAAAAATTTTTTTTTGTATTTAAATTCTGCATTTCACAGCGTTTAAGGATTTGAAAAAAGCTTTAATTTTTTTATACTAGCGATGCAAAGAACAGTAAACTCTAAATTAAAAATTTTATGTTTGAAAAAACGTTAATTAGCACATGCTTAGAAAATGCTTGCAGTTAACAGTTATTTTATTTTAAACGGCTGTATTATAGGTCAATATTTTTTGTCAAAAATGTTTCTTATTGTATTGTAACAAATTTTGTTTTTAAGCGTATTATTAATTTTTTTTAATAAAAAAAGGCAAAGCATAAGATTTTAACTTGGAAAAATTTTTAATTGTTGCAACGTTCTCTAAAACTTAGCCAACACAGCTATTGTACGTTTTTTATTTAAACCAAATAACATATTTTTATTTTCTTGACTCAAACTTAATTTTTTCAATAATCTAAACAGTTTTCATTATTAAATAACAAAATTAGTAAAATGAGCATTTTAAGGACAAACACGTTGCATGCTGCAAATCGTTTTTATGATTAAATTTTGTTTATTTAATAATTAATTTCTTCATTTTTTGGAATATTGTATTTAAATACATTTTTTATGATATAATAAAGTATTCACGCATTTTATTACATTCATCCTAAATAACAGTAAAAAAAACGCTGCCAAGTGCTTTGGTGGAATGCTTTCTCATAGAGCTCTTTGAGTTTCATTAATTTTTTTATATTTATTTGAATGTGATTTTAATATTAAAAAATTGTCTAACATTAATATTTACTCATATTGTACTTTGTAAATTTCGAACATATATGCTAGCTGTTTGCTTTTTCAACATTTATAATTTATTTTAAATCATCAAGCAATACAAAAAAATTTGTTCTATTGAAAAAATGATATAATGTAATAATAAAAGGAATGATGACAACAAAATTTCTAATCTTAACCACGCTAAGAAAGAAAATGAATATATCGTTGGTATATACGAACAAAGGCGCGCTGACAAAATAATACCGAACAAAGGCGTAGTAGGAATTTTTTACGAAAAAAGACGGATCGCAAGAATCAACGACAAAAAAAGGCATGCATTTGAAAATTGATGGCGAAAAAAGGTGCATTATACCAACGAAGATAGACGCTTATAGAAGCGTACTTTAAATGGGCGGACAGGGGCTCAAAATCTAAAGCTTATGTCCTCCAGCCGCGTGGTGGCGCTACTAAAATGCCATGTATTTCTATATCTATATATACCGATGTTTTCATATATATAGATATACACGTAATGTTAAAGTGTCCTCCAAAAGCTGGGCCCCCAAAGTTAACCCAGAAGTACGCTTCTATAAGCGTCTATCTTCGTTGATTATACGAATTGATGGCAAAAAAGGGCGCATTTCATGAATTGATGGGAAAAAGGGCGCATTTCATGAATTGATGGAGAAAAAGGGCGCATTTTATGAATTGATGGGAAAAAATGACGCATTTCATGAATTGATGGGGAAAAAGGGCGCATAACACGAATCGATGGGGAAAGATTCTTGTAATGCGCCCTTTTTCGCCATAAATTGATAGAATGATTACACAAATATAAATAAGTGGTAGGTGGTAATAAGTTAATAGCACAGCAAAGTCACTTTATAAAAGAATTTATTGTAAACTAAAATAAAAAGTTAGACTATTCAAGTGCGTGCACTCTCTTGTGAGGCTGTCCAGGAACTGCACTAAAAGGCCAAGCCGGCGCGGACTTGCCGCTCTAAGTAGAGTAGTGGGGATTAACAGAGTGACATTAGTGTTTCCAACACTCCCTCTCACTATTGTCACTCCGGACAGCTTAGTCCCATGATTCTTCCTCCGAAGAACTTTTGTCTGTGTCGGAATCACCTGTAACAGAATAAAAGAATAATTAACCAAAATCTCTCATATTGAGAATTTCCAATGTAAGTTTGTCATGCAATTTATAAGTAAGAGCTTTAGTAAATATGTCAGCAAGTTGTGCTTTTGAACTGACCCACATTATGTTAATATAATTTCTATTAACGCATTCTTTGACATAGTTCTCTCTTCTTTCGATCATATGTCTCAATTTATTTCCTCCATTTACCTTAGCACATGAGATAGCTGACATATTATCACATAACAAGGTAACAGGAAAGAAGGTTTTGTCTATTATTATTTTTAAAGAATTGTGCAAAGACATTAATTCTTGACAGGCTTCGCTCATTGCTACATATTCAGCTTGGCAAGAAGACAATGCTACACTTGATTGTTTATGTGTTCTCCATGACACAGTACTTCCGTAGAGTTTTATAAGATACCCACACGTAGTAAGTGAGTTTTTACAGTCAGATAGACTGGCATCCGAGTATACTACCAATTCATCTGATAAGTTTTTAATTAATAAATTGTAATGTCTGGTTCCAGCTAGATACTGAAACACCCTAGTTACCATTTTCCATTCTTTAATCGTAGGGTTGACTTGATGACGACTCAGTACGTTTGTTGCATAAGATATGTCAGGTCTAGTTGAGTTAGCCAGATATAGTAGAGATCCAACAGCTTCTCTATACTGTTTTGATGGTGTAAATTCATGAGTATATTCACTCTCTTCCTTTTCTTTTCTATCTCTATTTAATGCATCTTCTGGTCTCATTGGAGTGTTTACTGGTCTACATTTTTCAAATCCAAATGTTTTCAACATTCTATTTATGAACTTAGTTTGATTTAATTTTATAATCTGCTCATCAAAATCTCTTGTGATTTTGATTCCAAGAAATTCTTTTGGTATACCCAAATCTTTAACCTTGAATTCTTGCCTCAATCTACTTGTAACTTCTGTCAAGAGTTTTTCTTTAGAACTTGCCATCAATATGTCGTCAACGTACAATAGAACAATGATGACGTCATGGTCAATTCTCTTGATAAATAAACAAGGATCTATATCATTAGATTTAAAGTTTAACTTCGACATAACTCCTGAGAATTTGTCATTCCAATTCTTAGGACTTATTTTCAAACCATACAATGATTTGTTTAGTTTCCAGACAAATTGCTGTCTTGTTTCTCGGTCGATGTTTATACCTTCTGGTATCTCTAAGAATATATCTTCATGTAAATCACCATATAAAAAGGCAGTTTCAATGTCGAGTTGTTTTAGATGTAATTTGAATTTATTGACAATTGTCAAAAATGATCTAATTAATGACATTCTTGATACGGGTGCATATGTCTCTCTTAGGTCATAAACATTTTTATCTTGAAAACCTCGTGTTACCAATCTAGCTTTGTATTTAGTCGTGTTTCCATCACCAGTTTTCCTTTTAAAAACCCATCTCGAACTTATTATATTCGGTTTTTTACCTGTTGAATTTATAGATTTTTTCTCTACAGTCGTATATACGTTCTTTTGTCTTAGAGCTTCTAACTCGTTTTTTATTGCTTCAATCCAATTTTCTCCCTCTGGAGAGTTAATGGCTTCCTTATAAGTCTGTGGATCTCCTTGAATTTTTGCTAATAATGCGTGATATTTAATATCACTTAGATCTTCATCATATCTTTCTAGTATCTCCTCTTGTGGAGTTTCTCCTAGAAAGAACATTACTTGCGCTTCCTTTTTAGGTCTACCGACCTTTCTTTTGGTTGAAGTGTTTACTGTTTCCTGTATTTTCTCTGTTTCTGTAATTTCATTTTCTTTTGATTCTTCATTTTTATTTTTATCAACTCTTAATTCTTCGCTTGGTGTTTCCTCTTTAGAAATGTCTTTGTAAGTCACACTTTCAACAAATCTAACATGTTTTGATTCGTACAGCTTGCCTTCTGAGGGTATGTAGATAGTATAACCTGTTTTAAGATAACCGACGACGTAACCTCGTAGAGCTTGTGGTGAAAACTTGGATTCTGTTGATCTATGAATTTTCACAAATGATAAACAACCAAATCTTCTAATTTGTTCTAGATCAACTGAATTATTTTTAAACAATTTACTTAGTGGAGCCACCATGTTCAGTGATCTGTGAGGAGTTCTATTATAAATGTACACAGCTGCCTTTGCAGCTAAGTCCCAAAAGCTCATAGGCAGTCCAGAGTCCAACATCATTGCTCTGATTCTTACTTCAAGAGTTCGATTAAATCTTTCGGCTACACCATTATGTTCAGGTGTATCTGGACATGCCATTTGTAGTTCTGCTCCAAATTTGTTCAGAATTTCAGTTGTTTCTCTACTCGTAAACTCTGTGCCTCTATCGCTTCTTAAGTAACATAGTTTTTCATCACTTCCAATTAAGTTTCTCATGCTTGTAACAAACGACTCTAGGTGTTTGGGTACTTCTGTTTTATTTTTCATTGGAAAAACGAGAGCTGCTCTGGTGCAGTCATCTATAATTACCAACAGAAATCTATAATTGTTTGGATGAGAGGCAGGTGAGATTGGTCCCATCGTATCAGCATGGATTAGTTGAAGTGGCTTTTCAGCTCTTAATCTCGTTTTTCCAAAGGGCAGTCTGATGCTGTTTGCTTCAAGGCAAACCTGACATTCAGCTATCGTTTCATCATTACTGACAAGGTTATAATTTATTTTATTACTGTCTGACTTAGCCAATGCATTCAGATAACTTTGGGAGATATGTCCCAACCTAGTATGCCACAGCATACCATATGTTAATTTCTTAGTATTTATGCTACTTACATTCTCAATTTCTTTTTCATTATTTTCTTCTTGATCAGGTGAGTCTGGAATCTTATTCAATTTTCTATTTCTGGTTGTTTCATAGAATTCCATACCAGAAATATCCTGATTTCGTTTTTGTTCACTTTCGGCTTTCTTATGATCACCTTCGATTGTATTTTTACTCTTGCTTCTGGTATTATAGAAACTCATCGCTGGACATAGACTTGCCTGGTTCTTAATATCAATATTTTTAAGTTTTACGATCCAAAACGGGTTTTTGTATTTTCCATTGATAATACTTTCTTGAGTTTGAGGGTCATATATATTTATTATTTTATTGTCTAAGTAAATTACTAATCCTTGATCAACAAATTTCCTTAAGGATAGTAAATTCTCGGCTAGGTTCTCGGAGTACAGTACATTATTCAATCTTATATTCTTATTTTGATTGTTTATCACCCAAGCATTTCCACTGCCTTGAGTTTTGAAATTACTATCTTTCTTCGCACATTTGACAGTAGCTTTCGAATTTGTATCGAAATTCGTTAAATATAACTTTGAATTGCACATATGCTCGGTTGCACCTGAATCAGCTATGAGTTTAACAATATTATTATATCTGTACATATTGTTCTTACCTTTATAATTTTCTGCTATGGCCTGCAATGACTGGATATTCTTTGGTTTTTGTTCTCGTTTCTCTCGATGAGAATTGTCTTCCAAAGGTCTTCCTTTTTCTCCTCTATTGGAGTTTATAAAGCATCTGGACCTCTTCTGAGGTTTCACAGTTCCCTTCCATGGTCGTTGTTCGTAGTCGTTAGCAACTGCTCTCCCTTGACCTTTCGAAAATTTACCTCTCTTTGAGGGATTGAGGTCAAAACCTTCCCTGCTATCTGCCTTTCTTTTCCTACAGTCTCTGGCCAGATGAGAACCGATGCTTTCGCAGTTATAGCAAAATCTTTTGCCAGGATGTGGACAGTTGTTTCTTAGGTGGCCCTGCATGCCACATCCTTTACATATCATGCGTTTTACTCCTTTCTGTGTAAACGCGGCAACTGCACAAAGAGGTTTCTTTATGTTCTTCTCCTTGATTAAATCCACCTGTAACAGATGACTTCTTAGTTGTTGATACAGCATTTCTTTGGACGTAGTTTCTTTGTAGATGCAGTCCGTAATTAAAATTTCCGGCACTGCATGTACAACAGATTGAATAAAGTAATCTCTTTTTTCTTTGTCTGATATAATACCCGCGTCAGGTATACTTTCATAGAGTCTAATCTTTTCTTCAAACTTATCAAAGAACTCTGCTGCAGATTCTTTGTTAGGTTCAAATTTTAATTCAAGTAGAGCTTTTCTAGCTGAAATGCTAGTGGCTCTATATTCTAATCTTTTTATTTCTTTCAATTTTTCAAACATTTCTTTTGGATCATTAAGATGTAAAATTTTGTTGTAATATATAGTGTCAATTCTATTGATTATGATGTCCCTAACTTTAAATGAATCATCTTTTCTTTTATTCTCATCAATTGACATACTTAAGTTATCATTTAATTCTTTATCATCAAATATATACAGCAATTTTTTACTTCTTAATTCGGATTTTAAATAATCTTCAAACATTTCAAATTTCAAATTCTTAGTCAATTTATAGCTTCTACCAGAAATATGATCTCTTATTGAGAACTCGCTTTTAATCTGATCTGTCAATTTACTTATGTCTTTACTTACATTTAATTTTTCTATTTCTCTTTCTTTAAGTAAATCATTAATTTTATTATTTATTAGTAACTCTACTTCAGACTCGTTGTCTGCTAAATTACTATTATTTAATTCTTTAAATTTATTCTCAATTAATTTATTAATCACCTCTACTGAGATATTCTTATTAGTATTTATATTTGTATCGCTTACCTCGAGAGAGAAGGGGTTATAGCTGGTTTTTTGAGTAGGATTGACTCGGTCTCTCTCACCAATATCAATGAAAGTGATATTTCCTCTCCTTGTAGTAACATGATCATTAGTAAGATTACTCTTATACCTTTGCTCTTCTGGGGCTAGAGAGCTGTCACTAATTTCTCCCTCTTCGAGATCTTTATTGGTCGAGATGAGGTTATAGGTTTGATTCTCTTTAAGTACCCTTCCTTGCAGCGGTGTAGACACAACAAAAGGATGTTGGAGACGTATGTCCTCTTTAATCGAGGGTTTGTTAGGCATCGTATTTTCAGATGGTTTAACCATAGATTCCTGTAGAGGCCTCTTTGGTCTCTCTGCTATGTCACTTTCAGTGGTGTTGGTTGTAAGAGGATCTCCTGAAGTCAGGGCAGGAATTGGTTCAGGTCCAACTCCCAGGCTTTTGATTACAGCCTCTATACAGACCAGGAAGTTTTTATTTTGGTTCTCTATTATATTCAACACCTCTGACCTTCCGATAGCCTCTGGTCTGTACATTAAGTCAAAGATGTAGAACTTCTCATATTTTGGCCACATCCTTTGGACTAGATGCCATTCGTCATCACTTAAATTGTGGTCGAATCTGATCATCTGATGCGCTGTTAGCCAGAAGTACATTGAGCCATCAGGATTCCTCATTAGAGTGACCTGATCTGATTGGTAGACCATTGGAGCCTCTTTGAGCTCTACCAGCGCCCATTCTCTTAGAATTAACTTTCTGAAGTCGTCATGATCGAAACCTGTTGAATCAGTAAAATTGTTAATTATATTAAATAAAAGGAAATAGGTAATATTTTATATTTAAACGTAATGCGATGCTACTCCGACATACTATTATTAAATCAATATATTATTTAATTACTTAAATTAAATAATCTTAGGTGCTCTTGTGCATAATGAGATCTCTCGTCAGGCTCTTTGCTTGATCAAACTTTTAACTTCATTGTTAACACTCAAGTTTAATTTTAGACTCATTGTCTTCTTATAAAACACACTCATTTGTCGTATTTATCAAGAAGTGACTGTGTGAACACTATAAATTTGATTTAAGCTGAAATCAGTTAGTTAGTACGCATTTAGTGGGGCCCTCACTCAATGCGCTTTTAAATAAAATACTTTTATAAAGAGGTATTTTCTTTCTATACTTTTCAAATACCACACAGATTTTTAACATACAAATGCGTATACTTATATAGGTATAAGATTTGAATATGTTTAATTTTATTAAGATATAATTGTATGTCGGTAGGATTCGTAGCGCGCACTATCCTATATACTTTAAATATTTTTGATTAGTTTAACACTTGGTAGTTCACCAGAAATCGCTTCTTTATTTCTATCACATTTACTTTAAAGGAGGTGCAATCAAAGATCAAAAACGCGGCTTTCTTAATATTGTATACTGTGTTGCATAGTCACACACACATATATCAAAACGCAAGCATACGTATATATACGTTCAAGTTTCCTCCCTCTGAACTGTATGTCGCGCATACTCGCTATCTCTTTCTTAAAGGAGAATTCAGTCCCACTGAGGTGAGCATGAGCTCCCCACTCTCTACGGGCCGCATGACGCAACTCTACGCTGCGCGCACACTCAACCACGCGAACCACACGCGTTTACCTCCCCCTTTTTTTGATTCTAAGAAATTTTGTTTCGAAGCTTTTATGCGCGCACTTGTAATTTTGTTTCGAAACTTTTATGCGCGCACTTGTAATTTTGTTTCTCTTAATTAATTTTCTTAATAATTTAATTTTCAATACTTCTTAGATTCCACTCTTCATTTATATTTAATTTTAATTTCTTGCGCGTGTTTAACACTTTTTTTTTTTTTTTTTTTTTTTTTTTTTTTTATAAATACGTTGACTTATTCATTACTCTCTCCCTCTAAATTTAAATTTAATATGAATGTAGAAAGGATAAGAAATAAAACAAAGAACTTACTTTTAGATGAACCCGCCGCCATAAGTGCCATGTTCGGCTCGGTCATCGTTACAGCTCTGTTCCTTCTCTTTGTTATATAAATAACAAAAACGAATCCCTTGTCGACTTGCTTCCTCTTTTGAAGAAATCGCACTCAAACCAAAAGGGGAAGAGAGACTTCACTAGCCCTCCGTCTGTTCTCGGACACTAAATTCCCTTTCAATATATGTACAAGGGTTCCACAAAGAGAAAAAAAATTATTTCTAAACACCTAAATACCACCAAAAGCGCAGGCCCATAACCTGATAGAATGATTACACAAATATAAATAAGTGGTAGGTGGTAATAAGTTAATAGCACAGCAAAGTCACTTTATAAAAGAATTTATTGTAAACTAAAATAAAAAGTTAGACTATTCAAGTGCGTGCACTCTCTTGTGAGGCTGTCCAGGAACTGCACTAAAAGGCCAAGCCGGCGCGGACTTGCCGCTCTAAGTAGAGTAGTGGGGATTAGCAGAGTGACATTAGTGTTTCCAACATAAATTATTGTAACGCGCCTTTTTTCCCCGAAAATTATTGTGATGCGCCTCTTTTCCCCATCGATTCGTGTTATGCGCCCTTTTTCCTCATCAATTCACGAAATGCGCCCTTTTTCGCCATCAATATCTTAGTAAGCCTTTTTTCGTCGTCAACTTTTATAATGAGCCCTTTTTCGACATCAAAATCGAAGCACGTCTTTTTTCGCTGACATTTTTCGCAAGCGCGCCTTTGTTCGTATATACCGACGATATAATAAAAATTTTTATGAAAATTTTCAAAATGCTTTTAAATTAAAACTGCGCTGAGAAAATTAGTTTTTCAAAGCTTGTTTTCTCCAGAAATAACTTGCATACAAATTTTGGGGCAAATCTATCGAATAGTAGTGCGCTAAGAAAATCAGTTTTCAAAAAATTTTTTTCTCTTATCAAAAATTTAAAAAAAAATTGAAATCTATTTTAAAATTCAATGTAAAATTTTAAAAATAAAATAGAATTTAAAGTCATTTTCATTTAAAACACGCTTCCGTGAAATTTGCAAGGTTTCGTAAAGTTTCATTTTTACTAAGAAATGATGTTGAAAAGAATATACTGATATTAATGTACTTTTAATAAAAGCATTTCTTCATTTTTTTATGTGTCTAAAATAAAATGATGTTTATCAATATTTTATGTTGAATTTTTATTAAATAAATTGAAAATAATGTTATCAAGCTCCTATATAAGTTTAGAAAATGCCAGTTTTGAAGGGACTAAAAGAATTAAGCTATTTAAAATGTAATGAAAATTTTATTTAATCTGTCTTGTGAGAACTTAAATTATTATATTTGTTAAAACAATTTTTTTGTTTTGGAAATAAAAATTAATGATATTATTAAAATATGATATTTAATAGAAGAAAGAAGAAAAAGTCCAATTTTTAAAATATTAATGATATTCAATGTAACTTTTTAAAATGCGCTTTAATAAAGTTTACATTCGTAAAATTATTTATTTTTTCAGATTCATTTATTATTTTACTTTTCTCAAATGAAATTAGATTTATTCATATTTATTTTCTATTTTTATTAAATGAGTTAGAAATGTCATTTATTTAAATAAATTTAGAAAAGATCCTTTTTAGTTTTCTAAATTGAAGTTAGATTTATTCATATTTATTTTCTATTTTTATAGTTAAAAATGTCATACATTGATATAAATTTAGAAAAGGACCTTTTTGTAAAGAACAAAAAAGGTTTTATTATTCGCAAAGGAGTAAGAATAAAAAACAACTATAATTTATAATAATTTTTTTCAATCTTTAATATTTTTTATTTAGCAGGAAAAAATTACAGAACTAGCTACGTTTCGATTTCATATTGATATAAGTTATATATCCATGTAATAATGACATTAAAACTTTTTTCCATCCCTATCTGTAAATATATTTTTTTTTATTTTTGAAATAAAATAGAATTTAAGGTCTGTAATAAATTTTCAATTTTATTTTTTCCGCTATAAAAATTGATTATAAAAATATATAATATTTAAAGATAAAACATAAAAAAAAAATAGATGGAACATCGGGTTTGAACTTGTCAAAATTAGAATATCTCCGAGATGCGTAAAGACTTAATGACCACAGCCACCGCATACATTAGTTGAATAGAGTAAAAAGTTACATATGTTCATCGCCCCCTAAAAGATTTTATTTATTATAATTTGTTTGATTATACCTTAAGGATTTTTAGTATTAAAAAATATATTTATGTTTCAAATAAAAATTTGTGATTATTCAACGAATTTTCGGGACGGTTAGTCACATTTAAATAAAGCTATAACGTACCGCGGCGAAAAAGAGCTAAAGCGAGTTTACCGTAAGATTACCTACGCCATAGGAAATCGCGTGTTTCGTGTATTTGTCTCCTCCCCTCTCGCTTGCTTCTCTACGCGCGTGTAGATGTGGAGGGGCTTTGCGCGTATAGTTCCGGAATCGCCGCAAGGATCATTTTATTATTTTAATTTTGATAAATCCGTAAATCAAGGCTTTTGTAGGCTGTATAGACTTTATTTTCCAATAAGGATAGAGTCAATATCTTTATAATTAAAAAAATTATAAGGTTTTAATTTAAGAGTATTAGGGAGTTAAAACTGGACAATGTTAAATAAAATGGAACCTAAAGCTGGACAGCATAGGGAGCTAATTGTGGACTGTGCTGAACAATGCACTAATTAGTATACTAAATACCACAAAATTTCTTCAACGCTCTCCAATATTCAAAAAGTCCTTTTTGACTGTCTTCACCTTTTCACAACTCTTTAAATTCATTGTGCTTGAATGTTTGTAAAGTTTCAGCAGAAATAACATTCTGTTCAAATAAATTCAATAGATGCAATAATTTATTGTTCATCGTACTGCTTAGACTTTCTAACTGATCAGATGAAGATCTAGGATTCTTTTTCTTTTTTTTTAATTTAAAATATCATAATTAACTACACTAAATTCAAATGGATATAACCCACATGCCCTGAATCCATTTTTAATTGTCTCGGTCACATCAATAAAATCAAGAGCCTTTTTTAAAATACCAGCGAACATTGATTTTTTAACATCAACTATATTATTGTCAATCCTCCATGTTCGTAGAGTACTTTTGTATGCCTCTTTCAATGGATGGAATAAAGCCACATTCAAAGGCTGGATTATATGTGTGGCATTAGGATATAGTGCTATTAGTTCTATTTGAAATTCTTTACAGAAATTTATTAAGAGCAAAGTGAGATGAGAGGCATGACCATCTACGTACAGAATTATTGGAAACTCCACTTCATTATCTATCAGCCACTCGTAATAGATATTTACTATGTAACTATAAAAGGTCTCCGATGTCATCCAACCTCTGTCACTATGTCCTATGCCCCAGCCTTTTGGTATGCTATAAACAAGGCTTTCCTTTGGAATAGTTCTCAAATCAAACAGAACCATAGGAAGAAGTATCTGTCCTGAAGCAGATGCAGTAACGAGTACTGTCATACAAGCTTTCTCATTGCCTCCGACAATTTGATATACAGATTTTGCAACTTTTTGTGTTATAACTGTATTATCTTTTGGTACTAAATTGAATGAAGATTCATCCAAATTGAAAATTCTTTCTGGTTTAACATTTATTAAATCTTTTTTCTCTAAATAACTTTTTACAATTGAAAACCAATTTTTGAGGTTTCCTTCAGTAACAAAGGCTCTGCTCGAGGTGAGGTTTTGAGCTATTCTTAAACGTAAGTTGTTATGACGTTTCTTGGATCCATTGTACCAATGTTTACCTGGTCTGTTGTTTTTAAAAGTATTCTTTCTCTTCTCTGCAATTATAAATTTCTGTACGCAGTCTAATAATAGTATATTTCGGTACTAGTGCGATAAAGTGATTTTTTACTCGTGTGGCGGTTTGCGCCCGAGCGAAGTGAGGGTGAAAAAGTCACACGAGTAAGAAATCACTTTCTCGCACGAGTATCGAACACTATTTTTTGACACGACGTGTGAGAAGCTCCATTTTCGCACGTGTCACTTTGTACAGCGTGCGTGAAATCGAGCTTCTCGCACGGAGTGTCAAAAATAACTTTTTGTGACAGGAAATCCTCTTTCTGCACAGTAAATAATCCATTTAACTATTTCTAATTCTTCTTTGGGACTTGAAATAGTTGGTGCACCTCTAGCACAGTCTATTGGTACACGACAACTGAATTTAGTATGCAGTGTTGACTTTGGTATTCCAAAAAGTGTAGCTGCCTGTCACAGAGTCTGTCCATTTTCTATTCCTGTTAATGCTTTCATAAGTGTTTCTTTATCGTATTTTTTTCCATTGCATTTATTTGATTTGAATTTTCTTGTTTTATCTTTATTAATACCAGTTAATTTTTATACTTCATTACACTTTTCTTGAGATCTATTTGGTTTTGTTTTTGTAATTCTATTCTTATTTATTACTTTATTATTTTCTACCCATTATAAATCTGTAAATAATTCAATTATTTAAGATAATTAGTTAATCATTTTAAAAATTAAGTACATTATACATAAATGTAATAGTGAGTACTTACATGAAGAGGTTAGGTTTGAACTTAAAATTTTTGCAAGTAAATAATGTTTTTAAACACTCGAATTATATATATACTAAACACCGCAGCCACGAATATAACAAAGTAAATATAATTAGCATATTATTTCAGAAAATTTTTTTAAAATATTTTATTTTGTAACAATGTTTTTCTACGTGTCTACAATTAGAGTAACGCTGCAGAACAGTAAGCAAATTCGGGACATGCGCGAGACTTCTGTCCAGAATTATGGTTCCCTTTAAAAAAAGGGAGCGAAATTTAAACATGTTTTTTTATTAATAAAAAATGTATTTTGACTATGAATGTACTTCTAAAAAGTATCCTTCAGTATCGTATTATTAATTAAAGTCATTAATTACGTGTGATAAAAGGAATTCTTTTTTTTTTCATCGTATGTATAAATAGCAGTTTTAGCAATGGATGGGCCCATATGTACGTCATTTTCCAACTTATTATACAGTCTCATTTCTTTTATTTATTTGAATTATTTTTAAATTTTTATTGAATTATATAAAGTAATTATTCGTATAAACAACAGCTTAGTTTACTATGAATAATTTTACTTTTTAATATTTGTCATATTATCATATTTAAAAACAGCAATCTTTATTGATGTCCAGAATTATGTCCCAAGTTGAACGTTGTCCCAAATTACCTTACTTTACCTTAGTAGTAATTTTTTCGAACGAGCTGATGAGTGCAACTTATTATGATAATGAATGAAATTACTCTTATCTTAAAATCCTAGGGCTTTGAGCACTAAACCAAATCATTCAAACGTAAATATTTATTAATATTATTTGCATTTTTGTTTTAATTTGGAAAGAAATATTAATATTAATGTTAGTGCAATTAAACTTCATTTTATTAGGTTATGTTTGTATAAAACGTAACCTTGTTTAAAATACAAGTTAAATTAAAATAATATTAAAATTAAATTTTTCAAACCTAAATTAAATTGAAATTATCAGTGAGAAAAAAATATTTTGTGTATGATGTATATACAGTATGAATATTGTTAACTTATTAATGTTTAAAAAAAATTTTTTTTAAACAGTTGAAAGTCAAATTAAAATATTTTCTAGATTTTAAAATCAATAAAATTGTTTAAACATAAATAGAGATAAATATGTTGTATGGTACATATATATATATATATATATATATATATATATATATATATATATGTACCATATATATATTATGAATATGTTTAACTTATTATTAACGTTAAAAACAATATTTTTTTAATAACAATTAAAAGTTGATACTTGAAAAATTTTATTGGTTATAAAATCTAGATAATATTTAGATGAAACAGTTATACTATTATTGTTGCAAGTTATATCAGAATCAGGTTTAAAAAAAGGCCAACAGATTCTATCAATTTTTTGGCAATCTATTTGTTAAAAAATAAAAGTTAGTGTGACACAGATAAATATTTTTTAATTATATTGTTTTGCACTGAATCAAATTCAATTTTAAGGTATCAGGCCTGGGATAAAGTTTAAAAAAAAATTTAATTTAAATTTAATGATACATTTTTTTTAATGATATTAATTGATGAAAGTTTTTCTTATCTTAAATATATACTAAATATTGGGATCTGACATAGACCAGACGCTCTCTGGTGGATAAAATCTGAACGAATAGTAGCATACAAGCAGAAAGCGTTCGTTGATGCGACTTGTATGTTCTTGTATGTCTTGCGTGAAAAGGTTATTATATCACCGATATTTTTGTTATTTTTAACGTATTTTATTATATGTCCTGCTCTGAAAACTTGTTCATCTTTTATAAAATAACGTTTGGTAGGATTAGTATCTGCCCAATAGTACAGAAATATTCATAATTAACAAAAACAGGTACTTGCTCCATATATGACAATGTAAATTGTATACTATGGTACGCCATCTTAGCTTAGACCACGCCCCCATGTCAGATCCCAATAAGACCTTAACCCATGAATAATTTCAAAATACTTAATCCGATTCTTAAAATCCTTTTCTTATGTCGATGAAATAATTTTGTCTATTTTTTTAGTTGCCATAGAATTTCTCAGCCAATTTTTAAAAAATTGACTTTAAAATTTGCAGAGATCTTCAATTTATATATCTTCACAAGTTTATTGTTTCAGTTATCTAAAAAAAATTAATCAAAAAAGTTTGGTTTGGAAAAAGTTGATAATAGTAGAAAAAATAGGTATTTTTAAAAAATTTTATGCAAGTAATTTTATTCAACATTCACTTGAGCTTGTCTTATCAAAATTCCAGGTGAGTAAACTTGTAAAAATATATAAATTAAAGATCTCTGCAAATTTTTAAGTCAATTGGTTAAAAATTGCCTGAGAAATCCTGCAGCAACTACAAAAATAGAAAAAATCAATTCTTCGACAAGAGAAAAGAATTTTAACCATCAGATGAGGTCTTTTGAAATTATTCATGGATTAAAGCCTTATATTTAATATATATTCAAAATAAAAAAATGTTTCATCAATTAATATTATAAGAAAAAAAAATTTATCATTACATTTAAGGCGACTACGGAAATTAGGTTCAACTTCATTTTGTAGTTTACAAATTACTCCTTCAGTTTCTAAAATTTTTTGGATTTTTTAATTTTCCACCATTTATTATAATCCATAGAATGGTGGAAAATTAAAAAATCTGAAAAATTTTACATGTTGAAAGAATAATTTGTAAACTCAAAAATAAAACCTAACCTAAAATCCGAAGTCGCCTTAAATTTCATTTTTTTTAGACTTTATTTCAGGCTTGATACCTTAACGGTAGGCCGGAGTAGAACCTGATACCGACCGAGTAACAATTGAGTTGTTTCTTATTTACTCAAGTTTTAATCAGTGTATCTTCAAATTAAAGGTCGAGCGCAATAGATATTATTATTATGAACATCTATGCACAAGAAAAAAAATATCTACCGGTTTGTTTTTGAGAAAAGTAAGTAACGCGAAAATATTATAAACATAAACTTTTACTTTGGCGTTACTTACTTTTCTCAAAAACAAACCAGTAGATATTTTTTTTCTTGTGCATAGATGTTCATAATAATAATATCTATTGCGCTCGATCTTTAATTTGAAGATACACCGATTAAAACTTGAGTAAATAACAAAAATGCCAATTAGACAAGGACAGCGAATCCGGCCTGCTCTTAAATAACAAAGCATGCACACTATCATTCGAGTAATATTCTATGCAGTCACTGAGCAGTATATAGAGATCTACCTGTGTGATATTGCATTCTCTTTTTGTTGATTAAAGCTGTGTAGATTTTTTAAAATAAAATTTTTCTGACATAAATTACATTGAAATCGTTAGTGAGAAAAAATATTTTGTAAATAATATATATATATATATATACAGTATAAATATTTTTAACTTATTATTAATGTTGAAAACAATATTTTTTAAATAAAAATTAGAATTTGCTGGATTCTTGAAAAATTTTATTGTTTTCAAACTCTAGACAATATTTAGATCAAACAGTCGTACTAATATTGATGCAAGTTTTATTTAAATCAAGTTAAAAAAGGCAAACAGATATCACCAATTTTTTGGCAATCCATTTGTTAAAAAATAAAAGTCAGTATGACACAGGTGGATGTTTTTTAATCATATTCTTTTATGCTGAGTAAAATTCAATCTTAAGAGGAGGCCGTATAGCTCTGTCCTTGTCTAATCTAAATTTTCTACATAATTAATAAATTAAATATTGTTATAAAAAAGTAAGGGTACAGCCCAATAGATTTCAGGACGAGCAAACTATCCTATTCTATGCAAAAATATAAAATTTTCATTAGTTTTCAAGTGAGGTCTGAAACGGAAAAACAGTTATTAAATTCAATTGTTTTTTCGTTTCAGACCTCACTTGGAAACTAATGAAAATTTTATATTTTTTTATAGAATAGGATCGTTTGCTCGTTCTGAAATCTATTGGGCTTTACCCTTACTTTTGTATAACAATATTTAATTTATTAATAATAACGAAAATTTAGATTAGACAAGGACAGAGCTTTTCGGCCTCCTCTTAAATAAGAAAGCATGCACACTTTATCACTCGAGTAATATTCTATGCAGTTATTGAGTAGTAAATGGAAATATTGCGAACGTTATAAATACAATTGAAAAATATCATTTAATTGTTTATTTATGAAAATTTTTTTTAGCTTCTTGCAATAAATAAAATTTTTAAAATAGCTCATAACTATGAAATTTCAATGTAACTAATATATGGTAACGTAAAAGCAAAATTTTTTCATATATTTTCAAATCAATATCTATCTTAACCTCTATACGATAATAATATTATAGTAATGTTTATATGATTTATGAAAATATGATCATAAAACAAGGTATCTTGTTTTTTATGCATAGTGCGGGAAAGAATCAGTGCTAAGGAATTAAGAATTAGATACTTGGTACGCGAAATATTGCTGCTGAACCGAGAAGGTGGAAATATTATTTGTAGAACCGAAAAAATAGGTACTACGTATCAGAATTTTACGCGCTCGGTTCTTAATATAGCGGTACCAACATTAGTAGCTAAAATTCGATGGATGGCACTTATTAAAATAATACTATCTCATTGTTTTTTTAATACTTTATCACAGAAATGAAACATTCTACGTGTAGTGTTGATTTTATTGATGAAAACTTTTTTCCGTGTACATTGAATTTTAACGGGCACGCTCTTGCCTATGCTCATCGGCGATCTCTACTAATCTCTGATTGTACATATTGTGTAAACCTAAACAAAATAGATTTATCAAAAAATTAAGTGATTCAAAATATGGAAAAAGAATATTTTTTTATTTTTCGTTATATACATTTCGACAGGTATCTTTACTGTGACAGAAACAAAAAGCGCAACATGCGTTTTCATTGGCAAATCCAATGCATGTCTTTCTTTTCTAACTTTGCAGGAACATTTGGGTACTAACTCGTCAGCGGGAGGTAATAAAATTTTTTTCCTTCGTGGTAAAAGCAAATCGTTATCGTAGATGTAACCGAAAGATTGTGGATCAATTACAGATGGGTTTACATCCAAACATTTTGTTTGAGTATAAACCACATAAAAACATTTTAAAATATCCAAAAGATTGCTTTTTAAAACTTTGATAATTTTTATCTTGAAAAATAAGCATTGTACAAAAAAATGTATTAAAATATTTTCGTTTTAAAATATTTCAAAGATGGTAAAAAAGTTTATATCCGATCGAAAAAATAAATTTTTTTAAGGGTTAAAAAAATTGTTAATAACAATTAATTAATTTTACAATACTAAATTTTTTTGTACGATGTATAGTTTTTGAGAGAAAAATTCTAGAAGATTTAAAAAACCCGATTTTTGAATTTTTAAGGTTCTGCCACCAGCAAACCAATGCCGCTTTTTTAGTGCAGCACACATTAAAATTCTTTCGGTATTGTAGTTTGAAAATATAATCAGTATTTCCAATTTAACCCTTTGAGGGGCAGTGGTACATATATGTACCACCTCTTTCGCTTTGGTTTTACTCGTACTTGCAGTACATTTTGTCAACTTGTAAATACATATAAGCACTTTGTAGACTTTTGCGACTCTAACGTATTAGGGCCCGGCACAATTAATCAATAATTTATATAATTTAAGCTTTTTTTTAAACAATTAACGTGAAAAACGAGCGTTTTTCAGATAAAAATGTGCCCCTCAAAGGGTTAAATGCAGTGAAGTATTCTATTCTCGAGTTTTTTTTTATCCCCTTTTAACATACGTTATACAGCGCATATGATGCTTTAAAACTCAAGACATTTCGTTGGCCTTTTGACATCCATCGTTCACCAAGATTTTTTTTACTTATTTTGGCTTGCTGAGTCATAATTTATTTAGTGGATAGTTAAGACATTGTAAAATTAATCAATTGTTATTAACAATTTTTTTCAACATTTAAAAAAATTTATTTTTTCGATCGAATAAAAACTTTTTTACCATCTTTGAAATATTTTAAAACGAAAATATTTTAATACATTTTTTTGTACAATGCTTATTTTTCAAGATAAAAATTGTCAAAGTTTTAAAAAGCAACCTTTTGCATATTTTAAAATGGTTTTATATGGTTTATACTCAAACAAAATGTTTGGATGTAAACCCATCTGTAATTGATCCACAATCTTTCAGTTATATCTACGATAACGATTTGCTTTTACCACGAAGGAAAAAAATTTTATTACCTCCCGCTGACGAGTTAGTATCAATTGTTCCTGCAAAGTTAGCAAAAGAAAGACATGCATTTGATTTGCCAATGAAAGCGCATGTTGCGCTTTTTGTTTCTGTCACAGTAAAGATACCTGTCGAAATGTATACAACGAAAAATAAAAAAATTTTCTTTTTCCATATTTTGAATTACTTAATCTTTTGATAAATCTATTTTGTTTAGACATACACAATATGTACAATATATTTACAAATCTAAAATAATTTCTTCATGACAGGGATTTTTGGACTTTACCACATAAGCGAGTAATGTATGCATTATACTGAGTGTAAAAAAAGCAAGTAAACATTTTACTTTATTGTATTTAATGTTGTTATTTGTTGCAATTTGTTACAGTAGAATAACGTCGTTGGTTTGCTAACGTAAAGATTTAATAGAAGTTGCTTTTTAAAATTTTGATAATTTTTAACTTAAAAAATAAGCAATGTACGAAAAAATGTATTAGAATTTTTTCGTTTTAAAATATTTCAAAGATGGTAAAAAAATTTTTATCCGATCGAAAAAATAAATTTTATTCTCAAAAACTATGCATTGTACAAAAAAACTTATTGAAACATTTTCGTTTCAAAATGTGCTGACAAATACGAAAAAAAATTTTCTGGACCGAAAAAACAAAAATTTTTAATTGTTAATAAAAATTGTTAATAATAATTAAACCTACCATTTCTCGACTGTCCACCCAAAAAATTTGGATTCAGCAGGTCAAAATACATAACAAAACTTTAGTAGAGGAATGGACCTCGAAAAGTCTACGAAACCCCTCTGGCCCCTAAACTACCATGTCTATTACGCTTTGTCTGTTTTGAAGGGTTTGTTCTATTAATTTGCCTGTGCTCCTATTATGAACCATAAATCTTAAAATAATTCAGTTTATTAGTTACGAACACTTTATGTTTCCGACTTGAAAATCTAACATTAAAAAAATTCCAAATGATCGAATTGGGAACATCAAATTTTCGGAGATCGTTCAATAGATGTGCTTGGCCATTTAACGAAATAAAGTTCATAGTTCAAACTGCAGATTCATTCATCTTTTGTTTTTAAATAATTTCTTTAATTTTGTTCATTATCATAATTATTTATTAATGTGTAAGATAAGGATACTGCCAAAGCTAGCATTCCTTAATAGTACATTACGTTCCGTGGACAGATAGGCTTTTTTTACGAAACGAGAAGATTACAAGCCGAGCCGAAGGCGAGGTTCGTAACGAGTTTCGTTAAAAAGCCTTTTTGTCCAAGTAACGTAATGAATTTTACGTTCTGAGAGCCGAAAATGAGAAAAGAAGTTGCGATTTTGAGGTTAGAAGAACATAAAATAATTTTACTTTATTTTATTATTACATAATTCTTAGTAAAACAATTTAAACAATATTTGTATAAGTCATGTATCTACAAATGTGCACATAACTAAGTTTTGTTATCTTGTATGGTTCACCAAAAATTGTTTTGATTCTAGGAATACATTGTGTTTCACATAAAAATGTGCATGAGAAAATCGAAAGTTAAACGATTTCGAAAATCGTTATTATTAGCTATCATTTAGTAAATCGTAATGTTTATAAATTCTATACTCGAAAACTATCGACGAGAAAAAAACTATTTGGGTTCCTTTAATAGGAAATAAACGAAATTCTAAAATATATAATAAATTTTAAGAACTTTTCCTCAAAAATTTTCTTGGAATTCTTAACACAGGAATACTATAGGAATACTATACTCTTTATTAATTTAACTATTCATGACTGAAATTCGTAGGAGAGGCACATTCTTAACATGACAAAGAATTTATTGCAACGTTAAAAGACAATATAAGGGTAAAAATGAAGGCGAAAACTGCTTAATACGATTAACTTTTCAATGTAGTTATGAATAATCGTATTATGCAGTTTTTGTCTTCATTTTAACTTTTATTCTGTCTTTTGACGTTGCAATAAATTCTTTAGAATGTTAAGAATGTGCCTCTTCTATGAATTTTAGTCAAAAATAGTTAAATTTGTATTAAAATGCATAATTCAAATGTAGATAAGGTAGATCTCTGTGCCGGTATGAGGACACCCCTTAAAATATTTATTTAGTAAAAAATTTGGGAAATTCGAAAAATTCCATCACGTTTAAATCCTAACCCCTTTGACCTGGACCTCTAAAATTTTATTTGTATATTTTGGGTATCAAATAGAACATTTTCACAGATTTTCGACGAATTCTATTTTTTTGTTAGGTGAGTTGACGTGAAACGACCCATATATATATATATATATATATATAGTCGTAAGACAAGATTCAACCGACCCCCCCCCCCTCAAATGTCTGTCGGTACAGCCCCTCCTCAAATTACGTTGTAATTTCTCTTATAAATAGCCATTTCAAAATTAACGTAACTGAGGCCCCCCCTCAATATGCCCCCCTCACTCTTTATAGCCCCCCCCCCTCATCATGCCCTTCTCCTCACTATGATATTATATTTTAGTAATTAGTAATAAAAAAATATTCTTATTATTAATAATTTTCTATTATTATAATAACAATTATAAGTAATTGAATATTATTATAATTAGTAATATTTTATTATTATGATTGTAACTGTGACTAATTAATAATATAAAGCTTTTCACTGCATTTCATTTGTATTCTAATATTGAATTTCAATAATAAAAAAAAATTATTATTATTGAGATTTCATTAATATAATTGCAAGCATAACTAATTGATAAAACAAAGCTTCCTCTCTGCATTTCCTTTATTCAGATAAATATATAATATTTTTATTTTTATATATTGTATTTTTATTTTTATTATTGAAAAAATTTACTAATTACAAAAGTAAATTATAAATTACAAAATGAATTTAGCTTAATATCCATAGGTACTTTATTAACACTTGTATTTAAATGAAACATGTTTTTTTTTCTTAAACTAGAAATAAGATATTTACATATTTATCTTAATAAAAGATTTCTGGGCTTGAGACCAGCATAAAATTATATAGCTGCATTAAAAGCTTTAACCTTTAGAGGACGGGGAATTTGGAATTTTCAATATCTCAGTATTTCCTATAAAAAACACATAATATGTGTCTCTAATATTGGGAAACACTCATATGTAAAGTGTCTATCCATGGTCGAGCCACTATAGTGGTTTTCCCGTCCACTAAAGGTTAAAAGCTTACAAATTCATTTCTTATTGTCGCTGAAGCGTACAGATCTATTATTTGTTATCGCTACACTGAGAAAAAAACATAGTTGGCTTTACTACGTTAAGACCGATGAGCTTAACCAATGTACTGTTTCTCTCGTTTACTACGGTAACATAGTAAATACAACTAGATTCTCTGGTCGGCATTCAGTAGCACATGATGAATAGATCTTAACCTCAAAATCTATATAATAAATTATACTATTAATTTGCATATTGTTATAATCTACAAACGAAAGTAGATGAAATAAGAATATTTAATTATAATAAAAGCCTAGAAGACTCAAAACGAGACTTTAAAGTCTTAAAATTTCGGTTAGTATATCTTGAAAAAAGTAAATAAAATACTTATAAAGACTGTAGAAATTCTTACTACGTTCAATCTAGTAAATGCTACTAATATAAACGGTTAATTTGACTATACATTGAATACTAGAGTAACATGGTTATCGTTACTAGAGAACGCAATAAAGCCAACTATGTTTTTTTCTCAGTGTAAAAAAAAGCTTATAAAAGCGTACAGATTTATTATTTGTTGTCGCTAAAAAAGCTTATAAAAAGCATACAGATTTATTGTTTGTTGTAGCTAAAAAAACTTCATATAAGCATACAAATATATTGTTTGTTGTTGCTAAAAAAAGCTTACAAATTTATTTTTTATAATCGCTAAAAGGAACTTACAAATTCATATCTTATAATTGCTGATAGAAGCGTAGAAATTTATTGTTTATTGTCGCTGAAAAAGCTTAAAAATTTATTTATTATTGTCACTGAAGCGTACAGATCTATATTATATGCTTTATTACATTAAAAACTACATCACATCTTATATATTTTCATTTTTTTTTTTAAATATAAGCAGTTAATTAGTTTACATTGTTTAATATTTTAATTGCTTTTATTTTTTTTAATGTGATTTAAATGTAACTATTCTTATCCAATGCATCAAAAGCTGTCTTAAGATCTAAGGAAACTATATGAATTTTATTTTCAAATAATTATATTTCTTGAAAATTTGAAATATATTTTTATGCATCTTACATCTGTAATTTGATTCCAATCTCTTGATAATTCTACTTTACATCTTTTTAAAATATTTATCATTCTTTTGAAAAATATATTTTCTTTGATCTCATCTAACAATATCTATACTTTGTACTTGATTTTTAATTCTTAAAAAAACTTTCTTAAATTGCCTGTAACTAGGGAAATATTGAGTATTTATGACTATAACTTTAGCTTTTTCCATATTTTATTATCTAAAAACTTATCCCGAAGTTTGAGCAAAATCCGTGAACCGGAGGTGTGACACTCTCCTAGTAAGTAAAAAAAAGTATTTTTATAGAAATCAACTTTCGAATTTACATTGTTACCATCAATTTTATGCAATTTATTTTTCGTGAACTGACAATGTTTTAACAGAATTGGATACAAGAAACTTATTTAGTTCTACTTTTTTCGGTATTTAAACACAATATTATTATTTTAATTTTTGTGCAGTCTTCAAATACTCCTACAATTTTATGAAAGAAATTAATAAACTTAGCTTAAACTTCTTAAATCATCTTCTAATATTGAATAATTTTTTTGCAAAAATTATATTACTAGGTTTAGTATTTACATTGACAAGTAATTCTCAAAAACTTTAATAAAAGATATATTAAAATTGTTAAATCTTTTATTTGTTTTCTAATTACAATAGTGAGTTACAATTTTTAAATTATAAAATTAAATGAATAAATCTTAAAATGTATAAAATTTATATGTAATATAATTTAGGTAAAGTATGAAATTGAGGAAGATGGATGCTTACTGTTGTAATTAAACATAAAATTCAATACATGTCATCATTCATACGATTTACCCTAAAGAAAAGAAATATGTAAGGGTGCAGTCAGATGAGTAGAAAAGAGACTGCCGAATAGAGGACGCGTAATAGAAACAACTAATCAGCGCTATTCGGCAAGTTTTATGCGAAGAATAGAATTCTATCCTCTATTCCACTGTAGAATGGAAAAGCGAGTCGCGACACGAAGTAAATAAACAAAAATAATTAAATTATAAATACAAATCTACTTCATTCATTTTAAAAAAAATTTTAGAAAATCGCTCTGTTTGAGCTACAATTCCAAAGAGGTTATGTTTATGTTTACGCGACCTAATACGCAAGCATCTTCTTTCCATTCCACGGATTTTTTTTCCCCTACGGTTACAAAAAAAACAGTAAAATAAGCGGTAGAATAAAAAAATCAATATATAGCTAAATGTTTGTTTTAATCAATTCATTTTGTTGCTTTTTCAAGTTTTTAAAAAGAATTGTAAAAAACATGTACTTTTTTCAAATATATAATTTTTTTAGATCTTAAGTCAGTCTTTGATACAGTTGGTAAGAATATTTACATTAAAATCATATTGTAAAAAACATATACTTTTTTCAAATATATAATTTCCTTTTTGAATGTGACCTCATTAAGAGCTCACATTAGACAGGTGCGCGAGCTCTTATGCGATGGCCCCTCTTATGATCTGGTTGGAGTTGCTGAAACCTGGCTGGGACCGACTGTCTCGGATGACGACATTCGGATTAAGGATTATAAGTTGTTCAGGCAGGACAGAAAACTTCATGGAGGAGGGGTTGCCCTACGTTAAAAATAATTTAAAATGTGAAGTACTAGCTCTTTCTAGTACCACAACCATAACTAGCAGCGGTAAACCTGAAGTGCCAGAATATATTTTTTTTTCGATTAAGGATGGTGACTCTGAACCTGTGCTGGTATCTGTCATTTATCGCCCTCCTGCCATTTCATTTACAAAAAATTCTGATTTGTTAAATTCTTTGAGAGATTCATCTCATGATTTTTCACATGAAATTATAATGGGGGATCTGAATACCGATCTTCTGCGAGAGAGCAGTGATGCGAGGTTTCTTAGTAAACTAACAGCGGAGCTTTCGCTTTAGTTGGTCCAGCATGGTGCCACGAATATAACTCCATCTTCTCACACATGGATTGACCTGATTCTTGTGGATGACAATGACAATGTACTTGACGCACGTAACTTACCTGCGAATTTTCATAGTCGACACAACTTAATTGATGTTTCTATTACTTATAATACGTGCAGTATAGATCACAAGTCGATTAGATACAAAAACTATAAAAGCATTTGTCAAAATGAATCACTAGAGAAACTAGCCGGCTATGATTGGCCACCATTAACAGCTGGTACTGTTGACCCAGAGTCTGCACTTAGCTGCATTTGTGACAATTTTACTTCTGTCATAGATAGTTTAGCACCAGTGAAAATACTCAAGCATACGAAGAATAGCCCACCATGGTTAAATAAAAAATTGTCGCAGCTGCGGCGCAAGCGAGATGCTACTTACAGAAGACATAAACGGACGAACGAAACGCAATACCTGACTGAGTTTCTGCATTTACGTAAAACGGTTGACGAACAGACTGAACTTGCAAAGACCACATACTATCATAATAGACTGTTCGAAGCACTTGCAAATGGTAATGCCTGGAAGGAGCTGAGAGACCTGGGACTCTTAACCGGACCACAAGGGACTTGAATGGATTCACTCCTGATGAGCTTAACGCGCACTTTGCTGGGGTGTCGGTCTCGCCGCATGATGATGATGAGCTTCGCGAGAGGGTTCTTACTGAATGTAAGAACCCTCCCCTTCCTACTGGAGAAGATCGCCCACGACCAATTGCAGGAATATATCACTACAAATAAGATACTTGATCCCATGCAGACTGGTTACAGAAAAAATCACTCTACGCAGACAACTTTGCTTAAATTAACAGACGATATAAGGTCAGGTTTTGACAAAAAGCTCGTCACGTTACTTTTACTTTTTGACTTTAGTAAGGCATTCGACACCATCTCTCCCTCTAAATTATTTGCAAGGCTTAGATCGTTGGGATTTTCCAGGTCCGCTCTCGTGTGGATTAACTCTTATATTTCAGGAAGGAAACAAATGGTTTCAACACACTTACAAGAAGAATCAGGTTGGCTAACAACCAACCTAGGAGTTCCACAGGGATCGGTACTGAGGCCTTTGTTGTTTTGCCTTTACATTAATAACGTACGTAACGCTCTTGGCTCTGGTTGTGTTGAGCACCTACTGTATGTAGATGACCTGCAGATTTATACGCTCGTTCCTCGTGAGAATGTGGATGCAGGTATTCTAATCTTACAAAGGGCGGCCAATGCGGTGTTGGAGTGGGCGGCTGGTGCCTCACTTACTTTAAATGCTAGCAAGACTAAGGCAATCGTATTTGGCAGTAATCCTTATATCAATTCATTTTATGCTGGGGCGCCACGGACGATTGACTTTGAGGGAGGTGTCAGCATTCCTTTCTCTGATATTGTAACGAGCCTTGGTGTTGTACTTGACTCTAAGCTTTCCTGGGAGCCTCACATTAATATGGTTACAAAAAAATTTAATAGAATATTGTACGCTTTGCGGTCTTTTCGTCGGTACACCACGGAGGCTCTGCGTAAACAACTTGCAACCGCCCTGCTGTTTCCGCATCTCGATTACTGTTTGGTGGTTCTGCTCGATGCGTCTCAGGGCTTGAAGAGAAGAATACAAAGACTGCAGAATTCGTGTGAGATATATATTAGGTATAAGAATGGGAGCTCATATTTCTCCTTATAGAGCGGCGTTGGGTTGGCTGCGTACTAATTTGAGGAGACAGTATTTTTTTGGCTGTATTTATGTACAAGATCGTGCGCATGAATACTCCGGAGCATCTAATGGGTCTCTTCACTAGATGTGTACCCAGGGTGGCTACTAGGGGAGAAATCAGGGCTCTAATGGTGCCCTTTATGCGTACTGAGGTTGGCAGGAATTCCTTCCAAGTTCAAGGTGCGCATTTTAGGAACTCCCTGCCTGCTGAGATTAAACATCTTCCATCTCTCAGCAGATTCAAAGCAGCGATGAGAGGGTACTTGCTCGACCTAGATTAATATTTTTTACTATTCATTTATGTTAATTTATTTAATTTATTTTTGTAACGTCCTGTATATAGGCTTAAGGTGTGAGTGTATTTATTGTATGAGTGTTGGCTGAATGGTTGGTGAGTGAGAGTTTTTATTTGATTTTATTTTTGACTGCGTTTCATGCTATTGCGTACGCTTGTTATTTTATTTTATTATGTATTAAATTTAATTCTTTTAAATTTTAATATTGTAACTGATAGATATTGTATGACTGATTTTTATTTATATGATTATTTTTATTTTTATTGCGTGTATTGTATGATTACTCTGTGATATCACTTTTATTTATTTTTGTTTGTGACTTACTTATTCAGTATTATTAGATTTAGTGACTGTCTGTGATATAAATTGTGCAATATTTACATTTATACTTTTTTTTATAACATTTTGTGCAATATTTATTGTTTTTATATTTACAAATTGTATTACACGTTTTTGTACTCTTATACAAAATAAAATAATATCTATCTATCTATATTCTGAAGGATTCAGAATTCAATGCAATATTTATGATAAAAATATTAAAAAATTCAAGAAAAATCTAAAATTAAACGAAGTAAATTTTTATAATATACAATATTATCAATTACAACATAATATTAAACATTTTTTAATATTTCAGAAAATATTATTAGAGAATGTTAATGTATTAAAAGCAAAAGGATACAATAAAGGAAATAATATATATGACTTAACATTAAAATATTATTCGAATATTATTCATTTAGGCGAATACGATACATTGAAAAATAACAAACCAATTAAAATGAATTTCGAAGAAATAAAATTAAGACCTGGATTAATAAGTAATTAAATATTATTGAAAAAAAAAATATAATAATATAAATAATTTTTTATTTTTCAGAAATACAAGGGTATTTAAAAAATTCTTTTGCACAAAAACATAAAAAAAAATGAATCAGAATACATCGGAATAATAGCGGATGGACAATATAAATTAGTCATTTTATTAAATAAATTAGAAAATGAATATGTGAATTGGGTGTAATGTCGAGAGATGAATTAATTTTATAATTCACCACTCACCACTGCATATGCGTAAATTATTTTACGCGGCGTCGTACTTAATAAATGGTCGCCGAGTTTGACCACGTGTTACTTGCGCGGGGCGAGAGTCAAATTTGTTCACTGAAAAGCGGGGACCTATATTGAGTCCTTTCCGCGTCGCGATTTTAAATTTTTTATTTAAATTGATTATTAACTTTTTAAACCCCTAGCCAAGCAAAGCAACATGTCTCTATCGCTCTGCTTGGGGTCTGATGAGGACGGTCCTCAAAGTCGGGGTCGCGTTATATTTAAAGTGAAATATATGAAATATATATATATATATAAATGAAAGATATCTAGTTAAATTATAATATATATATAAAATTATAATTATATAAAAAAAATTAGATCAAGAAAAATATTATAATAAAATAGAAATATGTTTGTTATTTGGATGAAATAAGAATAAGAGATTTTGATTTAAATTTTGAATTTAATGAGAGAAAAACTATAAATTTTACTTACTTTCAAAAAATCAGAGAAAGAAATGTATTGAGAGTTGCTATTGCTTCGTATTGAATGGAGAGTTGTTGTTGCTTCGTATTGAATGGAGAGTTGCTGTTGCTTCGTATTGAATGGAGAGTTGCTGTTGCTTCCTTGAAGTTCCTGAAGAGAGTAGAGAGCGTGTTTATGAGACACGCTCAAAGGCGCACTGAAGATTTTAGGCCCTGGTTGGGGATTATATACCCTGGAATTGGGGCGTTGACTAACCACCCCCGCTTGGGTAGTTTTCCAAAATTTTGAATTTTCCTATTGGTCAATTCTGTTTCCGTAAAAGTTCCATAAATTGTCACTTGGCTGTCCTAGTGTCGATTTTCTTCTCTCTCTCTCTTTTCTCTCTCTTTCTCTTTCTTTTGAAAGTAAGCTACATAAATTGTCTTAAATCTAATTGTTATTAAAAATGTAACGAATTGCGCATATAAAAAAGATAAAACTAGAATCTAGGTTATTTTTAATTTATAATGTTTTTTCAACTAATATCTATAATAAAATAAACTAGTTTAAATAAATCTAATTAATTAATAAATTAAATTATTTGTTTATATATAAAAGTTAAAAACAAAAGAATAATATGATATAGATATTAATTAAATAAACATTATCAATTAATATTGACTCATATTATATATGCAGAAATTAAAAGAAGAATTACGCATAAAAAAAGGACGCTATCGCAAATTTGACAATAAAAAAAAGTTTTTAGAAGAAAAATTAAAATTAATATCACTAATCTTTCAATACTTAAAACTAAAGTTTACATTATTATAAATGAAATAAATGCTAAAGAAAATAAAGAAAAACAAGGGTGACGCTTCACACACAAAAAAAACAACGCTTAGTAATAAAAAAAGGACGCTCAACGTACTATAAAGTATAAAAATTATGATTAATTTAATTTTTTTGTTTTTGTAATTTTTTTGTTTTGTGGGTTTTTGTTTAACGCTTTCGAAGAAATAAAACCAAAATTAATTTCTAAGATTCACTTAATAAAATAAATTTAAAAGAAAAGAAACGCAGTATTCTAGTTTCAAGCGTGTTGTAAGCTTGATGCATACGCAATTTTATTATTAAACATTATTTATAAATACTATTTAAAACTGTTATATGTATATATATATATATATATATATATATATATATATATATATATATATTTATTAGTTTTTTTTTTAAGAAAGAAAAAGAATAAAAGTTTATAAAAATTTTACATAAAAAAGAATCAGTTATTTTTTTTATACGAATAATTTCATATCTATATACATATATCGGTTTTATTTAAAATATAATGAAAAGAAATCATTTTTTAAACAAAGGGATACTCATTCTAAAACCTTTTAGGGATGATCTTTAATTTTTGTGTTGTTTCTTTATAATAACAATTTTGTTTTTATAATGTCTATTAATTTTTAAATATTTTATTTATAGAAGAAAAGAAATTATTTATTATAATAAAATTTGTGTGTTGATATAAAAAAAAAGGAATACTTCATGAGTAAATTATTATTAACAATATTTATTAATTTGCAAAAGAATATTATGAGTTTCTTAGGTAATTATGGGTATTTTTCTTTGGCGCCTAACTTAATGAGTTTGTGTCTGAGTGTTCTAATTTGTTACGGTAAAAATTTTCAGGTGGTTTCAATATACACGAAAATACGTGTGAATTTTTACATAATATTTTCAGGTACCCAAGATTTGAGTATCCCTTACGGTTTGTTTACACAGCTGTAGTGTTTTACTTAAAAGATACAATAATTACTTGTCTCAAAAGAAAATGAGTTCACACCGAAACATATACAGATCGGACAAAATAATAATGGGAAAATAATGATTTTAAAATAATTAACAGAAAAATAAAGTGTTGGTCTTATAGGAAAAGACATTGAAAGTATTTTAAAAAAGAAATTTTCGTGAAAAGATATTAATATGAATTTTTTTGTTTAAAAGAAGTCGGCAAAATTGCCCGACGTTACATGGGTAAAAAGAACAAAACTAGAAATTATTGCAAAAATAGAATAAAATAGTGAAAACAAATATAATAATATATTATAAGCGTATATACTTATGAAAATATTCATGTATATTTATATATATATATATATATATATATAAATTTAAAAATTTTATAGATATTTCATATATATTAAAAGTAAAAAGATTGTAATTTACTAAATTATTAAATGATGAAAACATGGAGTAAGAAGAACTTATATTAGCAAATGAAATAATTTTAAATAAGGTAAATTAAATGATTTAATATTTTTATTTCATTACATTAATAAATACAATATTCTCAATATAAAATGATTATTTTTCAAGGTCACAGAAAAACAAATTGATGATAGTTAAAATACAAAATATAAAATAGTATTGATTTACCACAAAAAAATTAATGTATAAGTTTTTTTTAACAACAATAAAAAATAAATATGTAAGCTTGTAATAAAACATAAATTTGTAAGCTTTTTTTAGCGACAATGAAATTTAACGACATATTAAATAAATATTTAGAATTATTTAAACATTTTTTTAGTAAAAATATCAAGCAACTGTACAAGCTTCTTTAGCAACAATAAAGAATAAATACGTAAGCTTTTTATAACTACAATGAAATTTAAATTTGTAAGCTTCTATTAGCGGCAATAAAAAATAAGTCTATAATAATTATTTCAGTAATAATAACAAATTAATCTGTAAGCTGCTTTTAGCGATAACAAACAATAAATTTGTATGCTTATATGAGATTTCTTTAGCGACAACAAACAATAGATCTGCATTCTTCAGCGACAATAATAAATAAATTTGTAAGCTTTTTTAGCGACAATGAAAAAAAAGTGTACACTTCTTTAGCGACAATAAAAATTAAAAATGTAAGCTTCTTTTAGCTACAATAAAAAAAAAACATTGTTAATGTAGCCATATATTTATATATGTTGGTCTCAAGCCCAAAAATAAAAAATGCAGAGAGGGAGCGTTTTCTTTGTATCTTTTCAATATGTATAAAATTTAGGACATAAGAAGATGAAAATATTTATTTATAATCATAATTTTCTATTATTCTATTATTCTATTTTTTATTATTCGCTCATAATTATTATTAAATATTATTATATACTATCATAACTTGAAATTTTCATGTTATTTACTATTCTATTTTTAATTTATTTCAAAAATATATAAGTTTGATTCATTGTGAACTTTTGAATGTCGCGTTAAGAGTCAGCCGTATACTGACACAGCTACCTGTTTTACCGAATCTGTTTAAAATTTATTTTTCATATAAGCTAATAACCCCAGGCAAAAATAAAGAGATGGTTTCGATTCGTATAATAGAAAGCAATATTTTCTCTAATAAGAATAATTTAATTCCACCGCTTTATTTTCAAGAAAAGTTGGAATAACTTGAAAATCCCATTATTTGACACTAATTTCTAATTTTCTAAGTTATTCCAACTTTTCTTAAAAACGAAGCGATAAAATTAATTTATCCTAATCAGAGAAAATATTACATTTTATTAAACACATCGAAACCATCTTTTTATTTTTGCCTCTTGTTGCTAATTTTGGAAAAAAAGTCAATTTTTTAATTAGAAAAGGACAAAGATACGACGGCCTCTTAAACCATTTTTTTTTATTAATTCTAATTCTATAACTTCATATATTATATTTTTATGTATCGATGTTTTCTATTGAACTTTTTTAACATTCGCAAATATAAAATTTTGCTTCATTATGTCCTACTCTTCTATTTACTTTAAAATGTGTGTGTTCGGGGGGTTGGCGAGCGGAGCGAGCAGGGGGGGAACCCCCCTAGTATATATATATATATACAACTAATCTTCTGCATGTTGAGTAATTACATAGCGGAATGATAGTGCAATAAATTTTGTAGTTATTGCAATGCTATTAATTTGACAAGACTCTGGCGCCCAGTGAGCCATTAATACCTTTTCAATTCTGATGAGCCCATCAAAGCTTTATTATATGCTTTTGGTCGATAGTTACGAATATCTATGGGAAAAGTTGAACTTTTGACCTTGAATTTAAAAAAAAAACAGGAGTGGCAGTCGTGGGGACTGGCCGACAGAAGCTATGCTTCCAGTATATATATAGAAACTAGGAAGTGTGACATTTGCAAAAATTATAATTAATTTTTAAATGAAAACTTGATATTTTTCATTTAATGTATTATGTATATAAAAATATATTAATAATATAGTTTATTAATAACAACTATTAAAAAATTAAGAAAGAAATGTTTATGCATAGCTTATAAAGTTTCATTGATATAAAAAAACGAAGCAGTAAAACTTTCTAGTTTCTCAAATAAAATTTACAGAAATGTACAGTATCAAAATTTCCGGAAAATTTTCGTAAAAAATAATTTTTTAAATAGAAACATCGAATAAAAAAAAAAAAAAAATGAAATTAAAGATAAAATACCAATTTTGTTTTGTGCTGTAAAATTTTTTTAAGTCATTTTTTTCTATTTTTTTACTGTATTAAGAGCAGGCCAGATTCGCTGTCCTTATCTAATTGAGATTTTTGTTATTTACTCAAGTATTAATCGGTGTATCTGCAAATTGAAGGTGAAGCGCAATACATATAGTTATTACAAATATATATGCACAAGAAAAAAAAATCTACTGCTTTGTTTTTGAGAAAAGTAAGGAACGCAAAAATATTATAAACATAAACTTTTACTTCAGCACTCCTTATTTCTCTCAAAAACAAAGCGGTAGAAATTTTTTTTTTATTGTGCATAGATGTTCATAATAATAATATCTATTGCGCTCAACCTTTGATTCGAAGATACACCGATTAATACTTGAGTAAATAACAAAAAACTTGATTGTTACTCGGTCGGTATCAGATTTTATTCCGGCCTGTTCTTGAATAGTTTTTAAATTCGTGGAATTTTTCAACTTTCTTCAATCACTTTTAACTATTTAAGAAATAAAGATATGTAAGGAGACTAGGGACAATAAACATTTTTACAATTAGAATTATATTTTTTTAACTGAGCAAGGAATATATATATATATATATATATATATATATATATATATATATACATACAGTAAGATTACGAGGAAAGTACTTATGCGAAATCAGTAGGTGCAAGTGAGAGGGCATAGGGAAACCTCGTTAACATGAAAACATTTAGAAAAAGAGAAACAGTACCCGCTTGGTTTTTACCTATAACGTTCTAGTATATATAGATACTTTCCTCAAAATTTTAGTGTATATATATATATATATATATATATATATATATATATGCCTGCCGTAACGTCGCGTAAGAAGCATAGCTTTAAAAAAAGAATAATTTCGATAAAAATTGACGAAGTTATGACTGTTTGAAAAATGCAAATTTTTTAGAAAATTTTAAGTGACTCGCTAATTGTTGTGCCGAGTGTATATATCATCATCATCATATATATATATATATATATATATATATATATATATATATATATATATAAACGGCGTACTTCTATGCAAGTGATATAGAAGACATCATTTTAAAAGTATTACAGTAAACTGCCTGTTCCAGAATTTAAATCTTTCAGATTTTTAGTTTGTACATAATACATAGGATGTATGTATTACTGATGATTTTAACCTTTAGACTACCGGGATTCTAGAAATAAAATCGCCCGTTAAAAGTGTCCAAATTGATATCTCGTATCACGTATCAACTATGTACAAAGTTCATATCACAGGTCTAGCCGATATTTCGACTCCCCGGCAGTCTAAAGGTTAAATCTGATTACGAATGTAATTTCTAATATATATATTAGCATTATAATAGGGAACTTGCACGTATCTAAGAAAAAATTCGTTAGTATTTTTATGCGATAAAGTGCCGTAATTAATAAAGAATTGTACAATAATTTTATTGAAATGTAATGTCATTAATTAATTATTAATTATTTAATATATGCAATAATATTCAATTAATTCAAAACTATGTCACGTGATATATTTCTGAATCTGAGACGATAAGTTTCACAAAACACTATGACGGTCATACTATCGTTTTTAATAATGTTATGCCCAATTAAAGTTTGCAGCAGACAAATACTTTTTATATTGGTTTATGTTTACATTTTGAATCAAAAATTTAAATATAATTTATAAAGTTTGTATAATTGATAAAATTATAATAATGCAAACGAGATTTGTAAAAGCTTCATCCGAAAATTTGCCGAAAGTCGATCTAGATATGCTATTGGATTATATTTCAGGTAATGAGTGTTTTCAAAGTGCTGAAATGAGAGGTGTAAAAACTGTAAGGTTAGTTATCATAACATAAATATAAGTTTTCCAATTGTAAAGTATGAACATATATAAAGTAATAATTATTATAATAATATTTATAGATCCATGCGAAGTAATTATGGAGAAAGAGCTATAGGTTACATCCAACTGCTGTGAGAAGGAGCTATATGCACTGTTCAAGGAAAAGTATGTCCTGAACATCGAGTTCACAACAAAAGTTATGATGTACAAGTTATTGTCAAGGAAGAAGAGGAATTTGTTGTAAAAGCTGAATGCAAAAACTGCGCTGCGTCGAAGGGTATAACTATAGTAATTTTTATATATTATGATAAAAATATATTTTGTAAAAATACTAAAAGTTTAGTAACTACCTAATATTAATTTGTCAGTTATATTATTTTTAATTATATTATAAATTGTAATGTATTTTATGCAGTAAAGTATATCTAGAATATTTGATTTTTTATAGGAGGATGTAAACACGCAGTAACACTTTTGGCCTGGATATACAGAAGATCAGTGGAACCATCGCCTACATCTGTTACCTGTTATTGGAAAAAGTCTGTTTTATCAAGTTTGGGTTCAACTATAAAATATCAAAGAATTCATGATATTATTACAAAATTTAAAACAAACGCAAAAGCAGAAAATCCAATTAATAAGAATAATATAAAAAGTGACTTTCTTGCTTTAATCTTGAATCATGCTGATGCTAGCAAGTGTAATGCTCATATAGTTATATAGTCAATTTTTTAAATCAAATAACGTGCAGATGCTATCTTTACATTACCTAGCAGGATCTTTTTCTAGAAACAAAAACAATGTTTAAGATTTTTTAGATTTTTGTGCTGATTATTGTAGAAAAGCATCAAATGTAACTCGTGATCAGAGTACAAGTATACTATGGTATGAGTAACGATATGGGCGAATAAAAACATCTACAGTTTACGAAGCAGCACAGTGTTCGACATTTGATGGAAGCTTGATAGAAAAAATATTAAGTATGAAAAATATTGATACTACAGCAACAAAACGAGGCAGAGAACTTGAAGGACAAGCTCTTTCAATTGTTGAAAAACATTTAAAACAGAAATTCAATAAGCAAGCTTTTAAATGTGGAATTTTGTTGAAAAAAAGAATGTCCAGCTTTTGGAGCATTACCAGATAGCTTCATAAATACTGCGTTAAGAGGAGGTCGAGTATATCTGTCCTTTTCTAATTAAAGAATTGATTTTTTTACAAAAATTCATAATTGTAGCAAAAAATACGAAGAAAGCCCCATCTCGTATAATAAAAAGCTAGATTTTCTTTTATGAGGAAAAATTATTTTTATCGCTTCGTTTTTAAGAAAACCTTGAAAAACTGAATTGTCCATCCTAACCCATATTTTTAAAGTTTTTCAAGGTTTTCTTCAAAACGAATCGATAAAAATAATTTTTCCTTGTCAAAGAAAATATTGCTATTTATGATACAAGATGGGGCTTTCTTCGTATTTTTTTGCTACAATTATTAGTTTTTGCAAAAAAATAAATTCTTTGATTAGAAAAGGACAGAGATATACGACCTGCTCTTAATCGTAGTAAAGTGCCCAAGAAAAGAGAAAACTGTTTCAAAATTCTGTGTTAATGGAAAAATCGCTAAAAAATATAGAGCACAGTTACATCTACAAATATTATTTGCTGAAAAAAATATTAGCTATTTTTATGTAGCTGATCCGGATTTTGAAAATAATAAAGTTATCACCATCATAAAAGAATCATTTGACAAGAACTTTATTATAGCTGTCATTAAAAGAGCAATGGAATTTTGGAAAAAAGCTATTTTCAATAAAATACAAAAATAAGAAATAATTATGTATTTAAAATTAAATTAATTTATTTATTATAAATATAAATTTGTATACAATAAAAAATTTTAATGTTGACACTGTCTTATTATGCTTGATTATAAATTCACTAAACCAGCAGCTATTATCACAGCAGAATCTATATAATCTAATAATTTATTATCTATTCTAGTATGAGTGTCTAGTAATTGAAAGTTTCTTTATCAATTAATGACTCTTTCTACGTAAATTCTCACACTTGCTATTTGTTTTGTGAGCTTGACTTCTTCTTTAGTACTTTTGGTGTTCTGCAGTACACTGAGTGGTTTAATTAGTTCACAATTTTTGTGTGTAAAAGTACATCTAATTGTTCAAAACCGCGATCAGCTAGCACTGATATATTTGGTGGGAGTTTTTTAAGATAGTCACAATTTTGCACTATTGGCATACTTAGAGCATATATACCTGGAGGGAGCATGCAAAGACAAAAAGTGTAAAAAAATTAAAGAGAGAGAGTAAGGTAGCTTAAGGTGAAGTGCTTTCTCTCTCGCGCGGATTCTCATTGGCTGTTGCTCTCCCTTTAAAGCATATACTAAATATGAGCGTCAAGTATGAGATAGCCACGCTGGGAGGAAGCACTAGCCAATGAGAATCCGCGTGAGAGAGAAAACACTTCACCCTAAGCTACCTTTCTCTCTCTTTTTTTTCTTACACTTTTTGGCTTTGCATACTCCCTCCAGGTATATATGCTCTAAGTTGGCATATCAGTAGACCGATCGCAAGCTCCTTCAGATATAAAATTGATAAGGCCATCTGAAGTTACTGATATTAAATATTTAACGGTATTGCATTTCTTGTAATCGGACCATGTGAGAGCTTGAAAAACCAAATTCAAATGTTTTTCAATTTCTAAACAATCAATGATACTTTGAACATTCGAGTATCTATAACGAAATTGAATTGATAAATTTCTGAAAATTTTTTCTTTTTCAGGCCAAACGATTAACTGTTTGAAATATTCTGCTATTAAATGTATACTCTTTCTAAAAATTCTGCTTACTTGACTTTGTCATAAGCTAAATTCATAAGCCAATACTGAATATGAAGAGTTATATTTAATTTTTTTTAGCGTTAAATAAATGTCTCTTACACTTAAGGATGACGCAGTGTGCAGTAAGTCAATTATAAACATACTATCTTTACAAAGTCCGATAAGTAGCAAAGGGTTATCTTCTATAATGACTTTTGTATACTTTTCATAGACACTTTTACACAAAATTTGTAGCTGGAGTCGGTGTTGTTCAGTATTTGAAGAGCTTTCTCCAGTAGTTGGAACATATGATGAACTTGACTCTAAAACTAAACTACTTAAACTTTCTAATGTATCATCTAATTTATTCTCGTTTATTTTTATTGATTCGAATGTTTGTACTGTTGGCGGTACTATTAAGTCATATGTTACTCCAAAACTTTTAGTTAAAATAATTGTTTGAGTACTTTTTACCAATGTACATGGTTTGATTTGAACATGTCGGTGTGAAACCTTAATTGCATTCTTAGTATCTTCGGACTACATACATAGTCCATGAGACATTAAATGTTGATGGACAACTTAAACATGATGATAACATGCTTGGAAGTTAAATATCTGAGTGATCCATTATACTATCACTGAAATATGATATGATTAAGTACTTATTTATTGTTAAATACTGAAATATATAAACTAGGGAACCTACCTTAAGTTAACTTTTTGCGCTACTTTTAAAGGACTTCGATTAAGGAAAAAACGTGGTAAAGCACCTCGTTCAAACATTTTTCGTTGGCCAAAACTTTTACAATCAGTATAATTCTCCAAATCCTCTTCTAATTAAAATAAGTTAGTTAATGATAAATAAATAATATAATATTCATGAAATATAAGTGTATGAATTTTTATACGCTTACATTAATGTTGAGAATATACACACTCATACTAGGTGTCGCCATCTATTGAGAATATTTAGTAGACAGTTAAAGAGAATCAAGTTGTGTCTCGTCGTCGTTCAGTTCAGTTAAAGTCCGTCTGTCAGAGATAAAACTTGTATTCCATTATAGAGAGAGATAATTTAAATTAATTCATTTTGTATAGATTAAATAAAGACTTTTCGTTTAATATAAATTGTGTTCTGCATTTATTAATTATTTAACAGGTTATGCGCCCAGAGTACTTTTAACTACGCGTTTTATTTAATAAAATTGAGAAAGGGGTTTGTGAGGTTTGGAGCGTGCATCAGTCTGTTTGGTGAATTGTTTTATTGTTCTTTATCTCCTGGTGAAAGCGTCAGAGATGGCGAGTCAAGGAACAAAAAGACAGGACGAAGGACAGCTAGGGGAGAAAAAGGAGTTGATTCTGGGTAAGAATTTTTCTTATTCTCTCTTAATTCTATAAGACAGTAATGGCGTCGCATACACGCTTATAGAAAGAAAGAAAAGGACAGAGAATAGATAGCGTCGTGCGCTAGTCTATAAAGAGAGATAGATAGATAGATAGATAGATAGATAGATAGATAGATAGATAGATAGATAGATAGATAGATAGATAGATAGATATGTTTATTGTATGTACATTATGTTGTACAATTTTTATAAAGTTATATACAAGTAAAAATTAAAATATAATATTGAATAACAAACAAAAATTTAAAACAAAATCAGAAGAAAAACAATAGAAGTTTAATAATTTGAATTGAAGTATAATTAATTTACAAATTATTGTGTTTGTGATGGCAGAGGTCCATTCTCTAAGGAGAGGTAATGCGTAAATGCTGAAGATTTAAATGCATGAAGTCATGGTGAATTTCGAATTGTCTCAGGGAGCTTATTCCATAAGAAGGATGAAGTGACCAAGAACGATCTATTGTAATATTCAGTAGTAGCAGGTGGAGAGAGAGTGAGAGAGAAATAAAATGAGTCATACTGGGTAAAATGACACGATGTGTGTGAGTATGACAGATTCATGCGTGCATGAGAAAATTTTTTATGCTTTGTGTGTGTGTGTATGTATATAAAACGAGAGAAAAGACCATGCACGCACAAAATCAAATTGACAGACTAAATAAACGACAACACGAAGTGAAGAAGGTTTTTACGTATGTGTGCGTGTATATATATATATATATATATATATATATATGTTTATATATATATCTTCCTATATTATATAGACTTAAGCCTCGAAAAATAGCATTCTTGCGTTCTCCCTCCTCCTCCCCCAGCCTCACATTTTTAAATTTTTTCAACGTAAATATAGGTTTTTTTTCAGCCTCTGTGAGATGCCTCCCCCCTCCTCGACCCGCCTCTGACATCGCCTCAACGTTTGTCGCCTCATATTACCTCATAGGTCTCCTCAAAGACTCCTCAGAGACGCCTCAGGTAAGCCTTAGGAATTCCTCGAAACGCCTCAAGTTTGTGAGAGTGATATTTTAAAAAATTTTCAAAAATAACGTAAAAATAGTTACCGACGCCTCAGTGCTTCCTCATCCCCTCCTCTTACAACGCCTCAAGGTACGCCTCAGAGATGAGGCATTTTTTTTGTATGCTTCTTGTCCCGCCTTATACATCGCCTTAGAGACGCCTCAATGTTTCCTCATCCCCTCCTCTTACAACGCCTCAGGGTACGCCTCAGAGATGAGGCATATTTTTTTGTTAGAAATTTGACATTTCTATAAACAAGAAAACTGGACTGAATAGTACTGCGTATTGAATTTGTTTCGAATAGATTGTTTTTTTTTGGGGGAGAAGAACGAGAAGTTAAAAGTTGGAGAAGAGAGAGATGTATATAAGTTGGTTTAAAGCTTGATATAGCTTGAATCTAAACAAGCTTGCAATCTCGGGCTCGATTCAATCGAGAGCATTCGAAAAGTTTTCGGATATATACATTATTATATATGAATTCTATAATGCAATAATTTAATGCGATTTGCATAATAATCATTGCAAATCGTGTTAAACTTGATATGTTTTACAGCATAATTACTTTAACACCTCATTTGAATTTATGGCATTAAATTTTATAATATTCAAGAATAAGTATATCACAAATTGGGGGGCTGGCAAGCAGGGCGAGCAGGGGGGTACCCCCCCTAGTATATATATATATATATATATATATATATATATATATATATATATATATATGTATATGTACTTAATATTTTTAGATGATCAATTTTTCACGTTATTTCATTAACATATTTTAATCGCTCATAACTTTTGAACCACTAAAGATTTTTTAATGCAATGAAGCTTAAATTAAAGCATTCAATCTGTGCTTGCTTTTTAGCTTCTATGCATTTTTTTGTAAGAGTTTTAGTTCTTCGGTTATTTAAGTTCTTATAAAGGCTCTTATTCACCATATTTTTAAAAAAATGTCTATATCCTTGTCTAGGGGGCCTATTCGACGAAAAGAAAAAACACGGGTTCATTTTTTTTCATCAAAAAATCATATCCTGCAGTTTCAGCCGAATCCGTTTCCCGGAGGTGGGGTGCTCTCCTTGCAAATATGATTGCTTGAAGGGAGAAAGGCGTTGGCCTGACTTCTGCAAACTAAAAGATAATAATGCACACAAACATGGCGGCCATAGGCCCAAGTCGAGTTGATAAAAAGACGTCGACGCCGTGTACAATAAGGCTCTTTCCAGACTGGCGCGCTGCGCTTGCACTTGCGCTGTGCGACGCGCTGCGCTTGCACCTTGGCATAAACGTTTAGATAACCATCTTCATTATTGATTATTCTATGTTTCAAAAATTGAAATAAAAAATAAAAGTTTAAATTTTATCTTTTTAAGGGATGTCCTCATACCGGCACAGAGATCTACCTTATCTACATTTGAATTATGCATTTTAATAAAAATTTAACTATTTTTTACTAAAATTCATAGAAGAGGCATATTCTTAACGTTATAAAGAATTTATTGTAATGTTAAAAGACAGAATAACAGTGAAAATGAAGACAAAAACTGCATAATACGATTATTCATAACTACATTGAGAAGTTAATCGTATTAAGCAGTTTTCGCCTTTATTTTTACCCTTATATTGTTTTTTAACGTTGCAATAAATTCTTTGGCATGTTAAGAATGTGCCTCTCCTACGAATTTCAGTCATGAATAGTTAAATTTCTATTAAAATTCATAATTTAAATGTAGATAAGGTAGAAATCTATGTCGGTATGAGAATTCCCCTTAATTATTTTCTGTTTGTTAATATTCAATCATAATGATAATTAATCATAATTTTATTACTTACTGTTAAAATAATATAATTTTTTGCATAGAAAGTGTAATGAAAAAGGATGTTTTAGAAATTGAAGTAAACAAAAATAGAAGCTTTAATTTTATCTATTTAATTATTTTTTTTTGCATGTTCAATCATAAAAAATTATTTTGTTGATTTACTAAATTAAGTTTATTTTTTTTAAATAAGTGGTTAAATTAATTAAACTAATTGACTTTCATCTAACTAGTTAAATTTATTATATTCTTTACAATTTGTTTAGAATTAACTATTACTAGAGTTCACGGCAGTTCACGCATATATAGCACATAAATTGTAGATTGTTTTATGTTTATTTTAATTATTTCATAGCGCATAAACAAGTGTTTATCGAAAGAAAGAGGTCTTGGGAAACGGTAAAAATTTTTTTCGAGTTAATAGAAATTCCGGATATGCTAATAATGTTAGTAGAAGAAAAACATTATAAAACAGTGCAATCTTCTTGGTTTTTTTCCGATTTTAATGTATCTGGTCTTATTTTGTTCTTTATGAAATTTCAGGATGGGTTACCATAGGTAATTTGGTAATAACATTTATAGTTGACGCATAAATCTAATTGTTCATTTAAAATTTATAAAATTTAAGATAACAATTAGATTCATGCGTTAATCATAAATATTATTACCAAATTACCTACGGTAACTCATCCTAAAATTTCATAAGGAACAAAATAAGCCTAGATACATTAAAATCAGATGAAAAACAAAGAAGATTCCATTGTTTTATAATGTTTTTTTTTTACTAACAATATAAGCATATCCGGAGATTCTACTAACTCCAAAAAATTGTTACCGCTTTCTAAGACCTCTTTTTTCGATATACTTGCTTATGCCTTATAAAGTAATTGAAGAAAAGATAAAACAATTCACAATTTATGTGCTATATATACGTGGAGAATTACCTTAATTATGCACAAAGTATAAGTTTTTAAAACAATAGACAAACTTTTTAACGAAACAGTACAATATTCATACAATATTTTTGGTAAACACTAATATAACAAATGAATTAAATTTTTTTATAATCTTTAAGTGACTTCTATTCTTTTTGTTTTTTCATAACCATTAGATAAAGAGATATCGGTTGCCTTGCAATTCTATCATTCAACATCACTTTCTTCATACATCTATAATTATTTTAATTAAAGACATTTTTTAATTTATGTTCGATCAATAATATTATTAATTTATACCTTTGATTTTGGATGGACAACATTATCAACAATGTTGATAAAGGAAATAAGAAAATCCCACTCTTGTTTTTTGTAAGTATTGCATAGATTTATAAATTCTTCTTGCGTATCTGGATTTTTCTTAATGTGTTCTGTCCATCTATCATAAATCAAAGGGTATAACTTATTGGTAGCATGAGATGAGCTTGGCCAAAGCACCCTATATACGTTTGGTTGCTGCCCGTAAAACTTAGATACGTCTATACTGTTTGTTATGAAATTCATCTCCTCATGTATAGTGATGATAGGATATTTATCTGTTGTCCTTTTTAATGTTATCTTGATATCAGACAAGACTTTTTTCACAGTTTTTATATAACTTAGATCACATTGTGCGCCAATAGTGATGGGTATAATTTTTTTTAGTGACCTTTCATCCATGTACATTATAAAAGCTTTGTTATTATAAAGATAATATAATCCTAAAGCCATGTAGATATAATTGCATTTTTTGTTTAAAAATAAATATTTCAATGCAAACAACATTTTTGAGTTTTCAGAATTTTTATTCTCTTCAAGATATTTAAAAAGATTTATAACATACTCTTTTTCTGATAATAAACCTTGTTTAATTTTATTATCTCTGTTTACTATAAACGCTTTTAACGGCAGGCCGGAGTAGAACCTGATACCGACCGAGTAACAATCAAGTTTTTTGTTATTTACTCAAGTATTAATCGGTGTATCTTCGAATCAAAGGTTGAGCGCAATAGATATTATTATTATGAACATCTATGCACAATAAAAAAAAAATTTCTACCGCTTTGTTTTTGAGAAAAATAAGGAGTGCTGAAGTAAAAGTTTATGTTTATAATATTTTTGCGTTCCTTACTTTTCTCAAAAACAAAGCAGTAGATTTTTTTTTCTTGTGCATATATATTTGTAATAACTATATGTATTGCGCTTAACCTTCAATTTGCAGATACACCGATTAATACTTGAGTAAATAACAAAAATGCCAATTAGACAAGGACAGCGAATCCGGCCTGCTCTTAAATCCATTTTTAAAGACTTATGTTATATTTGTTAATATATTTTTATTTATAAAGACTTATGTTACATTTGTTTATATATCTTTGTTTATTTTTTTTTTCATTTGTTTTGATAGTTTTTTTTTAATAAATAAAATTATGCTTAATGTGTATACAGTAATACCTGTTGAATAAATACAATTGGATTTTCAATTGGAAATTTAAATTGGAGTTTATTGTAAATCTAAGTTGTAATCTAAGTTTTAATACGGTATAATGGATTCGTAATCTCGAGGTTCTGAGTTCGGATCCTGCTCTCGGCAGCTGATTGATACAAGCACCACTGTACGTTTCATATGCGTTGTTCACAAACATACTGACGTTCTCCGTCGTTATTAGCATAACATATTATAATGATAGCATAAATACAGCGACGTTAAACATAAAAAAAAATATGAAATATAAGTAAGAAGAAAAATTAAATAAAATATAAACTTTTATATCAGAACTGCTTTATTGCCATTAAACTACATATTAATAATTATTAACTAGTATTATTTCATATTTTTACACATGATCATTATTTCTAAAATGCATTCCTGCTTATTTTCATCCGTAAGTTTTTTATATAATTTTTTTATTAAAGGCATAAAATTAGCAATTCTTTCATTTTTCTTCTCAATTTCCATTTCACTTTCATTTCGATTTTCATCCTTCAACAATTTTTCGTTTAATTTAAAAATTTAATTTTTTATGTTACTCTCTTTTCTTGTCCTCTTTCTTTTAAACCGATCAGGCATCACTTCAGTTTCATTGCTTTTACTGGACTCCATCGATGATAAAGTTTGTTTATGCATAAGTTATGGATCCAGAAACTGCATTGATTTAAAATAAGGCCATTCTTTATCATTTTTAGCAGCGCTGCCTGCAGGAGTTATAGTTTTTTGTTGCCTTCTCAATTCTCTGTACTTAGTATATAATTTCTTCCACTGAGCTTCAACTGCTTCAGCTATAAAATTAAATTATCAATAATATTAATAAAATACTATCTAAAAAGTATCGTAATGATAGCATAAATACAGCGACGTTAAATAATAAAAATTTTTTTAAAATTATTTTAAAAGAATGGTAGAAAATAAAATAATAGAAATAAAATACCTGGCCAATGTACATTTTAGTACTGATATTATATCAAATTTTTCTTTTTTCTCTATAGCTGATAAATAATTTGGTTGGCCTTTATCATAAATTATAGGTTCTGCAGAAACCATCTGAATCATGACATCATTGATTAAATCATCATATACTTCATTCATTTTGATCTTGTAAGATTTTAAAAATTTTCTTAAGTAAATTTCAAGTATTTTTTAAAATAAACTTTAAATATTTTTTTATTCTGAGAACTGCTATTTTCAAAAACTTTAATAAATCTGTCATTTTTAAATAACAAATTATAGCAGAATAACAAGTTATGCTACTTGTTTTTGTTTTATACAAGCTAATAAAAAAAAGATTAATTTGAAAAATATTTGTAATGAATTATAAAAATGACAGAAAGAAATTCAAAATTAAATAAATATTTGGTAAAAATGATTGAGGAATGTCCTCTACTTTATGATAGTAATGATGAAGAGTATAAAAATCCTGAACTTAAATCGATGTGTTATCAAGATATTGCTGAAATATTAAACAAAAAATCTAAAGTATCGTTAACACGTAAGCATATATTTAAATTGAACTTATTTATAATTAATTAATGATACATTATTAATAGAATATTAAACACATGATATGGTTTTAAATTTATAGTATTGTTTTTCGTTTACAGATACAGATGTATATCGTAAATGGTTGAACATAAGAAAGAGCTTAACACGAGCTTTTAAACATTTTTATCTTCAATCAGATCTAAAATTCTTGAATAAGCATTTGAAAAATCAAGATAAGACTTTATCAAATTCAGAATCAACACAATTCCTTCAGAAAGATTCTAGTGATCAATCCAGTGATGAGGAAGAATTGAAATACAAAACATAAAAAGTGTAACATCAAAGAAAGAAAATACTTTTACATTGGCTATAGATAAATTTCAAAATAGTTCATGCAGAGTACAAAAGATAAACCGTGAAACACCAAGAAAGAAAATGCGTTTACATTGGCTATGGATAAACTACAAAATAGTTCTTGTACAGACTCATTTGTAGAAAATAATCTACAGGCATCCACAAGTAAAACGGTACTTCCATTAAATTCATTTGCAAATAAAAAACAAGTACAAGTTACAAATTTAGAAAATAAAATAGAAAATTTAGTTGATAAAAGCATTCAATATTTAAATAATGCAAGTAGCAGCAATCAAGATAAAAATGACGATGATGAATACGAAGAGAACATCAGAGAAATTTTGAAAAGTATACCATATGATACCTGACTGTGTAACAAACATTCATAGCATTATAAAGAATTATTTAAAATAAATGTGTTTTCAAAATATACTGCATTATAAATGTTTTATTTTACACTTAAATCACATATAAATTCAGGTCATATTCAACTACATAATTAATATTTTTATGAATACAAATTTAATATTCTTATTTTTAAAAAAGTAGATAAAATCAATTTTTTTTAAGTCTTTTTTTTTTTAATTTTATTTAACGTTGCTCTATTTATGCTATCATTTGATGCTAATTAGCGACGGAGATCATCAGTGTGTTTGTGAACAAAGCACATGTAACGTACAGTGGTACTTGTATCATTCGGTCACCGAGAGCGGGATTCGAACTCGGAACCTCGAGATTACGAATCCCTCACTCTACCGACTGAGCCACTGACGATCTCTTTTTAAAAGTCTTGAATAGTTTACACATAAAAATTATTAATTTAATGAAATGTTTATTTAATTTTAAGTTAACTTTTGAAAATTAAATTAAACTACTAAATTAAGATTAACTTTGAAGAAAGGATTTTAAAATTTGGATACTTTTAATAATTTAAATATTTAAGAGCAGCCCGGATTCGCTGTCCTTGTCTTATTGGCATTTTTGTTATTTACTCAAGTATTAATCGGTGTATCTGCAAATTGAAGGTTAAGCGCAATAGATATTATTATTACAAATATTTATGCACAAGAAAAAAAAAATCTATCGCTTTGTTTTTGAGAAAAGTAAGGAACGCGAAAATATTATAAACATAATCTTTTACTTCGGCGTTCCTTACTTTTCTCAAAAACAAATCGGTAGATTTTTTTTTTCTTGTGCATAGATATTCATAATAATAATATCTATTGCGATCAACCTTTATTTTGAAGATACACCGATTAATACTTGAGTAAATAACAAACAACTCAATTGTTACTCGGTCGGTATCAGGTTCTACTCCGGCCTGCTGTTAATAATAAAAATAGACATTTTTTGAACATTATTAATAATAAATATTTATTCTGTACAAATAATACATAAATATCTTTTTATACATTAATAATTATTTTAAACGTTATCACATAACTTTAACTTAAATAAATATTTACGAGCAAATGGAAAATAAAGAAAATGTTTAACGTTACTTTCATTACAATAGCTTGTTGATTATTTATTGCAACATCTGTAAGAAAATAAAAAAAAACTAAATTTCTTCATAGATTTGTAAAGACGTTTCTATCTAATTCTCGATCTTGCGCTGATTGAAAATCTAAATTCGATTGATTACAATGAACAGAATTGATTGATGGTCGTCATTCATAAACTGTCAATTTTGATTGCATAAATTCAGTTTGACTACTATCAAACGGTATAGATTTATTGTTGACACTTGAAAGATGTGAAAAAGAAGATTGTGATAAAGCATAATTATAATTCTCTTTTGGTTTTAGCGTTGGATAAGCCGATTTATGATGTACAAATTCTGTTTCAAAATAGTTCCTTGCAGAAATATTAACTTTGATTGTACTTAAATTGCTTTTTACATCTGTAGTGATCTTGTTAAGTCGTTCTGTCAAAGGTAACTTTAAGTCAATTATTTCTTTATTTTTAGAATCTAGGATATTTTTGTTACTTACATTAGATGCATTCATTGTTGAATTTAAGAAAATTGCTTGGCAGATTGTGTTTGTTTAGTCAAATCCATATTTTCTTTCACTAATGTGGCAATATTAGTGAAAGAAAATATCAAAACATGATTAAAAGTATCAAAATATATTGAAATTACTTTACATTTCTTTTATATAAATTGATACTGCCAATCTAATCTACCAGCGTCTGTAGAAAAATATGCGGTCAACACTTGCCTTTGTTGAATGGGTGTCATTCCAATATCTTGATCTTCTTCGATTGGAATGTACTCCGGTCCATCTTCATTTCTATTACCCACATTATTTTGTGCATTTGTTGTTATCAAGAAGTTGTGTAAACACACAGCTGCACTTACTATATATCGACTAGTCATTAAGTCAAAATTTAATTTTTTTTCCAGGATTTGAAATTTTTTTACTAAAATTCCAAATGCACACTCAATGCATAGCCTCGCTCTTTTTAATCTATAGTTAAAAACTTTCTGTTCTATAGTTAAATGAATAGTTTTACTGTAAGACTTAGTAAGATGTTTACTCAGTGGGAAAATTTCGTCAGCTATTAGTGTAAATGTATTTATTAGCGTGAATGATGGACGAATGTATGCGGAAAGTATGAGTGGTTCTGTTTTTATTAGAAGTCATGACATCTTCGGTATTGTTTTTAAATGTAATTATTATTTTATTTTTTAATTATTTACTATTATTTTGTTATTGTATTGTTCAATTTTATTTTTATAGTATTGTCCAATTTTATTTTTATTGATGTCATGACAGTGATTCCTCTTTTAAATTATGTATTTTAATTCAATGACTGATAGATATTTAAGACTGTTTTTTATTGTAATTTATGTTTTCTGCGTGTATTTAGAATAGTCTGTGATATCACTTTTACATGGTGACTTACTGATACAGTATTATATATTAATTTTAATAATTGACTGTGATATCTTATCTTATTATGTGCAATACTTTTTATAGAATTATTACTTACTATTTCATGTATTACACGCCTTTTTGTACTCTTATTACAAAATAAATAAATATCTATATCTATATATCTATAAATGGCATCTTTACATCAGTATTAGATAGTGATCAAGGTGGCGGAATGCCCAACTCATTGGTTGCTAATTTTTTAGCAAAGTCTGCATTTGAAAATATGCAAGCATCATTCAATGAACCTGAAAACTATATAGAGTTATATTTTGCCTATTATATTATTTTTTAAATAATCAATAATTTAAATTCCTTGAACTCACCAAAATCTCTGACGCTATACCAAATAAAACGTTTGTAAGAATCAGCAATAGCCATTAGTACAAATGTATATTTTTTTTTATAAGAATAAAAGAAACTTCTACCTGATGGAGGTTGTACAATGGCTATGTGTTTACTGTCTAAAGCTTCTATACAATTTGGAAAATTCCATAACTGTTCTTATGAATCAGCTATTTTTATCCATTCCCTGGTGGCTGGCATTTGGACGTAAATTGGTTTCAAAACATCTGATAAATTATAACAAATTTCTTTAATTAATTCATAAGTAGTAGAAGTTCCTATATGAAACTTTAACGCAGCCTGCTTTACACGATCTCCATGTCGTAGGAACCTTAAAATTTACAAAAACAATAGTAATATTAAACATAAACTTATGCAACAAATAATATTTTATACTTATATATTTTTATACTTACCATAAAACAAATGCTAACCTCAAGGTAGGATTTAGTGGTCTCCTAAAATTTGTTATTTGTTTTGTTGATCTTTGCTCCATTAACTTATAAATATTAGTGAATTGATCAACATCCCACACAGCATAGAAGATTTCACTGAAATATTTCGAATTATTCCACTGGAATATTTCAATGGAACCTTCCATGCAGATTATTGGAAGTCTCCACGGAATATTTCAAAATATTCCACTGGAATCTTCCATTGAAAGCTTCCAGAAATATTTCAGGAATATTTCAAAGGAATGTTCAAAAACTTTTTCGAAATATTTCATGAAATATTCCATGTAATGTTTATAAAATATTCCAGTGAAATATTTCATGAAAGATTTCAGGAAGATTCCATAAACATTTCGCTGAAAGATTCCGATGAACTTTAAAATCGTAGAGCGGAATATTACATAAATCTTCCAGAAATATTCCACGAAATATTACAAAGAGAGATTTAAGTAATCTTCCAGTGGAATATTTCATAAAAGATTTCAGAAAGATTCCATAAACATTTCACTGGAAGATTCCGAAAAACTTTTAAATCGTACAGCGAAATATTACATAAATCTTCCATAAATATTCCATGAAATATTTCACAGAAAGTTATAAGTAATCTTCCAGTGGAATATTTCATGAAAGATTTCAGAAAGAATACATAAATATTTCACTAGTAGATTCCAAAAAACTTTTAAATCGTACAGCGGAGTATTACATAAATCTTTCTTAAATATTCCACGAAATATTTCACGCAAATATTACAGTAATCTTCTGGTGGAATATTTCATGAAAGATTTCAGGAAGATTCCATAAACATTTCGCTGAAAGATTCCGATAAACTTCAAAATCGTACAGCGGAATATTACATAAAACTTCCAGAAATATTCCACGAAACATTTCACAGAAAGATTTAAGTAATCTTCCAGTGGAACATTGCATGAAAGATTCTAGAATGATTCCATAAAGTTTTCGTTGGAAGGTTCCCACATAGCATGAAATAAAACAGTGAAACATTTCAAAATCTCTCAGTGAAAAATTTCTTAGAAATATTTTATAAATATTGTTGAAATATTTTATAAATATTGTTGAAATATTTTATAAATATTGTTGAAATATTTTATAAATATTGTTGAAATATTTTATAAATATTGTTGAAATATTTTATAAATATTGTTGAAATATTTTATAAATATTGTTGAAATATTTTATAAATATTGTTGAAGTATTTCGTAGCAAGATAAAACGAACGAATAAAAAATCTTTCAATGAGATTTTTCAGCAATATTACAGTAATATTATATTGAAATATTTTATGAAATCTCGATGAAATATTACAAACAATATTTCATAAATCTTTCAACAATATTTCTCTGCAAGATTATTGGTTAACTTATATTACAATGAAAGATTGCTTAAAGCTTTCAAAGAAAGTTTTCTCGAAACATGATTGAAAGATTTATGAATGATTTCTCACAGGCGTTCTCCTAGCTGTACCTCGAAAACTTCACGCAATCTTGCATAAATCTTTTATGCAACATTGCAAGGAAATATATTAGCGATCTTACAGAGAAGGCTTCACGGAATATTTCATAAATCTTTCAACAATATTTCACTGCAAGATTTTTGGTTTACTTAGACTGCGATGAAAGATTGTTGGAAGCTTTCATCGAAATCTTTCAGGAAACACAATTGAAAGATTTGTGAAAGATTGCTCCTGAGCGTTCTCCATGCTGTTCCCAAAAATCTTGACGCAATATTTCATAAATATTTCATATAATATTTCAAGGAAATATAGTAGTAATCTCTCGAAGAAAGCTTCATGAAATATTTTATAAAATCTTTCAACAATATTTCTCTGCGAGATTTTTTGTTTACTTAGACTACAACGGAAGATTGTTGGAAGCTTTCATAGAAATTTTTAAGGAAACCTGTTTGAAAGATTTATAAAAGATTTCTCTCCAGTGTTCTCCATGCTTCAGCCAAAAACCTTCACACTATCTTTCATAAATCTTACATGAAAGATTTTTAAAGCTGTGGTAATTTTGCAAGGAAAAATTGTAAAAATCTTTTATAAATATTTTCTTGAAATATTACCGTCAATGTTGCTAAAATCTTTCATAAATCTTTCATGAAAAATTTTTGTAACTCTGATAATCTTGCAACGAAAGATTGCAGAAATATTTCATAAATATTTTCTTAAAATATTACTGTAAATATTGCTGAAATCTTTCATAAATCTTTCATGAAAGATTTTTAAAACTGTGATAATCTTACAATGAAAGATTGCGGAAATCTTAAATAAATTTTTTCTTGAAATATTACCGTAAATATTGCTGAAATCTTTCATAAATCTTTCATGAAAGATTTTTAAAACAGTGATAATCTTGCAATGAAAGATTGTGAGAATCTTTGATAAATATTTTCTTGAAATATTACCGTAAATATTTCTGAAATCTTTCATGAATCTTTCATGAAAGATTTTTGTAACTCTGATAATTTTGCAATGAAAGATTGTAGAAATATTTTAGAAATATTTTTCTGAAATATTACTGTTGATATTGCTGAAATCTTTCATAAATCTTTCATGAAAGATTTCTATGATAGTTACAATATTGCAATGAAAGATTTATTCGATTGCTTAAATCTGGCCACGATATATTGTGTAAATATTTATTCGAAATGATTTAGAAATATTGTTGAAATATTTCAGAAATCTTTGAATGAAATATTTTTAGGAGTTATTTTTCTGCAACGATTGAGTTTCCTAATCATGCCGATAGTAGGACGCGCGTTCAATGCGCGTTTCGTCCCCAAGTGGTAAGAGGATAGCTGACTTACTATATAAGACAAAAGCTCTGATTAGTGCATACGTGCGCAGTGCTTCTCTTATCCAATATATATGCGACTTTATAAGTGAATGTAAAATTATGTAGATAGATAGACATTTATTTATTTGTAATAGTTAACAAAAAGTGTGTAACAAAACAAAAATATAATATTTAATACATAATAAGATACAGAAATGAGATAATGTAATTATTGCACTCATGATATCACAGTCGATTCCTAAAACTAATAATACTACAAAAGTAAGTCACTTTTCAGAGTGATATCACAGATCATTACAATAATAAAATACACACACAATCATCAATAAAATAACAATAAACAAATATGTCGAATTAACATCTATCAGTCAAACTAGTAAAAACAAACTAAAAATAAAATATAATAAAATCAAAAGAGTCAAATGGTCAAAAATAATAAAAAAATAATGCATTCACTCTCAACCATGCGCTCATCATCCATACAAGCACACCTTAAATCTATATACGGGACTACACATGATAATAAATTAACATAAAGGGACTATAAATATAACATAAAGAGAATATCCGTTACTCAAGGTCAAGTAGGTTTCCCCTCACTGCCGCACAGTGGGAAAAAACGGAAACAATTCCATCCACTCGCCATTTTAGATCGTATGGTCACAAATTTTTTTTTAATCTTCTTCAAGTAACATATATATCAAGCTAAAAGTGCGGAAAAGCCCACAAACCCAGAGCCCTTAAACCCAAGACCCACAAACCCAGATCCCGCGAACCCAAAGCCCACAAACCCAGAGCCCACAAATGCAGAGCCCCAAACCCAGAGCCCACAAACCCAGAGCCCTTAAACCCAAGACCCACAAACCCAGATCCCGCGAACCCAAAGCCCACAAACCCAGAGCCCACAAATGCAGAGCCCCAAACCCAGAGCCCACAAACCCAGAGCCCACAAATGCAGAGCCCCAAACCCAGAGCCCACAAACCCAGAGCCCTTAAACCCAAGACCCACAAACCCAGATCCCGCGAACCCAAAGCCCACAAACCCAGAGCCCACAAATGCAGAGCCCCAAACCCAGAGCCCACAAACCCAGAGCCCTTAAACGCAAGACCCACAAACCCAGATCCCATGAACCCAAAGCCCACAAACCCAGAGCCCACAAATGCAGAGCCCCAAACCCAGAGCCCACAAACCCAGAGCCCTTAAACCCAAGACCCACAAACCCAGATCCCGCGAACCCAAAGCCCACAAACCCAGAGCCCACAAATGCAGAGCCCCAAACCCAGAGCCCACAAACTTAGAGCTCACGAGCCTAAGATCCACAAACTAGAATAAACCATAATGCCAAAACTCATAAACCAAAATCCTTACACCCATAAACCCAAAACTCAGAAACTCAAAACTCAGTGAACCCCGAGACCCCTACTGTATCAATCCAAAATCCATCTACCTTAAGACCCATAAACTACAAAATCCATAAACCATAAATTTTAAAAGTTGACCGTTCACACATATTACAGGATCGTTTGTAACAGAAGTATATGATTCACGTCAATCTTGTAGATTTTAATTCCGTTTATTTGATTCATGTATAAAGCTGTGTCTTATGAATTAGCCAACCTTCGTTTTATATTTTTCATTTCCATATATCAGTAGGAGGACTTTATTAAAATTTTAGGGTTATAAATTATATAGAATTTTTCTTGTTACATTTCATATCAACAGTTATAAAATACAAAATATATTTAGAAATTTATTAATCACAGAACACATGTAAAAATACTTTCGAGAATATAAAATTGTGTATCTTTAGTCATCAATCATTTTGTTAAAAGTGAAAAATTCATTAAAAATATTAAGTTATGTCAATCCAAGTAGAAAACTCATATTTATGTGAATTAATATGGAAATATCCTGATAAGCATAAGTCTATTCTCGACATAATTGTAAATGATCTAAAAACAAGTTATATGCTATCTGAAGGAAATGAAAAGAAGGTGAGAAATGAATTGAACAAATCATTTTTGGTAAAATATAAACTTAAGTGGCAGGATGTTTCTCGCAAAAAACATGTTTTTATATCGAAGCACAAAGATTTTTTCGAAAAAACTTTAGTCATACAATTAGACGATGATGAGGCTTCAACATCTAATATGAATACATCATATACTAGTAATACTTCACATAGTTTTGAAGACATTCCTACAACTGAGAAAAGAGGTCGACCTTCTACATCTTATGATAAAGGATGTTCAAAAACAAAACGAAAACGAGCTAGTAACATCGCTATAAGCTATTCTAAAGAGGAACTGTCATTAGCTTTAAAACTAAAAGAACAAAAAATCATCCGAGATAATGTTACGGAAACTGAACAAAATGTATTTAGTACTGAATATAAAAATAAAGTACTGGCAATGTTCATGGACTTAGATCTGACAAAACGTAAATATGAGAAGTTACGAAACCACACACGCAACTTACATGGTAATAAATTATATCCTCCTTATTCTGCAATCATAGAGGCTAAGAAAACTTGTTACCCTGAGCATATCACTTCTTCTACTTCTGGAGCGAAAGTTCATCTTATATCATTGCTCGAACATACTTTAAAACGGATAATGATGACATTAGATAAAGAAGTATTAGTAAATGCAACGAAAAGTCTGATATTCTTGGGCAAGTGGGGAATGGATGGAGCTTCAGGGCAACAAACAACCAGACAGAAGTGGAATTTTCGTGACGATTGCGATTGTAGCAATGTGGACTCAAGCGATGATGGTTCTACCGATCAAGGAAAACTCACTGATTCAGCTGTATTTATTTGTAATTTTGTACCTGTCGAACTTAGGACTATTGACAATGAAATTTTATGGGTTAATGAAAAACCATCATCTGTGTTATACTGTCGCCCAATAAATTTTAAATTTATTAAAGAAAGCGATGATGTGACAAAGCAAAATTACGATGATAATTCAGCATTGTTAAAGAAAATTAAAAATTATAATGTTGAATTTCTAGACATGGAATTCGATATAGCGTTTGACATAAAATGTACCATGATCGATGGTAAAGCATGTAATGTCTTAACTCATCAAAAAGCTTCTTCTCGTTGCAACATTTGCGGAGTTGGTCCTAAACGTATTAATGATATCAATTATGTCTTGGAGCTACAGAGAAATCCACAATTTTACCAATGGGGATTTTCTATACTACACTGTTGGATTCGATTTATGGAATATGTATTACATATTTCTTACAATTTACAGTTTAAAAAAGGTTCAGCCAGAGGTTCTGATAAAAATTTGAAGCAAGAGCGAAAATCGCTAATTCAACAGTCTTTGAAGAACAGACTATCTTTAACGGTTGATGTAGTTAAGCAGGGTTCTGGGTCAACTAATACAGGAAATGTAGCACGTTGTTTCTTTTCCAAATCTAAAATAGTCTCTCAAATTATCGGTGTGGATGAAGAATTATTAATCAGAATGCATGCCATTCTACAAATTATATCTTGCACAAAGGAAGTTGATCTGGACGCATTTGAAAAGTATTGCTTGGAAACTGCTAAAAAATGCATACAACTCTACCCTTGGTACAACATGCCACCTTCTGTGCATAAAGTGCTTATACACGGAAGCAGCATTATGAGGACATTTGATAGACCAATTGGATTCTTTTCAGAAGAAGCTCAGGAGTCAAATAATAAAATATTTCGCAATGCTCGAGCTCGACATAGCAGAATGTGTGAAAGAAGAAAAACTAACGAAGATATACTTCATTATTGTTTGGTTTTATCAGATCCAGTCATAAGTAGCTTGCGAGATATTGAAAAAAAAGAACCTACACCATTAACACCAGAAGCCAGAAAACTTTTGAAAAATGCTGAAATTATACAAAGTGTGAAAAATCTTTAAAAATAGGTTAGAAAATACAGTGTAATAAAAATTGAATACAAAGACAAAAAAAAATTAACTGAAAAAAAAAAAAAGTTTAAAAAAGATGAAAAATAAAAAAAAAAAAAATTTTAAAAAGATAAAAAAATAACAAAAAAAAATTTTAAAAGATAAAAAAAAAAAAAAAAATTTTAAAAGATAAAAAATAAACAAAAAAAAATTTAAAAGATAAAAAAATAACAAAAAAAAATTTTAAAAGATAAAAAAATACAAAAAAAAAATTTTAAAAGATAAAAAATAAACAAAAAAAAATTTTAAAAGATAAAAAAATAACAAAAAAAAATTTTAAAAGATAAAAAAAAAAAAAAAAAATTTAAAAGATAAAAAATAAAAAAAAAAAATTTTAAAAGATAAAAAAAAAACCAAAAAAAAAATCAGAAAACCCCTTTGAAGACTGCTACCTTGACGTGGTAAAGGGGCTTGAGTCGAAATGTTTCAGCGAAGACTAACTAAAAGCAGTTCAAGAACTCACCTGTAATGATAGTCGGGTTCTGTGGTTATGGGATTCTTCGCATTTCTGATCACGTGGTTCTTTGTGGTTCATGAGTCTTAAAATTTGCAGATTCATGAGTTTGTGGGCTCTGGGTTTGTGGGCTTTGGGTTCGCGGGATCTGGGTTTGTGGGTCTTGGGTTTAAGGGCTCTGGGTTTGTGGGCTCTGGGATTGGGGCTCTGCATTTGTGGGCTCTGGGTTTGTGGGCTTTGGGTTCGCGGGATCTGGGTTTGTGGGTCTTGGGTTTAAGGGCTCTGGGTTTGTGGGCTCTGGGTTTGGGGCTCTGCATTTGTGGGCTCTGGGTTTGTGGGCTTTGGGTTCATGGGATCTGGGTTTGTGGGTCTTGCGTTTAAGGGCTCTGGGTTTGTGGACTCTGGGTTTGGGGCTCTGCATTTGTGGGCTTTGGGTTCGCGGGATCTGGGTTTGTGGGTCTTGGGTTTAAGGGCTCTGGGTTTGTGGGCTCTGGGTTTGGGGCTCTGCATTTGTGGGCTCTGGGTTTGTGGGCTTTGGGTTCGCGGGATCTGGGTTTGTGGGTCTTGCGTTTAAGGGCTCTGGGTTTGTGGGCTCTGGGTTTGGGGCTCTGCATTTGTGGGCTCTGGGTTTGTGGGCTTTGGGTTCGCGGGATCTGGGTTTGTGGGTCTTGGGTTTAAGGGCTCTGGGTTTGTGGGCTCTGGGTTTGGGGCTCTGCATTTGTGGGCTCTGGGTTTGTGGGCTTTGGGTTCGCGGGATCTGGGTTTGTGGGTCTTGCGTTTAAGGGCTCTGGGTTTGTGGGCTCTGGGTTTGTGGGCTCTGGGTTTGGGGCTCTGCATTTGTGGGCTCTGGGTTTGTGGGCTTTGGGTTCGCGGGATCTGGGTTTGTGGGTCTTGGGTTTAAGGGCTCTGGGTTTGTGGGCTCTGGGTTTGGGGCTCTGCATTTGTGGGCTCTGGGTTTGTGGGCTTTGGGTTCGCGGGATCTGGGTTTGTGGGTCTTGGGTTTAAGGGCTCTGGGTTTGTGGGCTCTGGGTTTGGGGCTCTGCATTTGTGGGCTCTGGGTTTGTGGGCTTTGGGTTCATGGGATCTGGGTTTGTGGGTCTTGGGTTTAAGGGCTCTGGGTTTGTGGGCTCTGGGTTTGGGGCTCTGCATTTGTGGGCTCTGGGTTTGTGGGCTTTGGGTTCGCGGGATCTGGGTTTGTGGGTCTTGGGTTTAAGGGCTCTGGGTTTGTGGGCTTTTCCGCACTTTTAGCTTGATATATATGTTACTTGAAGAAGATTAAAAAAAAATTTGTGACCATACGATCTAAAATGGCGAGTGGATGGAATTGTTTCCGTTTTTTCCCACTGTGTGCCGTCTTGAACCTGCTCATAGATGGAAGATACTTAATTTCAGAAGGTAGGGAATTCCAAAAATGCACACCTTGAACTTGGAAGGAATTTCTTCCAGTCTCAGTGCGTATAAAGGGCACCGCAAGATCCTTAGTCTCTCCCCTAGTAGCCGCCCTAGGTACACATCTAGTAAAGAGACTCACTAGATGCTCCGGAGTATTCATGCGCACGATTTTGTACATAAGCACAGCCAAAAAATACTGTCTCCTCGAATCAGTGCGCAGCCAATCCAACGCGGTTCTATAAGGAGAGACATGATCACCCATTCTCAAACCCATTACATATCTCACACATGAATTTTGTAATCTCTGTATTCGTCTTCTCAACTCCTGAGAAGCATCGAGCAGAACTACTGAACAATAGTCAAGATGTGGAAACAGCAAGGCGGTTGCGAGCTGTTTACACAGAGTCTCCGTGGTGTACCGACGGAAAAACCGCAGGGCATACAAAACTCTATTAAACTTTTTTGTAATCATATCAACGTGCGGTACCCATGAAAGTTTAGGGTCAAGCACAACACCAAGACTCGTCCTGGAGTCAGAGAAAGGTATACTAATGCCTCCCTCAAGATCAATCGTACGTGACCCATCAGCATAAAAAGAATTTACAAAACGACTATTGCCAAAGACGATTGCCTTGGTTTTATTAGAATTCAAAGTGAGAGAGACACCAGCAGCCCACTCCGACACCACTTTGGCCGCCCTCTGTAGTGAGAATACCTTCTTCCACATTCTCGCCAGGCACCTGCGTGTGAATTTGCAGGTCGTCTGCATAGAGTAGGTGCCCGACGCAACCAGAGTCAAGAGCGTCACGTACGTTATTAATGTAAAGACAAAATAACAGAGGCCCCAGTACCGAACCCTGTGGAACTCCAAGGTTGGTTGTCAGCCAACTCGATTCCTCGTTTAAATGCGTGGAAACTATTTGTTTCCTTCCTGAAATATAGGAGTTAATCCACAAGAGAGCAGCCCTGGAAAGCCTTATCGATGTAAGCCTAGTAAGCAACTTGAAGGGAGAGATCGTGTCGAATGCCTTACTGAAGTCAAAAAGTAAAAGTAACGTGACGAGTTTTTTGTCTAGACCCAATCTTATGTCATCAGTTAATTTAAGAATAGCTGTTTGTGTCGAGCTGTGCTTTTTGAAGGAAGTCTGCATTGAGTCTAGTATTTTATTAGCAGTAATGTACTCCTGCAATTGGTCATGGGCGATCTTCTCAAGTACCTTTGAAAGAAAACATAAAATAGCAATAGGCCTGGAGTCTTTAGGCGATTTGGGTGCAGAGCACTTCTTTAATGGCACAATACGTGCCTGTTTCCAAAAGCCACGTATAAATAAATGGTAATGCTTTAAGTATCACACTTCTCGGAATGCCGTCCTCCCCACGAGCCTGCAATGAGAAGTGAGAAACTGCAAGTATAACATCGTTAATATTAATGGATTTAAAAGCGAAACCATTTTCGCTGCATTCAGAAAGAAACTTCTTGCGTTCCTCACCATCATCATGTAGCGAAACCGACACCCCAGCAAAGTGCGCATTAAGCTCATCTGGAGCAAATCCATTCAGATCCCCTTGGGGTCCAGATAAGAGTCCCAGCTCTCTCGACTCCTTCCAGACATTACCACTTGCAAGAGCCTCGAACAGTCTGTTATGATAATATTCACTTCTTGCACGCTCAATCTGCTCGTCCAATGCCTTACGTAAAATTAAAAATTCTGAAAAATATTTACTGTCGTTTGTCTGTTTGTATCGCCTATGTGTGGCATCCCTCCTGCGCTGCATCTGTGACAACTCTCCATCCATCCATGGTGGCTTCTTTTTCGAACATTTAAATATTTTCACTGGTGCTAAATTTTCAATAGCAGCAGTGAGATTATCACAAATGCAGTCAAGTGCAGACTCAGGATCCACTATATCAGTTGTCAATTTGGACCAATCATAGCCGGCCAATTTCTCCAATAATAATTTTCCATTAATATTTTTATAATTTCGATACTTAATTGGTTCTTGCACTAAACTGCTAGCATTGTAGGCTATAGAAGCTTCAATTAAATTGTGCCGACTATGAAAGTTCGCAGGTACGTTACGTGCGTCTAGTATAGTGTCATTGTCATCTACAAAAATCAGGTCTATCCATGTGCGAGACGATGGAGTTATATGCGTGGCACCGTGCTGGACCAACTGAAGCGAAAGCTCAGCGGACAGTTTACTAAGAAACTTCGCATCACTGCTTTCTCGCAGGAGATCGGCATTTAGATCTCCCATTATAATCTTAAATGAAAAATCGGGAGTCAAACTAACTAACGTATCAATTAGATCAGAATCTTTTGTAAAGGAAATGACAGGAGGACGGTAAATGACGGAAACCAACACAGATTCAGAGTTGCCTGCTTTAACAGAACAAAAAATATATTCAGGCACTTCAGGCTTACCACTGGCAGTTATAGTTGTGGTATTCGAAAAAGCTAATATCTCACATTTCAAACTATCTTTGACGTAAAGGGCAACCCCTCCTCCATGAAGGTTTCTATCCTGTCTAAAAATTTTATACCCCTTAACCTGAATGATGTCATCTGAGACAGCCGGACCCAGCCAGATCTGAGCCACTCCAAACAGGTCATAAGAATGGTCGTCACATAGAAGCTCACGCACCTGTCCAATGTGAGCCCTTAAAGAAGTCACATTCGAAAAGCCCGCTCGCAGTGCACCCCTTCTCCCTTTTCGACTCACCGAGGGGATCTGGCTTAGTGATTGGGGAGAGAGTTCATTATTATTTAACTTACTTTTAATAACAGGACATTCATCATTAGGAGCTATCTTAACAACATTGTCAACCTTATTTAAACATCCACTAATCACACAAGATTTGTCAGCAATAAAATTTTTGTCTACAATAACATTATTTGAACTAGTTAAAATTTGATCTATATCATCTTTAGTAGCAAATGTGTATGCTCTCTCCCCTCTCGCCCGTCTTGCCAGAAATGTGCCACTTCTATGCCGAATAAATTTAATACCTTTAACCTTAGCATAATTCTTTAGATCTTTGAAATTTTTATATGTATCTTTTTGAAGGTATTCATTAATAAAAACCTTATAATGGTTTTTTATGACAGACAGACTGGCAAAACGAGAAAGATCAATGTCTGCCGTTGAAAAACTAGTGATTTTTCTTTTTTCATTTAATATTTTTTGAACCAGACTGGCCTCGGAGAGTCTGACTAGCAGCGAGTGAGGACTCCCCGGACCGTCCCTGATCACGCCGCTTCTAGATTCAGACGATGTTAAACACACAACCGACAAAATGTGTGACTGCATTAAGGTGATGTAATAGGATATATGTTTAATACATAGTTACCGACATTGCAGTTACTCGAAATTTTAATCTTTATTAAAAAATTTTCCGAAATATCTATATATTATGCTTTTTATTAATTAAAATAGAAAGCAGTAACATAGAGATATTTAAAAAAAATTTGGATTAAGAGTGAAAAGTTTGGAAAACTGTAATGTCGGTATTTTACATCCCCTTGAGTCCGGAAATATGGTACCGAGGACAGCACAAACATAATCCTCCTATCGAACATTAGCCGCTAAGCAGTCCAGTCCACTGAAGATCACGGATGAGCCACCCTCGATACCACAATTTTGTGAATTTTGATTATCCTTTGCTATTTCTGTGTTGATAATTTGTGTGTTGGCGTCTGCTGTTTCCTTTAAATTCGTGTCAGTGTGTAAGACATTTTCACACTCTTCTACACGCTCCTGCACACTGAGATCGGAGACGGTCTGCACCATGCATGCCAACCCCACTCCAAGTTCTGAAAAGTTCTTGTCCACTTCATTAAATTCAGCTTGTATAGCAGATTGAAGGCTATTAATTTTAGAATTTAAATTTAAATCAGTCTCATCATACTTTTCAATTAGAGTGGACAATTTATTTTCCAAACTACTGACTATCCCCCTTAATTTAATATTTTCATCAAGCAGCCTTGCCTGCATTACCTCAAAATTTTTGATTACTTTGTCCTGATTGCTAAGTTTATTTAAGATGCTTCGCAAACCATCATCAATACCCATTATGCTGCTCTCAACACTCCGGATTCGATCGAAAGCGCCTAAGACTGAGTCAAACTTACGAGACGAATTTCCTTCAATTTCAGACAAAGCAGCTTGAGAAATGGAGATGTCAGCATTATTATTCAATTTCGCATTGTTATTTGTTAAATTTTTTGTTTTATCATTTTCAATATTGGCAGCGGGGGCAACATACGCAGCGCCACCTTTACTATGCGCTGGTTGAATTAAATTATTATTATTTAAAATGTTACTTTAGCTAATCTTCTTATTTTTCGCCGCGCCACTAGCCTTCTGAAGTTCCTTGGTTGTTGATTGCCCCTGTATGACGATAGCCGGTGGTACTTGCGTGTCAGTTCTCGATGGAGTCGATGTGCTTAGGGGCGACTTCTTCGCTGCCTTACCGACATCGAGTAGTTGGCTATTATTAATGCTAGCATCACGAGCATGTGAACTGGAGGGGGTGCCTCTCTCATTCTTTGTCTTCACACATTTGTTGCAGGTATAGTGGTAACCTGTGCCTACTAATTGTATGCGTGTCATACATTTAGCATGACAGCGCTGACGACAAGTCGAACAATTATACAGTCTCTTTATTCCACATATGTCAGATGACGGCTGCTTACATATGGCACATCAATCCATGATAGCGACCTCTTGCGGCAAATTTGAAAAATTTCGTCACTTGGCGTGTTCTAAAAACCACCAGATACTGCCTTCCTTCCAAAAACAGTCAGTTTGTCATTAACCTCAAAAAAGCCCACCGGTCCAGAAAAACTCACATCAGCAAAGCAAGGACAGCATCACTGCTCACAAACTTGAAACAGACACTGTCTTGCATTAAGGCGCGTGCAAGTACCCTGAAACAAAAACGCCCAAAGGCAGCTTGCGGTAGAAAAAAGTCAAAAAAGTATAGAGCGTCCCAAAAGTACGTCTGGCGCTACTTACGTGTTCCAAATGGCCACATACGGATATGTATTTCATGTAGAAGTATAATGTATCAAAATATAATATAGTATCATGTAAATAAAAACTATAATTATTGTGAATATAAATATGTGTGTGTGTGTGTGTGTATGTGTGTGTGTGTGTGTGTGTGTGTGTGTGTGTGTGTGTGTGTGTGTGTGTGTGTGTGTGTATGTTATATCGATATCATCGAAAGATTGTAAAAATAAAAGATTACTATGACATTAATAATCTTGCTATGAAAGATTGTAGAAATCTTTCAAAAAGATTCCCTTGAAATATTACTTTAAATATTGCTGAAATCTTTCATAAATCTTTTATGAAAGATTTATTTGATTGTTTAAATATTGCTTCGAAATATTGCATAAATATTTCCTAAATATTTATTTGAAATATTTTAGAAAATCTTATTAAAATCTTTCAGGAAACTTTCATTGAAATATTTGTTTGCAGTCCCTCAGGTGGATATAGCGGGCTTTCAACAACATTTCCGTTTAAAACTTTTCACAAAAGGCTAATGAAAGATTTTATCGATATGTACAGTAAATATATTTCTGAAAGAGAGGAGAAATATTTCATAAATCTTTCATGAAAGATTTCTATACTAGTGATAATCTTGCAATGAAATATGGCATCAATCTTTCAGAAAGATTTCCTTGAAATATTTCCGTAAATATTGTTGAAATATTTTATAAATCTTTCATGAAAGATTTTTAAAACTGTGATAATCTTGCAATGAAAGATTGTAGAAATCTTTCATCAATATTTTCTTGAAATGTTACCGTAAATATTGCTGAAATCTTTCATAAATCTTTCATGAAAGATTTATTTGATTGTTTAAATATTGCTTCGAAATATTGCATAAATATTTCTTAAATAATTATTTAAAATATTTTAGAAAATCTTGTTGAAATCTTTCAGAAAACTTTCATTGAAATATTTATTTGCAGTCCCTTACGCGGACATAGCGGGCTTTCAACAATCTTTCAACAACATCTCGAAAGATGTTTGAAATCTTTTATTCTTTCCTTGCAAATATTTCTAAAAGCTTTCATAAATATTTCATGCTATGTGGGTTGCGTGGAACGTTACGGGAGGTTTTTAGTGACGCCGATAGAGGGATGTTCGTTCAATGGCAGTTTTATCCCCAAGCGGTTGGAAGATACCTTACTTACTATATAAGCAAAAGGGTATCGGTGCTTTGATGTGTACAGTCAAAGCGAATATGTAAATGCGATTTTATAAATAAATGTTTATGTATGCGCATATGTATTGATGTATAAGTTTAATGTGTTATTATATCATATATATACTACCCCCTCTTTCTTTTCGAAAGAAAATTAGTGTATGTGCTACCCATATCGCGACTCTTAAAAAATCCGACCTCATTGAGTATCGGTTAATTGTTGGTCACAAAAGTGACTGACCATCCATCGGTAGTCAAAGTTTTCGGTATGGTGGGTCTGACAGTCAAGCCTGATGTAATGTTATTTTGTTGATTCTAACGACAGTCAATTAGTAATTGTATTTTAATGATTAAAATAACTTTTACTGTCAATAAATTTATTATAAATTAGACTTGCAACGTTTCAGTCATATTTAAAAAATGACTCTCTTCAGGCAAAACAATATAATACAGTTTACAACATTTCCAATTGATTATCTGAAATTAATAAGATTACAAGAATTTTTTTATATAAACTAACAAATATTCATAAACAATTTGCACATAATATAGCATAAATACCTAATCTTTCTTTTTAATCTTTTTCTTTCTATTGATTGTAATAAATAATTATTATGGGAATACATTCCTAGTAAACAATATATCATTTCCGTAGTACAAAATAAAACTGTTATAAAGAAATATAATTTCTATATAAGATACTACACAAACATATAGAGTCAAACTAAAAACAAAGTACAGTGTCAAAGAACAATAGAATGTAATTAGAGCGGCGACGCTTATCAAGAAGTGAAAAGTTGTTGGGTAAAATTCATATACCACCTATAAATCCCCCACATATTTGCACATGCGCAAACATTTAGAAAATCATAAATAATGTGCAAAGTTTCAAATTTCTCCAAAAAAAATGCATGAGGAATGTTTCTGCCTTTACATAAACACATGTGAAGTGAATAAAATTAAAATTAAAACAATTAAAGATAATAATAACAATTTTAAAATTCAAAAAAAATTACTTAAAAAAATTAGATATTAAAATGTTAAATGTTATTATCTTAAGAAATTACTTTTAAGTTATTATCAATGTAATCTTTGAAAATGTTTAATAATTTTTGTGTATCAAATTTTCTGTTAATATTATTTTTGTGTTTATGTATATTAATCATTTCTGAGATCAGTCTTTTATGATAGTTGTTTTCAGTGTCAAGTATTTTAACTTTTTCCACATCAAAACACATGCTATGGCCAGTATTATTTTCATGAATAATAAGTAGTTGATCTTTCTCTTTTGTGCATACAATCCGACTTATGTTCTTTTATGCGAGTTAACAGTGTGCGACTAGTTTGGCCTATGTAACAACAATCACAGTCGTTACACTCTATTTTATAAACCACGTTAGTTTTATTTGATTTTTTTGTGATGTCTTTACCTAATTGAGAATTGCATTTAATTTTATTATCCAAATTAAAAATGAATCTAAAATTGAATTTCTTACATATTTTTTTAAAGGTGAATTCATGATCCTTAGAGTAAGGAAATATGATTAAATTATTTTTGTTGTCTAAAGTAAAATTATTGTTAAGATCATTCTGAGAGTGTTTTTTAGTTTTTGTTCTTTTTTTAATATATTTGTTAATGAAAGCAATTGGATAATTGTTATTAATGAGCAATTCTCTAATTTTGCTGAAATTCTTTGAGTGATATTGTCTATCAGACAGTTTAAGTACTTTGTCCACTAAGGTGTAAATAATGCCAATCTTGTGAGAGATGGGTCCATAAGAGTTGAAATTTAGATACTGTCCTGAGTGTGTGTCCTTTATATACCAATCTGTTTTTACGTTATTTTTATCATTAAAATCAATATTGACATCAAGATAATGCAGAGTATTATTAACAGGTTTTTCCAAAGTATGTTGTATAAGTTCATCAAAGGAGTTGAAAACTTCAAGAATTTCATCGATTTTATCATTACTTGCGCAAATCAGACCATCGTCTACGTATCTTTTATAAAAAGTAACAGAGTTTTTTAAAATCGAGAGGCTGTTTTGTTCAACATCCTGCATAACAATTTCTGCCAATATTGGGCTCAAAGGGCTACCCATTGCGCATCCAAAAATTTGCTTGTAGAATTTACCATTGAAAGTAAAATAATTATTATTCATAATAAAATTAATAACGTTTAAAAATTCCTGAAGTGTCATATCTGTGTGATTATGCAAGTAAATCCATCTTCTTTCAATAGCTGCTGATATGGCTTTTATGTGAACATTGTTGTAAAGAGCTGTGACATCGATACTAAAGATGGAGTGATCATCTGGTATTTTTAATTCTTTTAGATCCTTAATCAGTGTGTAGCTATTTTTAAGAGTGTGATTGTCAGGAGGTACGACTTTAGAAATAAACTGTGCAAGAGATTTAGCAAGCTGATAAGTTGGGAAACCAATTGTTGAAACTATTATTCTCATTGATTTGTCTTTTTTATGTAATTTGATAAGTCCATAGCATTTTGAAAGGGTGCATTTATTTGAAGTAGTTAAGAAAAGTTTTTTGTGACTTTTATCACTAGTGTCATTACTGAATAAAGAGTTGTTATTTAACTTTTTAATAAGATTGTTTGTTGATTTTTCTAACATGGGCAAAAGATCTTTATCAATTTTATGGTATAAACTGATATCATTTAAACAATCTTCAACTCTATTATTATAATCTTGGGTGTCAAAAACCACTAAAGCACCTCCCTTATCAGCTCTAGAAATTTTCAAACCAGTATGCTCATTAAAAAATTTATTAGCATTATTAATCTTGTTTTTAACAAATTTTGTTGTACATCATAATTGCTGTGTTTGTTACTAATAGTCGACTTAAGTATCTGTTTACAAAATTTTTCATGTTCATTATCTTCCAAGTAAGAGTTTATGTTTAAACTTTTCATAATATTCATCTTAAATTTTTCATTGTTGTTGTTACATACATTAAATTTTGGACCTAGTTTTAAGGTATCTATAACAAAAGTAGGAAGGCTTACACTCGACAAGCTGACAACAACTTTTGTGTTTGTTGTTGATTTGTCAGTTAGACATCTATGATTATTAGATATGTCGTCATTATCAATCAAATTAATCACTTCTAAGTCAATCCTTTCATTATAATATGGATTTGGTATGAAAGTTTGATGATGAACTCTTTCATAAGCCAAGCTGAATTTATTGAGTAATCTGTTGTTAATGTTTTTTGAGTGCATCTCAACTTTATTTTGTACAAATTTATTGATTAAAATTAGAGTATCATTGTTAACAAAGTTACTTAGTTTCTTGAATATATTACTTTCATAATTTATCATATATCTTAGGTAGAGATTGACATCTTTTATCTCTGAATTTAAAATTTTTAGTTTAATGGTGTGAATTAATTTTAAATTTTTGTTATGTACATAATCACTAAAGAAATTTAAATTACCAATATTTTTAGTAACATAATTTAAGTGAGGTGGAGAGACCTTGTGATATTTATACAATAGAAGGTACTTAATTTTGAGTCTAGTATTCATAATACACATTTTGGTGTTATAATAATCATGACTCATTTCTTTCACATATTCACCATAAACAATTTTAATCATTGAAAGAATTCTCATAATATTAATAAAAAGCCTGTTAGATAGCATTTGTCTCAATGTAAGATGTGCATCCATTATGTAGAAGGATGTGTTAGTCAAAATCAATAGAGTATTTAAAAACCAGGTTAACTATGCTATGTGCGTCTATAAGAGTTAACTAGAGTATAGGATGTTTCTTTTTCAGTCCAACATCAATTTAAATTATTTTGTTGATTCTAACGACAGTCAATTAGTAATTGTATTTTAATGATTAAAATAACTTTTACTGTCAATAAATTTATTATAAATTAGACTTGCAACGTTTCAGTCATATTTAAAAAATGACTCTCTTCAGGCAAAACAATATAATACAGTTTACTACATTTCCAATTGATTATCTGAAATTAATAAGATTACAAGAATTTTTTTATATAAACTAACAAATATTCATAAACAATTTGCACATAATATAGCATAAATACCTAATCTTTCTTTTTAATCTTTTTCTTTCTATTGATTGTAATAAATAATTATTATGAGAATACATTCCTAGTAAACAATATATCATTTCCGTAGTACAAAATAAAACTGTTATAAAGAAATATAATTTCTATATAAGATACTACACAAACATATAGAGTCAAACTAAAAACAAAGTACAGTGTCAAAGAACAATAGAATGTAATTAGAGCGGCGACGCTTATCAAGAAGTGAAAAGTTGTTGGGTAAAATTCATATACCACCTATAAATCCCCCACATATTTGCACATGCGCAAACATTTAGAAAATCATAAATAATGTGCAAAGTTTCAAATTTCTCCAAAAAAAATGCATGAGGAATGTTTCTGCCTTTACATAAACACATGTGAAGTGGATAAAATTAAAATTAAAACAATTAAAGATAATAATAACAATTTTAAAATTAAAAAAAAATTACTAAGATATTGAAATGTTAAATGTTATTATCTTAAGAAATTACTTTTAAGTTATTATCAATGTAATCTTTGAAAACGTTTAATAATTTTTGTATGTCAAATTTTCTGTTAATATTATTTTTGTGTTTATGTATATTAATCATTTCTGAGATCAGTCTTTTATGATAGTTAATTCAGTGTCAAGTGTGCAAATTGTTTATGAATATTTGTTAGTTTATATAAAAAAATTCTTGTAATCTTATTAATTTCAGATAATCAATTGGAAATGTTGTAAACTGTATTATATTGTTTTGCCTGAAGAGAGTCATTTTTAAAATATGATTGAAACGTTGCAAGTCTAATTTATAATAAATTTATTGACAGTAAAAGTTGTTTTAATCATTAAAATACCTGATGAAATGTGTTAAACGGGTACCGGGCTGGACTCCCTCGACTTCACCATATTAGGATGATTAATGTGCAAGCTTAACCGCGAGAGGGCAGCAGCACGAGTAATATCTGTCATGGCGGCGTATATATATATATAGATATATATTATTATCATTTAGAATATATCTATGTATATGTTTAGTTGTCAATGTTTTCATTATAACCTTACGACTTGGTGACACCGAACATTTTTTTAATTAAAAGATAAAGTGTAGTGTATAAAATTGTAAAAATAGTATAAAATTTAAATTTCCAAAAAATTAATAGAAATTTTTTTCAAATTATTTAAACTACTCTGAAGCACAATGATTAATGCAAAGACCATCGTTAGTTTTCGGAGTAGACGGTAACCTTCCTATTGCTTTAAACAATTTTTTCCGCACAGTAACATTTTTTGGAAATTTTAATTTCACGCTATTTGTACAATTTAGTACACTACACTTCATCTTTTATTTAAAAAAATTTTCGGAGTCACCAAGTCTTAAGGTTATAATGAAAGCAATGTTCTGTAATCAGAACATTGACAACTAAACATATACATAGATATATTCTAAATGATAATAATATATCTATATATATAAACCGCCATGACAGATACTGCTCGTACTGCTGCCCTCTCGCGGTTGAGCTTGCACATTAATCATCCTAATAAAAAAGGTTAATCATGTAGAGGACAAAATCCTTTATATTTTATTTTTTTTTTTTTTTAAATTGAAAAAACCCCTTCACAGCATTTCACATCTTCCAGAAATCTTCCAAGAACATTTCATGAAAGATGAGAGATTACCCAAACCTTTCATTGAAATATTCTTGAAATCTCTCAAGAATATTCCATGGAATATTCTAATGTAGGAAGAATCAAGGACATATTAAAGGAATATTTCATGGAATATTCTAATGTAGGAAGAATCAAGGACATATTAAAGGAATATTTCATGGAAGATTCCTGAAATATTCCAAATCTTCCGTGCCAATATTCTGCGAATCTTCCATAAATATTCCACGGAATATTTTACGATAGATTTCTAAAATCTTCCAGAAATATTTCATGGAATATTTCATGAAAGATTTCTTAAATATTTCGTGCATATTCCATGAAAGGTTCATGAAATGTTTCAAATCTTCCGGAAATCTTCCATGAATGTTCCAACGGAATATTTCATGAAATATTCCTGCAAGATTCCTGAAATATTTCAATGGAAGATCTGAGATGTCCTAAATCTTCCAATGAAATATTTTTGGAATCTTCCAACAATATTTCATGGAATCTTCCAATGTAGGAAGAATTAAGGACATATAAATATTACAGGAATATTCCATGGAAAATTCCTAAAATATTTCAAATCTTCCGTGCCAATATCCCAGGACGCTTCCATAAATATTCCATGCTGTGTGGGATTCATGTTTACTAAGTCAATAAATTCTTCATGGTCATTCAGTTTAAAATAAGTAAAAATTGTGTCATAAACTCCATACAGAGTTTATCTTATATATATATGTCATTACACTTTTTATCATTTATATCATTTTTACTTGGCTTTGCTTTATATTATTTTAACAGTAAGTAATAAAATTACGTTATTCACAATATGCATTTTTAGAATAAATCAGCAAAATAATTTTTTATAATTGAATATTGGCAAAAAGAAAATAATTAAATAGTTAAAATTAAAACTTTACTTTTTGTTTACTCCAATATTTGAAACATAGAATAATCAGTATTGAAGATGGTTATCTAAACGTATGTGCCAAGGTGCAAGCACAGCGCAAGTGAGCGCAGCGCACCAGTCTGGAAAGAGCCTAAAAAGACCGTGAAGACGTGCGTGCAGAATTAGAAAAAGACAAAGACGGTGACTGCTAAAAGACGAGAATAAACTCGCAGGTATATACATATACATACGTACGTATAACATGGTTATAACATAAAGAAAAGAGACAGTATATAATGTGATCGTATATGGGTGATTCTATTCGAACGGGTCAAATTCAAATTTTGAAATAATAGAAAATAAAAGTGTTTATTTTAAAAATTTTATCCAGGTTTTTTTATGGTTATATCTAATAAAACAATATCCCACAGTAGCCAAGCTGTCCATAGGTTATTCCCAGAAAAACTGATAGATAAAAAATATACTTATACAGAGGAATTACTTTTATTCCAGGGGAATTTTTTTTTTATTACCATCACTTGATATATTATTTTCTAATAATATTTATGTCGAACAAAGATTCTAAACTATCTGAAATACTTTAGAATTAGCTATTACCATATATGGATGAATTTATAAAAATAAAAAACGACGAGTTACCGCAAAAATATGTATTTTTAAACATTATTAGAAGAAAGTTAAAAAACAAATATATCCATACTTGAGAAAGTTTGCTTTTTCAGAATATATAATAACATTATTTTTGTGTTTGGGAGTGGAATTAAGTGTACTTGATGATAAAGGATTAGTAGGAAGTTTGCCACGTCCACGTGTAGAAACCATTTTATTACCAATACAATCTAAAATAATATATTATCAATTGATAGATTTTCCAATTCAGATTTTTCAAAGACTTTCATTTAAATTCAAATAATTATATACTTACATTGATATCAACGACAAACTCTTCATCAAGGCTAATGACAAACTGATATTTTTATTTTCTGAGTACTAATGTAACCTTTGATTTCGCTTTATTTATTTGTAGTATATACGTAGTATATAGTATAGTATGTAAATATGACTACAGTGATTGTTTACAAAAAGATTTGAGAATGTGCTTACTCGGAAATTCTCCACAAATATATATATATATTCAATTTTGAATATAGAAAAATTATAAGCAGTATAATATGTATTAAATTTCAAGTGTACAAATAATTTAACACTTCATGGTATGAAATTCATGAATAAAATTGTTGACTTTATTATTTAATTAGAATTTTGTGAGTGCATCTCAAAAAAGGCAGGGGAATTATATGCCAGGGGAGATTACCTGATAATTTGAATGAAATTTTTACCGAGTAAACGGTCTCCAACATTCATTACTATACAAACTTTTTTAGTTGTACATTACTACTTTCTTAAACGTCTATTACGTATTTGAATATGCGCTTATATCATCTGTGACAATTAAATGTTTAGAGCCAGGGGAATTATCGTAGAAAAAGTAACTTAGCTTTCATAAGTGAAATGATGTTTACACGTAAACAAAAATGTATTCTATGATCAACAGAGCAATTTTTTAGCGAAATAAACATATAATAACAATATTTCCATGTAATAGAAATAGCTTATATTTTCATAAGATTCAAATATAACATTTTTCATTATTATTGCTTTTTATCTATGAAAAAATATACATTTTTTTTATAATAACAGAGGGTCAAAAAAAATATTTTTTTTTCAACCATTTTGCTGAAATGTATGTACGGATGGAAAAAAATATTTTTTGATCTTTCAGAAATTCTGTATCTCTACAACATTAAAAAAAAATTTTATATATGATTACAAACAGGGGAGATTACTTTTTATACTTTCTTAGTCCCTACAAAAGCTACATTGAAATTAGCGATTGAAAAGTCAATGGATCATAAAGTTACAACCTGAAAGTATATAAAAAATTTGTAGTCAATAATATTTGAACCTTGTGTTGATAGTTTATTAAACGATTACATGTGATTACCCGTTAGAATAGAATCACCCATATATATATAGGAGTGTGCGGGTCGTCGCGATAAAAATGACAGATTGAGAAAGAGACAGAATTAGTGAAGCGAAACAAACTAAATCAAAACAAACAAAAATAAAGTTTACGTAAATGAATGCAAAAGACCGATTTAAAAAAAAGACAGAAAAGAACGACTCTAAGAAAAATATATTTAAGAATATTTAATTAATTGAAATTATCATTATACAGAGGAAAGAAGTTTATTGCAACTTCACAAAACATCCTCATGAGGAGATGTATATGACAGTTGTTAAAGGCAGCATTGTATTCAAAATTATGACAAATTGAATACAAATTAGATAATGAATAATGATTATTTCAAATTAAAAAATTTTCTTTTATCAAGCTTGAACGTACGTATATAAAAATATTTTTTACTAAATATATCCATGGTTTTAAAAATAATATTGATCGATCATAGTTGCTGCTTTCACATACATAGTAATACTTGTGTTCAGTATATTGTGTATGGGAATAATAGCACATATGTATAATTATAAATATAAAAATATGCATAAATAACTTGTGTTCGGCATATTAGATTGATTCTCTTAAAATGTCATAAATATAAATTACCTAATATTGCTTGTGTTTGGCATACTAGGTTGATTCTTTTTATTTTGATAGATATATTGAGCTTGAAAGGCTTGTGTTCGGTCTATTAAGCTCATAATATATATATATATATATATATATATATATATATATATATATATATATATATATATATATATATATATATATATAATGAACTCTAACGTAAATTATCTAGTTTTGCTTGTGTTCGGCAAAATTATATGAATTTTATTTATATTGGTTTACTATTCCTTTATAGTTGACAAGTACGTTACGAGTGAAGAATTTGACCTGGTGATAAGGACAGTCACAGAGATGAAGACAGAGTGAAGACAGATTATATATGCCCTATTGTACGACAGGTCGCCACACTATGACTGATAAGAAAGAGAGAAAAGACAGAATTAACGACAGCAATGAAACTGAGAAGACGGAGGGGCTATATAACGAGACAGAACAGAAAGTAGAATGAAGTGAAGGTTTTGAAGACGGCTCTGAGAAAACTGTAGTTAAAGTAACTGCAGGAGGTCAAATAGCGACAGATAAGGAAAGACAAAAACAAATCAAAGGTTTGACATCAAAATTGAATGATGTATTGGAAAAATATGTATACGACAAAAAAAAACAGATGGAAATAAGAACGAAGACGGAGCTAAAGACAGAAAAGAGACATATGAGCATTACAATATGACTGAAACGACAGAAATAAAGACAGAGACAGAAAACAGAATGAATGAAATGACTGAAACAAAATTGGCAGACCTATCTGACAAATTGGACAAGGTAATGGATAAACTCAATAAAGTTAAGGCAGAAATAGCAAAGAGCAAGAGAGGCGAAGAAAAAAAAAGAAGAATAGAACAGAAAAGAGATGACGATTTGATGGCTTTGATGGTGAAGGAGGAAAGCGCATGCGGGTCTTTGGCGGCCAGGCTCAGAACCCAATGAGGGAGGAATTTGAACAGGGAAATGAGGATGACTACAGATAACGAGGCAGAAAGGACAGATAAATCCAAAGACAAGAGCCGGGCTGTGGCACAGTCGGTAAGAGCATTGGATTCGTATTCTCGGGGGACCGTGGATCGAATCCCGCTTGCGGCTGTTTTTCAAGCAAGCACCTCTGTTACATGTGCTTTGTTCTTATGAACACACTTTCGAGCTTCATCGTTAAAGGACGAAAAGTAACTCAGTTGCTTAAGGCAGCTGGCTTGCGTCCTAGCGGATCGGGGTTTGACTCCCTGGGAAAATTGGGAAAAACAATTTTCGTAGTTTTCCGTGGGGAAGAGAACCCGAAGAACGCAAAAAAAATACAAAATAGAGAATTCCTCGGAACAAAAAAAAATTGATGATGGCCTATGACGAAAAGTCCAAAGGCCAATAAAAGATAAAGAAAGAAAGAAATCCAAAGACAGCAAAACGACATATAAGGTAAACAATGATTTTGAAAATTATACACTTAACGCAGAAGGTTTCGGGAACTCGACAGTCTCAGACGAACACTTAGGACCGTTAAATAAATAGGAAATATCGCGTTTAATACAAATAAAGGTTGATAAAAGACTTAATAAAGAAAACGACAGTATTTTAGACGTTTTTAAACAGTTGACAGAAATTATCAAAACCGGACTGACTGGAAAAGATGAACCAGTAAAACGCTGTTATGAATTAACGACTCAAATTAAATTTGAAAACTTTGGATTATTTTATGTCTTAATTAAGTTCGCTGGACTTATTGTATGTTGTAGAAAGTACTATTGTAGCATATGAAAGTTCGTGATATTTTAATAAATACAATAGATTGGGATTTAAAATAGAGAGATGGTGGGAAGCATAAAAGCAATATGGCGACGGCGAGAATCGTCTATAGCCCAGTAGTTAATGAGGTCTAGATGATTTTCTTTAATATTTAACATTTTTCAATAAGTATGGAACCAGTGAAGTTTTGTGAAAAAATTGTACCACCTTGTACATCATCTTTAAAGTGCGTAGTATCAGGTTGCGGAAAAAAAAATCAGAAAATGCCAATTTGAGTTTTCATCTCTTACCTGCTCCAAAACAACAGTTTGTTTACATAAATGATCACTTTAAAAACAAAAAACAATTCGATAGATTGGAAGCTTGGAAATTAGTTTTAAAGCTAAAAACAACTTCAAAATCTAACAAAGTGTGCTCTCTTCACTTTACAAATGATGATCATTTGTTCCCAGGTAAGTAAAATAATTGAGGTTATTTTCCTGTTTATAGATTAAAGTAGTATTGTTAACTTTTCTTTTCTTATTATTAATTTTAGATGTACAAGCAAAAAATAGAGTCCAAAAAAAAAGTGCTGTACCATCTTGCAACCTATCAGAGAAAAAATTTGACTCAAATAAATTTGAAATCAATAAAGCTTGACAGCAAAGAATTTTAAATAGAGAGAAAAATAAGAAAGTGCTACAAGAAAAACAATTAAATTATAAGATGGGTGATTCTGTTGATGCAAATAAAAAGCCAACTGAGTTACAGAATGAGTGTAAATCTTTTTTAGATTCTACAGTGTTCCAAAATGTATCCGATTTATATGTAACTTCTGAAAATGTATCTATTAGTGAAAATATGTATGAACAGAATTTTGAAAGCACATGTGAAGACTGTGAATCCTGTGAATCAGTGTCCAAAAAAAATTCTACCGCTTTGTTTTTGAGAAAAGTAAGGAACGCCGAGGTGGAAGTTTATGTTTATAATATTTTCGCGTTCCTTACTTTCCTCAAAAACAAATCGGTAGATTTTTGGTTTCTTGTGCATACATATTTGTAATAATAATATCTATTGCGTTTAACCTTCAATTTGCAGATACACCGATTAATACTTGAGTAAATAACGAAAATCTCAATTAGACAAGGACAGCGAATCCGGTCTGCTCTTAAAGTTAAAAAGTTTAACAGGTTATATTTATAACGTATCTCCCTTCATAAAAAAAGAAAAGAAAAGAAATAAAAGATTCACGTTACGAAAATACGTTAACATGATTTTGGATATAGACCAGCCGTGTTTGCTCGCGTCGCCACCCAAAAGAGGAGGCGACTTGAGCAATAGAAGAATGCCATAGTTAGCAGTAAAGAAAGAATAGTGGACAAGCCACGTTTACTTCCTTCACGTCCCATGAGAGGATACAGCGCTAGCTATCGAAGGATATTAGAGTGGGGAGCTACTAAAGCATGTAAACAAACAGTTTTTGGATAGCACAAACCTCGTAAGAGTAGATGGCGCTGTTATTAAAGCATAGGATATTACTTACTAACTTTGGATACGTAGACTACATGCTCTATTGGCATGAATTTTCTCTCAGTGTAAAAAATGGAAAAAATGGTTTGGAAAAATTTTAAACACCATAAAAAGTTAGTATTTTTCGTATACTTTAATTTGCTTTTTTGATTTTTATTCTACGACCATTAGAACCAGAGATAATGCTCTTTAAAGGAGCGATGTTTTTCAAAATTTTGTTCACGAATTTATGGACGGTACTGTATTTTGTGAAACAGTGCAGATCTTAAGTAAAGTATTAAGAGTAGCTATTTGATGGCCTTTAAAGGAAGAAAAAAGAAGAAATTTACCTAAATGTTTTGAAGACTTTGAAAACACAAAAGTGATTTTAGATTGTACTGAAATTTTTATTCAGCGTCCAAAGAAACTTTGTTGTCAAATATTAACGTACTCTCATTATAAAGGTCATTCAACTGTAAAAGTCATGGCTGGTGTTACTCCAGCAGGAGACATTTCATTTGTGAGTAAACCGTATGGTGGAAGAGTCAGTGATTCAAGAATTTTTGAACAAAGTGATTTCATAAAACTCTTAAAAACAGAAGATGCTATTATGATGGATCGAGGATTTTTAATTGAAGATATTTGTAACAAAAATCAATAAAAGTGCATTAAGTCACCATATCTTAAGGACGAATCTCAGTTTACTTTAATTGAGTCAGTGATGACAGCTAAAATAGGAAAAACAAGAGTGCATATAGAAAGATCAAACCAGCGTATAAAAAATTTTAATATTCTTGGATCTACGATGGCAGTTCACCTTGTACGTTATTTTGAAGACATTATTATAACCATTTGTGGCACTGTGAATTTAAGTTCACCAATTATGAAGGATGATAAATTTATGAACAATTGAAAATTGTATTATAATAATTGTATTATAGTTATTTGCATGTAATAATAAATTTTGTACGGTACAATAACAAATAATAAATAAAAACAAAACCTTCTTTTTGAATGATACTTTATTTTAAATAATTTTATCATTCATTTTTTAATTACAAATTTTTCTCTTTTATAATATTTTTGGCGTGTATTAACTTATTTAATAAATAACATCACTTTGACACTTTTATAAATATTAATTAATTTTATATCACAATTTTAAACACAATTTTAATTTTCCTTCTTATCATTAAGTTCTTTTAAACAAATATGATGTAATAAATGTACAAAATAAATTTTTTTTTGTTAACATATCTGTTACAAATGCTAAATTTATAATTACTTCTAATTCAAAAATTTCTTTTTCTTTTGAAGAATAAATAATGAAAAATGGTTTTATTTAATTCAAAACACACATTCCTAATTAAATCTGTCCATAATAATTATGTTTACATTTTAATTCTATTTTACCATCTTTTCTAATAAGACATTTTGAAATCTGGTCTTCGACAGTCTCTTAAATTCCTCTCTTCTTACCAGACATAGGACACTTTATTTCTAGCAGCGCATAAGGTATATTATTTTTTACTACAATACCATCTGGTGAATATTCAAGCCAAGGATTTACTTGGCTTATTATTAGATCAGTTTCGACCACTTGATATTCTTGATGCATTACTCTAAACTCATTTCGAGCTTCCTTTTCCATTTCGCTGCCATATTTCATTGCTGCTGATTTATAAGAAGAAGGTGATAGAAAATCATTGCACTTTTTAACCCAATTAGGATTCATATTTTTTAAATAGGTTAAAAGTCCATAGCAGGTTGAACCTGTTATTCTATATTGCCTCTCTTTGAACCATTCTGCTATCCAGTTTTTTGTTGTTTCGCAGACATTTACACCATCAACATTTAATTTGGATAAATTATCCAAAAAACATTGTTGTAGTTCTACGTCAACTTTAAATTGACTTACAATTTCTAAAAGTGGACTGTCTTGATGCTCGAATATAAATTTAAAAATACTTCTGTCAAAGTCTGTAAATTTATTTTTTGCTTGCACTGAAGTTACTTGATGTCTTCCTTCTATTGATTTTACAATTACACAGTTTGGTACATGTTTTTATTACATCTAAATATTTTTGTTCAGGTACATCATTAATTTTTATTGATAAACATGATTTCTGTCTGTAATTTCAATATTACTGTCTTGACTCTCTTTTGAAACTTCCAACTTATGTTTACTAGTATCACATCTTCTTCTTTTTGGCAAATAAAAACACGAGTGATTTTCAAGTGGTGCCGGTTCATACAATTTGAGACTTTGACTGTGTACTTTTTTCCATGAACAACTATCATCTGTGCAAGATATACTTGGTAAAGTATTTCCTGAGCTAGAAATTAAATTCAAATAAATATAAAAAATACTTAGCAAAAAAGAATAAAATAATATATATATATAGGACGTTTCACGTCAACTCACCTAACAAAAAAATAGAATTCGTCAAAAATCTGTGAAAATGTTCTATTTGATACCCAAAATATACAAAAAAAAATTTTAGAAGTCCAGGTCAAAGGGGTCAGGATTTAAACATGATGGAATTTTTCGAATTTTTTCTTCAAAAACTATCAATTTTTCGTTAAAACTTAATAGAATACTTTTTCTTGGAAATTAGATGTAGAATTCACCTGAATTTTTGCAAATTATAATATACTGATTTTTATGCTCACTTGATCGATTTAAGAGCAGGCCGGATTCGCTGTCCTTGTCTAATTGAGATTTTCGTTATTTACTCAAGTATTAATCGGTGTATCTGCAAATTGAAGGTTAAGCGCAATAGATATTATTATTACAAATATGTATGCACAAGAAAACAAAAATCTACCGATTTGTTTTTGAGAAAAGTAAGGAACGCGAAAATATTATAAACATAAACTTTCACCTCGGCGTTCCTTACTTTTCTCAAAAACAAAGCGGTAGAATTTTTTCTTCTTGTGCATAAATGTTTATTATAATAATATCAATTGCACTTAACCTTTAATTTGAAGATACACTGATTAATAGTTGAGTAAATAACAAAAAACTCAATTGCTACTCGGTCGGTATCAGGTTCTACTCCGGCCTGCTGTTAAACATACTATTTAGTATATCTAAAAATCGAGCAGGTTAAATTGGCTTTTTAAAGTCTTATTTTTTTTGTTTTTTTATAAGGAAAAAATATACGAAGCCTCCAGTTGGGCAGCCTTCTCAAAGTTACTTAATTGTGCAAAAATGTCTGAAAAATCGTTATTTTGGATCAATGATGAGATTCGTGATTTTTTTTCTGAAAAAGTATTGATTTTTGGGACAAATGTATGGAAATGTTTTTTATTGGAAATCATGTGTAGAATATAAACATATTTTTACAAATTGTAATTCAAGACATTATGAACCATATATACTAAAAATTTAACAAAAAATAAATTTTAAAATTTCAAAATTTCATTTATAATTTGTGATGTTTAGTAAACAATGGTTTACAAAAATTTACATACATTTTACATACAATTTCCAATAATTCCGTGATTTTTTTTCTGAAAAAGTATTGATTTTTGAAATAAATGTATGGAAATGTTTTTTATTGGAAATTGTATGTAAAATGTATGTAAATTTTTGTAAACCATTATTTACTAAACATCACAAATTATAAATGAAATTTTGAAATTTTAAAATTTATTTTTTGTTAAATTTTTAGTATATATGGTTCATAATGTCTTAAATTACAATTTGTAAAAATATGTTTATATTCTACACATGATTTCCAATAAAAAACATTTCCATACATTTGTCCCAAAAATCAATACTTTTTCAGAAAAAAAATCACGAATCTCATCATTGATCCAAAATAACGATTTTTCAGACATTTTTGCACAATTAAGTAACTTTGAGAAGGCTGCCCAACTGGAGGCTTCGTATATTTTTTCCTTATAAAAAAACAAAAAAAATAAGACTTTAAAAAGCCAATTTAACCTGCTCGATTTTTAGATATACTAAATAGTATGTTTAAATCGATCAAGTAAGCATAAAAATCAGTATATTATAATTTGCAAAAATTCAGGTGAATTCTACATCTAATTTCCAAGAAAAAGTATTCTATTAAGTTTTAACGAAAAATTGATAGTTTTTGAAGAAAAAATTCATTAAAATATTTATTTAGCAAAAAATTTGAAAAATTCGAAAAATTCCATCACGTTTAAATCCTAACCCCTTTTACCTGGACCTCTAAAATTTTTTTTTTGTATATTTTGGGTATCAAATAGAACATTTTCACAGATTTTCGACGAATTCTATTTTTTTGTTAGGTGAGTTGACGTGAAACGTCCCATATATATATATGAGTCATTCTTTGATAGAAGGGACACCCTCTGAGTCCAAAATTGTAGTGGACAAAAAAAAATGTATTACGGCTTAAAATCTTCCTTTTCGCATCTAGTTTCAGATGCCGAGTGGCGTTTTTAAAAATTTAAGATGGCGTCTCTATGCGGGTGGCTCAAACTTTGTATGCTCGTAAATTTTTTTTAAAATTTGAACATTTCTCACCCAATATTGATGATAAGTATTTTTTTAAGCCAGAAATGGATTCAGCGTTAAATTTTACATAAATATATGATATTTCGTTCAAGGTCAAATTAAACTTTCCAAGGTCATTTCAAGGTCGAATTCTTTTGCTTCTAATTTTTACAAAATTTTAAACTAAGAACATTTAATCAGAATTGATAAACGTTTTGTCCTCATTATTCTACTCTCTAAAAATGTACGAGTAACAGTTCACATAAAAAGAATGTTAGCGTAATAATTAAAAAATACAAAATTAGTTATTTTTAAAAATTTGTGGAGAAAACTGGTTCATGTTTTCTTTTTGTTGATGAAAAAAGCGTTTTTACAAACAAACATTTTTCTTGCCTTAATTTGATAGTATACTTTATAAGAATTCAGTTTCAAAGTCAGTACCTATCTTGCAAAATGCAATATAACAATGAAAATAATGAAAATAATATTTTCATAAACATGAATGTTTTTTTAATTTATGGACGCTCTTTGTAGTGATTAACTATTGATATATTGTTTTTTGTTTGTATTTAAGAAAATTTCTTTCTGTTTATAATGGTTATATTTTTTCTATATTAAACTCATCATTTAATATTATAAAGAATAATAAGAAAATTAAAATCGCAAGATTGTGTTGTGTTACAATTGTTAAATCAACAAGATTAAATCTAAATAACTGAGTGTTTACCCATATAAGTTTTTTAAAACTTCATCTTTAATAAGTTATAACGGCGAATAAAACAAAATTTACTGTTTTTACCTAAATATTTGTGTGTGAATTGTTTACGCATTATAAAAATTATATCAACATGTCTCGAAGATCTAATCAACATATTGATAGATGCTGCAATCCTTACTCTATTCCTGGTCAAGTTGGACATAAGGGAAAAGATTTAAGAAAATTATCAGATTCTTTGAAAAGAAAGTATCCTGATTTACCAGAAAATTCAAAAATTTGTTATAAATGCAGACGACTTTCTTATAAAAATTTTCCATTACTGCAATCTGCTACATTAGTACCTAACCAGAATGAATTATTAGATAATGATAACGAAGCACAAATATATAATAGAGAGTCTCCTAATGAAAATAATAACTTGATACATTCTGCAGAAGATTCAGAACCAGATCTGCGATCACAGAGAGAACTTGAGTTAGAGGAGACGATGGATGAATTAAAGGAAAAATTTTCAAGTTTATCAAGATATGATCCTGATAGATTAAGGATTCTCACTATCTTTCTAACATCTTGGAACATGCGAAAAATCACAAGAGAATTTTGTTGTTCTAAAAATTTAGCTAGTAGAGCAAAAGAGCTCAAGAAATTAAGAGGAACCTTGGCTACTACTACAGCTACATCGAGAAAACGTTTATCAATGGATGTTATTCAAAAGATCGAAGAATTTTACGAGAGTGATATTAATAGCAGAGAAATGTCTGGGGTACGTAATACAAAATCTATAAAAACAGACAATGGTCGAGTATCAGTGCAAAAACGTCTTTTGTTATTGGATCTACGAGGTTTATATACAGCATATAAAGAGCAATTCATCGATGCTCCAGCAGTACCAGAAATTCAGAAGAGCCATTGTTTGATAGTGTTACCACAAAAAAAGTTACTTATAAAGAAAACTTCAAATGCATCTCATGGTTCTGAATTATCTTATATTTAAAAATAAATTGTTTTGATAACCTCAATGCAATATATACTTTTCTTTACTCACCATATCCCTTATTAACTCCTTCATATCACACACAAGTTTAATTAAAAAATCTTCCTATCAAAACTCCATTAATTCTCTTACGTGAAAATATTAAATTTAATTTTGATTTAGCATCAAATTTACATTTCAATTTTTATTTTATTTCTAAATTTATTTATAATTTTATGAATGTGAATTCTTAATGATAAGATATAGATCGCTCAGAATTTTTTGAAACTCTTGTTATACACTTTTTTGAAAAAAAATTTTTAACATTCAACGATCTTCAATACAGTTTATATTGTCAGTCAAACTCTAGAACTCGTACTAGATACAAAATATTTTTTTAATGCTGTTTAAATAATCTCTTTAATCAAAAATTTTGCAAAAAATAGAAGCAGAAGAATTCGACCTTGAAATGACCTTGGAAACCTTAATTTGACCTTGAACGAAATACCATATATTTATGTAAAATTGACCGCTGACTCCATTTCTGGCTTATAAAAATACTTATCATCAATATTGGGTGAGAAATGTTCAAATTTTGAAAAAAATTTACGAGCATCCAAAGTTTGAGCCACCCGCATAGAGACGCCTTCTTGAATTTTCAAAAACGCCACTCGGCATCTGAAACTAGATGCGAAAAGGAAGATTTTAAGCCGTAATACAATTTTTTTAGTTCACTACAATTTTGGACTCAGAGAGTGTCCCTTCTATCAAAGAATGACTCATATATATATTAAATTTAATGCTCACAAATAACATTGCAAAAGTGTTGCAATAGTGTGTTTGCACTTCCCAGAAAACCAGCCTTAGAAGAACATTTAAAATTATTGATGAATCCATCTTTAGAAATATTCCCAGTTATTTCGTGAGGTTTCTCTTTTAAATTGGAAGTTTGTAAACATAGAGCTTTAATACAGCTGGGATCATTTCCTAATTTACTACATGAAATTATGTGTTTAGCTTTTAAAATACGTTCACCTTCTACAAAATTTCTTTGGTTAATATTTTCTCCAGCATAATCCACTATATTTTGTAAATTTATCATTTTTAACAACTTTTTTGCAAAAAAACGTTTGAATCCCCATATAAACTGTACGAACAATCGACTCACATCGGCGCCATATTGCTTTCGCTTCTCCCACCATCCGTCCATTTTAAATCCCAATAAAGACTATCATGCTAGAGTTATGAAAATTAAAGATCCAGTTGAATTGTTGAACAGAATTAAAGAAATTAAATGAAGCGAGGTAAATCTAACTCCATCTAGTATTAAAAAAAAAAAAAAAAATACAACATACCGTATAATCTAGCGAAAGAAAAGGCAGTTAATTTTATAGACAGATTTGAAGAAATTGTAAGAAGTTATAATAACATGCCAAAAGTTAAATCGTTGCCTGAAGAAGACGAAAAAGATTTATTTTATAATGCTATCATAAGCAAAGTACATCAAGTAGAAGGAATAAATTTTATGCCAGAAAGTGTTATGGTTAAAGGGTTATCTTATGATGAACTAAAGTTACTTATTATACAGGTTAAAAGCCATCAAATGACAGCTATGACGGCTAAATCAAGGGCGATACAGAAAGTGCGATGTTTTGGATGCGACAGTTATGGGTACTGTGCCAGCGACTGCCCACAACAGGGAAATAGCATAAACAAGTGTTTCTTTTGTCAGAGATTTATCCGTGGCCATGTGATCTCAAGATGTCCAAAGCGTCAGGGAAATTCGAGACAGAAAGACAGAAAAAGGTACGAATCAAAATATTATAATAATAAAAGTAAAGAAAGTACAAGTCGAACTGCGTTCAAACGTAAGATAGCTAATCTAATTAATAATGTCAATCAAAAACGAGCAAAATCTATAAATAAAAGCAGACAAGAAAATTATGTAAAATACAACAGAAGAAAATTTAAGAAAGGAGGTAGTTTTAACCAATTAGAATGTAGAAACCAAAAGACTAATGAACCGAGTGCTGACAAATTCAAAGTTGATTTTCAAGACATTTATTAAACAACTAGACGGAATCCAATGCGCAAATTAAGACTGTAGCGCAAATCTTAAATCTAAGGGAGAAGGAAGCGTGCAAACAAATACGACTGATGGAAAATTTATTATTTTAGACAGAGTAATCTGCATGGAAAACTTAAATGAAAATTTTTCATCCTTACCAATATATAATCAGCCATATTGGTTGATTGAATTTGAACCAGAAGCGACAGAAAATAATTAAAAACAAAGACAGGTTCTAGTATATGTAACAAGTAGAATGAATGAAGAACAGAATATTGAAGAAAATAATCAATTTGATGAAAAATAAATCAGACAGTCAAAGAAGAAAAATATTTAGATTGCAGACAGAAATATTTATAAATCACATGAGATCAAAGTCAGTGAAGAATCTCAATATGAGATTGAAAATACAAAAGTGACAAAGAAAATAAATACAAACAATTACGCTATGTTGTGGCATTTTCGAATAGGCCATGCATCAGTTGATTATTTAAGAAAATTAAAATTAAAATTTCCTAATATCAAAACTTTAAAACAGGCTATATTTGATGATATGTTGAAAGACTATGAAGTGTGTATGATTGCGAAGTTTAACAAATTGCCATTTAAGACAGTCAAGCATAGAACAATTGAACCTTTGCAAATAATAAATTCAGACACAATGAGTTTTATGTAAACTATACGAAAGCAGAGATGTATGATTCAACGAAAAATTAGTCTACAAGGACAGATATGCAACAACTGATATACAAGACTGGAAACAAATTGATGAAAAGATAAATATACATGGTTTGTGAATATTTTATTAGAAGACAGAGAAAATGGAACACGAATACAATTCCGGAGGGAGAGAAAGTCAAAATACCATATGGACGACCAAAAAACAAAAATAATAAGACTGATAAAAAGTAACAAGAATCAGATGAAGAGAAAATAAAAAAAATTAGTAGAACGACCGACAAAAGTTAAGAAAAATACTGAATATAAAGTGCAAGAATCGGAGGGAGAGAAAACAAAACGACAGATTGAATTACCAATGGAAACACAAACAAGTACAGAAAATAAGATAGATGAAGAAACTCATGTTTTATTAGCAGAAACAAATAATGACCTGAGTACACACTTGGAAGTCATGAAGTCAAAAGATAAACAAAAAAAAGGACCAAAACTATTAATGAAGAATTAGAATCTATGTATAAGAATAATGTATGTAAATTAGTTGATAGATCAATTGTAATGAATGACAGAAAAAGATCAAACCTTATACATTCAAGATGGATATTTAAAAGAAAGAAGACAGTAAAATAAGATATAAAGCCAGTCTAGTAATTCATAGTTTTAAAGACAGAAATGAGTATGATATGTAAAAAACATATGCACCGGTTTTACGATTACATTTAATTAGATCTATACTGGCAAACAAACTATATTTAGAAATATGTCAGATGGACGTGAAGACAGCTTTTCTAAATGGATATTAAAACAGTGAGATATATATGGAAACACTTGAAGGGATGACTGCTTATGAAAGGATCAAACAAAACAATATGTGTATATTGAAAAATGCTTTATACGATTTGAAAGTCAGTCTAAAATGTTGGAATCAAAGATTTAAAGAGACAGTCAAGAAATATGGACTTAGATCATTCAAGAATGAACCTCATCTATTTACTCAGCAAGAAAAAGACGGATTTCTTATCTTGATATAGTATGCAGATGACATTCCGCTAGTTTTTAACAATGTAAAGATGCTTGAAAGAATGAATTTAAAATGACAGAAAAAAAGGATACTGAGCATTAAGCAAGAAGAATAAATAAACAAAATGCTAAAGAAGTTTAGTTTTGATCAATCACCCACCCAACGAATACCTATGGTAATCAATCAGGTGGCCAATAGGAAGAGAAGACAGCGTGAAGAAAAGGAGAAAGTAAGTGAAAAACTAATGACAGAAAGTAAATAAAATCAAGCCTATCGCGAAGTAGTTTGCAGATTATTATATCTAGCCAATGCAAGCAGGCCAGAAATTGCATATGAGGTAACTATTCTAAGCAGACACCAAATCATCTTTACTGAAAATGACTGGCAGAAGGTTGAAAAAGTATTTGAATACTTAAGAGGAACAGAAGACTTTGAACTTAGATACAAAGGACAGAATGACTGTTTACAAGGATTTTCAGATGCAAGTTTTGATGACTGCAAAAATTCTCTTACGACCAGTAGCTATGTGATCAAGTTTTTCGAAGATACGATATCTTAAAGAACTCACAGACACAAATATATTTCTATAAGCGAATGTGCTCAAGAATTGATATCTTTATATGAAATTTTAAAAGATTGTTAAAGCAAGAATTAGCATCAATTCTATTATGGTGTGATAACAAGGCAGCAGAAGCATGCGTTAAGACTGGAAGTGGAAACAAATTAAGACATATGACCGAAATGAAAGAACATTATGTAAAGGAATGTGTAACTAGAGGTTTAATAAATGTCAGTTGAATTTCCTCTAAAAATCAGATAGCTGATGTATTCACAAAACCTTTGTCATTTGAATTACATGAATGACTGACTAAACAAATACTTAATGACTGATTATTAGTCCAATCAATAGAGACATTTTGAGGACATTAATTAAAGGCTTAATGAAACCTATATAGAGTTGTTAAGGGCGATGAAAAAACATACCCTATATAAAATGTAACCAAAAAAAACGGTAGAAAATGCTCCAGGAGGCTGCAAAGTTGGCTGAAACAGCTTTTTTAATTCTCTGAAGCAACCTATGCATTTTAGCAGAAAAAGTAATTAATAAAAGTATTGGAGAATAAAAAAACCTACAATTTGAGTACTGCCGCGATTATTTTCGTCAATTAGTTATTGCAAAAAAGCCAAAAAACCATCAAAAATGGCTATTTCTTAGATATCAATTATTTATTGCAAAAATAATTTTTTAAATATTTTTAAACTTTTAAAAGGAAGCCTTCATGAATATGAATAGAAAGAGAGGTTGTAAAAGCAAAATGGTTAATTTGTTGCTGAGATATTCCCTATTATTTATCCCAACACGCATCACGTTTATTGCTATAATTTTTTTTTGGCTGAACATATTGAGTTGCATAAAGGCTTAAGAGGAGGTCACGTATCTCTGTCCTTTTCTAATCAAAGAATTGAGTTTTTTACAGAAACTAATAACTTTATCAAAAAATGAAGAGAAAGCCGCATCTCGTAATAAAAAAAGCAATATTTTCTTTGATAAGAAAGAATACATTTAATTGCTTTGTTTTCAAGAAAACCTTGAAAAACTTAAATCATAGTGGTTAGAGTGGACAATTTGGTTTTTCAAGGTTTTCTTGAAAACGAAGCAATAAAATTAATTTTTTCTCATCAAAGAAAATATTGCTTTTTTTGATGCAAGATGCGGCTTTCTCTTCATTTTTTGATAAAGTTATTAGTTTTTGTAAAAAATCATTTCTTTGATTAGAAAAGGACAGAGATACGTGACCTCCTCTCAAACTCTTCATGAAGGTTCAAATTTTCATATTTTGTTAAGAGCAAATGAGAAAATTGAATTGCAATATTTTTTATAACGCCTAAGAGGGTGTTTTTTTTTATAAATAAATGAAGCTGGGGCTTTATTTATAACTTTTACGAATTCGCTATTTGAATATTCTTATAGCTGTGTTCGAAACGAAGATTTAAAAAAAAAAGAACTCTCTAAGGCCAATAGGAGCCGAGATAAGATTTTTTTTTTTTTTAAATCACAGTTACTTTGTTTATAACAATTAAGATACGAATCAAGCGTCATTTTTTAGTTGAAGACTTATATTTTAAAAATCTATGATTAGATTTTAAAAAATGCGACTCTTTATTATTAAAACTAAAAAAATAATAACATACAAACAATAACGTCAAGGTCGGAGTCGTGGTGGAGATGCTTATCTTTGCGTGTGAGGGAAGTTAACGAAGGATCCCGTTCCAATAAAATTCGTAAAAATTAACCGTATCTCCGTAAATAATGGACCGATTTTGATATTTCTTTTTTTAATCTGGGGTAGCTTGAAAAATTATTAATATTGGTGCAAATAGTTTTTCAAAATAGGGTGTATTTAATTTAAAACAACTGTACCTAATACGGACACCTTAAACGCAAATGATTATTGTGGCTCACTAAATCAATATTTTTAGATGTGTAATGTCTCATTTTAAAGCTAAAAGAAAGAACTTTAAAATGAGATATCATGAGTTTCATTACGATCAATATTTACGAAATGCGCGCGGATTTACGTAAATGTTGTAAATGAACTTACCTTATTATTCCTCGTAATAATTACATTTGGAACCTGGAGATAAATTTAATTATAATTTTTATTATTTCTATATTGTAACTAATTATTATAATTAATTTTTAGTTTTAATAAATAAAAAAATAATTATTAATAATTGCAAAAATTTTAATAGTAATAATAAAATTTGTTATCTCGTTTTTTTTTTCTTTTATTTGTTTTTCATACAAAAAAAATTTTTATCATTAAATATATTTTTATTTTTTTTCTAAAACTAAACCACTAAGATTTTGATGTAAGGATTATTTCCTGAATATAAAAGAAAAATTTATATGAAAATTGCTTTTTAATTGGAACTATTTTTATTTTTTATTTCGAAATACAATATTAATATATGACGAAAAAATTGGGATGTAAAAGGATAAAATTTATGGAAGAAGGATAAAAAAATGTATATAATAAAATAATGTTTCCGCCTAGAAAAGAAAAAATTTTAAAGATTTAAAAACGATTCTCATTATTACTATAGAAATTAAACGTGTCTACATATTTCAAATCAAATAATTGCTAGAAATAATAACTTTAATCTATATATATGAGAAGCTGTTATTGATATTCAATGTTTATTTAAATACAAATTAAAATTTTCTGATTACCCTTTGTTTATCGATTTTTTCGGCGTTATTTTAAAAATGTTTTTTACATCAAAATCTTAGTGGTTTAGTTTTAGAAAAAAAATAAAAATATATTTAATGATGAAAAAATTTTTTTGCATGAAAAACAAATAAAAGAAAAAAAATCGGGATAACAATTTTTATTATTACTATTAAAATTTTTGCAATTATTAATAATTATTTTTTTATTTATTAAAACTAAAAAACGCTGCCAAGTGCTTTGGCGGAATGCTTTCTCATAGAGCTCTTTGAGTTTCATTATTTTTTTATATTTATTTAAATGTGATTTTAATATAAAAAAATTGTCCATCATTAATATTTATTCATTTTGTACTTTATAAATTTTGAATATATATGCTAGTTGATTGCCTTTTCAACATTTTGTTTGGGTTAAATGTTAGCTTTTAAAGTGTTTAATTTTGTTGACTTTAGCTAGCCTTATACATAGGTTCGAATTTATTATTTTTGTTATCTTGTGGATATCTTTTTATCACGACTAAGCTTGGTAAATCCAAGTAGTCAATTTTAGTAACGGTAATTAAATTCAGTAGTACTATTATAAATTTTCAAGAGTAACTCAGAAAACAAAAGAAGTGATCAAAAAGCTACGCTAATAAAATTATTTATTTAAAACTTGGTTTATAAAGACAGTAGCAAATAACTTGTATACAAATTTTAGAGTAATTCTATCAAGTACTTTACGTAAAATGGAAAAATACTGAAATATGAAAATTTTTTAAGAAAATTTTTAAAATTTTCTAAAAAGAAAACTACGCTAAAAAGATCGGTTTATAAAAGTTATCCTTCTTTTGGCAGATGCAAATTATTCCCATGGAAATCTCAAAGCAAACTCATCAATTAACTTACGTAAAATACAAAAAAAAAAATTAAAAATCGAAAATTTTTTCAAATTCTTAAAATGGCTCTATAATAGAAAAAATACACTATGAATACAAATTTTCTATAGCTTCCCGCCTAGTTATACAAAAACATAGATGGTATACAAAATTTGAAGCAAATCCATAGAGTAATTTTCGAGATCTAACTGGTTAAATAAATAACATTTTCTTTTCAAAATTTCTTTTTAAAAATTTTAAAAATGCTCTAAAATTAAAACTACGCTATGAAAATCAATTTTTGAAAATTTCCCTTCTTTTGGCAGTCGCAAATAATTTCCCTGTAATTTTTAGAACAAATCTATCGAGTACTTTACGAAGAATAAAAAAAAATAAGAAAAGAAGAATCAAAATTTTTTTTAAATCTTTAAAATTCTCTAAAATTGTAACCACTCTAAGAAAATTAGTTTCCAAAAGCTAATTTTTTTCAGACAATAGCGAATTAATTGTATGAAAATTTTGGAGAAAATTTATAGTATGGTTAACGCAAAAAAGAAAATAAATGAAAAATAAAAATTTTTTTGAAAATTTTCAAAGTGTTCTAAAATTAAAACTGCGCTGAGAAAATTAGTATTCCAAAGCTTGTTTTCTTCAGATAGTAGCGAATTAATTGCATACAAATTTTGGAGCAAATCAATCGAATGGTTTTCGTAAAATAAAAAAAATTAAAAATAAAAATTTTTAAAAATTTTAAAAATGCTCTAAAATTAAAAGTGCGCTAAGAAAATTAGTTTACAAAATTTTTAATAATTTTGGCAGTCGAAATAAAGTTCCATACAAATTTTCGAACAAATTCTTCGAGTAGTTTACGTAAAATACAAAAAAAATGAAAAATCGAAATTTTTTAAAAATTCTTAAAATGATTCTAAAAAAAAAACTGCGCTAAGAAAACCAATTCCCAATAGCTTCCGCACCAGTTTATCAAAAAATTGAATTGTATGGAAAATTTGAAGTAAATCCATCGAGTAGTTTTTAAGATTTTATTGGCTTAATAAATAGAAACATTTTTTTCAAAAATTTCAAAATGCTCTAAAATTAAAACTGAGCTAAGAAAATCAGTTTTTAAAAATTTATTTTATCCGGGCAATCAGAAATAAATTCCATGCAAATTTTGAAGCAAATTCATCGAGTAGTAAACAAAAAAAAAACCAAAAAACGAAAAATCGAATTTTTTTTTATTTTTTAAAAAAACTTTAAAATGAAAACTACGGTGGAAGAACCAAATTATCAATAGCTTCCCAGCAAGTTAATCACAAAACTAAATTCCATGCAAAATTAGAAGCAAATCCATCGAGTAGTTCTCGAGATACAGCTTACTAACTGAATTCATACATCCACACACACACACACACACACACACACACATACATACAGACATTTTCTGGAAACCACTTTTTTCGACTCACTGAGTTCAAATATGTACAAATTAATGAAAAAATATGAAAAAATTTTTTTTACCGATACAATGCTTTCTCTATGAGAAAGCACATTAATTATAATAATTAGTTACAATATAGAAATAATAAAAATTATAATTAAATTTATCTCCAGGTTCCAAATGTAATTATTACGAGGAACAATAAGGTAAGTTCATTTACAACATTTACGTAAATCCGCGCGCATTTCGTATATATTGATCGTAATGAAACTCATGTTATCTCATTTTAAAAGTCTTTCTTTTAGCTTTAAAATGAGACATTACACATCTAAAAATATTGATTTAGTGAGCCACAATAATCATTTGTGTTTAAGGTGTCCGTATTAGGTACAGTTGTTTTAAATTAAATACACCCTATTTTGAAAAACTATTTGCACCAATATTAATAATTTTTCAAGCTACCCCAGATTAAAAAAAAAACATCAAAATCGGTCCATTATTTACGGAGATACAGTTAATTTTTACGAATTTTATTGGAACGGGATCCTTCGTTAACTTCCCTCACGCGCAAAAATAAGCATCCCTACCACGACTCCGACCTTGACGTTATTGTTTGTATGTTATTATTTTTTTAGTTTTAATAATAAAGAGTCGCATTTTTTAAAATCTAATCATAGATTTTTAAAATATAAGTCTTCAACTAAAAAATGACGCTTGATTCGTATCTTAATTGTTATAAACAAAGTAACTGTGATTTAAAAAAAAAAAATCTTATCCCGGCTCCTATTGGCCTTAGAGAGTTCTTTTTTTTTTTAAATCTTCGTTTCGAACACAGCTATAAAAATATTTAAATAGCAAATTCGTAAAAGTTATAAATAAAGCCCCAGCTTCATTTATTTATAAAAAAAACACCCTCTTTTTAAAGCGTTATAAAAAATATTGCAATTCAATTTTCTCATTTGCTCTTAACAAAATATGAAAATTTGAACCTTCATGAAGAGTTTAAGTCCTTATGCAACTCAATATGTTCAGCCAAAAAAAAATTATAGCAATAAACATGATGCGTGTTGGGATAAATAATAGGGAATATCTCAGCAACAAATTAACCAATTTGCTTTTACAACCTCTCTTTCTATTCATATTCATGAAGGCTTCCTTTTAAAAGTTTAAAAATATTTAAAAAATTATTATTGCAATAAATAATTGATATCTAAGAAATGGCCATTTTTTATGGTTTTTTGGCTTTTTTGCAATAACTAATTGACGAAAATAATCGCGGCAGTACTCAAATTGTAGGTTTTTCTATTTTCCAATACTTTTATTAATTACTTTTTCTGCTAAAATGCATAGGTTGCTTCAGAGAATTAAAAAAGCTGTTTTAGCCAACTTTGCGGCCTCCTGGAGCATTTTCTATCGTTTTTTTTTTGGTTACATTTTATATAGGGTATGTTTTTTCATCGCCCTTAACAACTCTATATAGGTTTCATTAAGCCTTTAATTAATGTCTAAAATAGCCTTTTTTTTGCTCTATTGATTGGACTATATATTTCTGATATGTATTTTAGTTAAGTTATTAACAAACTTTTTCTCTATTAGGAAGTTTCAGTGTAAAGCTCAGCGCAGATGGCGCCAGGGCCAATTAGCGACTGACCAATGAAATTTCTTCGCTTCAAAATATTTTCACACCAATACTATGATGTGCATACGGTTATGTAAACACGTAGGTGTGAGTATTGATGTAAAAGCGGGAGTTCAAAAATATGAATGAAGAATATGAAAATAAATATTTTAATTTTACAATTAATCAATTGAAAGATGAATTGCGTAAAAGAGGTGCTCGCCTAAGTGGTAGAAAGGCAGAGCTTATTGAAAGGTTAACATGAGAGATGTTATATTTTTTTGGTTATTCATACATAAAAAAGCAACTGTTAGAAATATTATTATTTTTTTAAAACATGATTTTATTATTTATGTAGATTGAAATATTATGACAAAAATGCCAATTTTGGCTTTGAGCCAATTGAAGAAGATGAAATTATGCATATACCTTCACCTGAGCTTTATAAAGATATCCATAATGAATGCCCTGCTCCTAAAATAATAAAAAAACATTTAGATTTATTTTGTAAAATTTATGATAAAAATCCTGCTGAAGCTATTAAAATGTACGAAAGTGGTTATTTAAGATACATAAGATTCTGTATTGAAGGTATTATTCAGTTACCTTTCTTAATAAGTTAATAACTGATTCTAACAGTTATGATAATCTGTTATATTTATTTTTTTATATTGCATTAAAGGTGATGATGTATATTTTGCTAAGGGACAGTGTCGATCATCTAGAGGAGTGCATACTCAATACTTACTTAATGTAAAATTAGCTATAGATGGTGAAATTCTTGAATCATCTTGTGAATGCGTAGTGGGATTTTCTTTACAAGCTCATTGCAAACATGTTATTGTGTTGATACTAGCTTTAATTAATTTTAATCAGCGTAAAGAAATAATTCTTGAGGAAACAGGTACACAAAAGCTACAAACTTTTCATCAGCTTCGAAAGAAGTTTAAGGGATCACCCATGAAAGCTCATGCATTTAAGAGAAATTCAAAAATTAATTCTAATCACCAGTTAGATTTACAAGATGAAGATTATCAACAATGGTATAGAGACAATTATAAAAATATACTCATAAATAGAGGTTTTGGTAATAACATGTCATTGAAAATGATTCTTGAACCAGCAAATCCTTTTGCCGTAGAATGGGATCATTCTTTATACACCAAAGATACTAACGAATATAGATTGTTAAGGTCCTTATCACTTATCAATCTTTCAGATGATGAATTAAAAAAAATTGAACACGATACTCAATAACAGTCTAATAATAAACTTTGGTGTTCATTTCGTTCAAATAGATTAACAGCTAGTAAATTTCATTCAATTTGTCATGTAAAACCAGAAGGAACTGATGCACTGGTAAAAAAAATTCTTGATCCAACGAAAAGTACTTCAAAGCCAACAACTCATGGACTTATTTATGAGGACAAAGCTGTTGATACATTTAATGAAATAAACCACTTCGCACTTGATATTAAAGAATGTGGTTTATTTATTTCAAAAGAGTATCCTCATCCTGCTGCGACTCCTGACAGATTACTTGCTGAAACTGCCATTATTGAAGTCAAATGTCCGTATTCCTCTAGATTTAGTAAAATCAATAAAATTACAGTTCCATACCTTAAAAAAGATGAAGTTGGTAATTTAATTTTGAAAAAAATAACCCCTACTTTTATCAAATTCAAGGCCAATTATTTGTCACAGACAGATTATATTGTGATCTTATTATTTACACTTTTAAAGATTTTCTACGAATATCTATTGAAAGAGACAACCATTTTATAGAAGAAATGATTTTTAAATTAAATGATTTTTGGAAAAATTATATGAAACCTGCAATATTACAAAAATATTTATATAGAAATTATGATAAAATATTTAAATGTAACCACAAAATTAGAGAATAATTTTCAAATTACACAGGCCCACAAAATGAAAAAAAATGTCTGAACTTTTGACCGGACATACATATTCCCATGTATTTTTCGACGCTGAATCCGAATCTGTAATAAAAATATAGGGTTTTCCTACCTTTTCTCGGAGTTTTATTGAAAAAACCTCATTTTTTACGGTTTTTTTGCGGTTTTTCGAGTCTAGAAAAAACAAATCATGAGATACGGTTAATTGGACTTCAAAATCGAATTCTACGGGAAAAAATACACGGGAAACCATACCTTCAAATTTTTTTAACGCGATTCTAGTCCTCTGTATGGGGCTGAAAAGATGAGGAAATCGGTAAAAGTCGAAATTTTGCCTAAAATGGATTTAAACAATATTAAAATTTAATCATGCGTCTTTTGAAGAGTCGATAAACATTGGAAATACTATCCTGGGGTTTTTCAGATTGCTGATCATGAATTTGAAGTCAGATTGCGTAAAAACTACTTCTAGAGGGCGGTGACAAGAACTGTATATGGTAAATTTATCGATTTTTTAAAAATTTTACGTCTGAAATACTAATTTTAGAGTCTTTCACAGCATTGACTGTAAATTCAAGATATTAACTTAGCCTATTGTGTACGTTAAACTTAACATTTTGTCTATGTTTGTCTCTCTCTCTCTCTCTCTCTCTCTCTCTCTCTCTCTCTCTCTCTCTCTCTCTCTCCGATGTTTTTTTAAATTGGCTTACGCTTACGTACACGTTTCTCTTCGAATGACCGATGTAGTGGATTTCTGACACGTTTTTGTCCTTTTTCGCAGCTGTTTCTCCTTTTTATCATCCAGCAGTAATCTGCTAACATGTTGATACCCCAGTTTCCTTGAAATCTACGTTCAAACTCCTTTAAATCTTGGTGAAATCGTTCACCATGCTCTTCACTAAAGTCTCCGTTATTTTCAGGAAACTGATCAACGTGCGAATCAAGAAAATGAAGTTTTAAGTTCATTAGACAACCCAATTTTTCAAAATTACGTACCATTCTTTTCACAATAGCTTTATAATTCGTGTCTTTGGCATTACCCAAAAATTTCGTCGATACCTCTTTAAAACTTAACCATGCTGCCTTTTCAACATCAGTCGTGCTTTGTTCAAAGTTTTCGTCTCTAAATAAAGTTCGGATTTCAGGACCATCAAAAATACCTTCATTTAATTTAGCATCAGATTTATGGGGAAATACTTTGCTTATATATTGGAAGCATTGACCGTCCTTGTCCAAAGCTTTAACTAATTGCTTTATCAATCCAAGCTTTATATGCAGAGGCGGTATCAAAATTTTCGAAGGATTAACGAGTGGATCTTTTATAACATTCTGTTTTCCAGGTTCAAACGATTCTCTTGATGGCCAAATTTTCTTTTTATAGTGTTTTTCTCTATCTCTGCTATCAAACTTGCATAAATAACATGGGTACTTCGTAAATCCAGATTGTTGTCCAAGTATCATAGATAAAATCTTTAAATCGCCACATATTTGCCATTTATGTTCTCTATATTTTATTTTCGTTAAAAGTAGTTCAAGATTGGAATACTCTTCTTTAAGTACTGTTGAATGTGCTAATGGTATAGGAGCATATTTATTTGTGATATTGAGGAGTACTGCTTTAAGGCTGCGCTTTGATGAATCAATGAATAGTCGCCAATTTTCAGGTTTGTATATGTTGGGTTTCAATACATCAATAAGACCTTTCACGTCCGTGCAATAAACCATATTAGAATCATTCTTGAAATAATTTCTAAAGCGCTCTTCTCGATTACGATATGCACATACTTTAGTACCCTTTGTCAACATATTTCATCTCTTAAACTCTGAAGCCATAAACTCTGATTGTTCCTTAGATAAACCACTCTTTCTAAATAAATCGTTCAGACTTTTTTGATCAAACTTTTCAACAGTTCGTTCTTCACCCTTAGGAATATACTCTTCATCACTATCCAGAGAATGTTCTTCAGGTGAACTTAGATCTTCTTCATTTGATGAGCTTCCGTCTGCGGCAATCAGATTTTCAGTTGTTTCATCTGTCGAGTTTTCATCTACATTTAGATTCCCTAAGCCTGTTGTAAAACTATCTCTCGAATCTTTATTTTCAAAAATATCTATAAAATTCTTGGATGGAAATTCTATACAAGAAGTATTAGGATATACTATTCCTTTTTTCTGTATCTTGTCTAAACCTTGTATCTTTGTTAAACAAAAATAGCAATCATTTTCATCTTTTGGTTCCTTCCACTTTGTAGGTATAGTAAATTTTAATTTGGACCTAGCCTGACTGGTGTTGTATCGATTCATCATGGCATAACATGAAGCACATATATAATGAGGAACCCAAATTTTATCCTGTTAAGAAATCTCAATATCAAAACATTTTTGATAGATAAAATTAATATTATCTGTGATTTTTCTTTTGTTTCGTTGTCCAATATATTCTGAACATACATAACAGAAATTATCTTGAGATCCATTACACGTATGGTTAAAACTGTTATTGGATGTACCAGCGCAGTTTAAAAAAGGTTGAAAATTTGAATTAGCCATATTGTTGAATTAAACCCCACACACTAGGAATCCTGTTCCGATCGCAGGTGAGTCCGCCGTCCTAGGGGTGATAACTCTCATACCTCCCCAGGCCTAAGTATGAGAGCTTTCCGACTTTGACGAGGACAATGTCAACTCGTCGTCGGACACACTACGGCATCATTCTCACATCCTAGTGCTCCCCTGCAGGACAGCGCGCCTTCGCTGGGTTCGTTACTGCAAAGTATTGAGTACACCGAATCATTCTACACATCCCATTTTCAAGGCAGTTGTCATCGTGACCAATACTTCGCAGCAGCAGGTTTTTTTTAGGTACCCTTATAGAGTACTGATATATATATATATATATATATATATATATATATATATATATATATATATATATATATATATATAGCTTTGGAAAAAGATCATAAGTCCCATTCGTTTATAAACAATGCTTTAAGATCAATGACAGTGTACAACAGTGATTAACTGAACGGAGCTTTAAAATGAAACCGGATTCATTTCTAAACAACAGTACCCAGTTTTACAACAGAATAAGTATAAATAAAAAATTGACAGATCAAATTGTCTCTGACACAAACACACCAAATGAAGAAGATCTAAGTTCACCTGAAGAACATTCTCTGGATAGTGATGAAGAGTATATTCCTAAGGGTGAAGAACGAACTGTTGAAAAGTTTGATCAAAAAAGTCTGAACGATTTATTTAGAAAGAGTGGTTTATCTAAGGAACAATCAGAGTTTATGGCTTCAGAGTTTAAGAGACGAAATATGTTGACAAAGGGTACTAAAGTATGTGCATATCGTAATCGAGAAGAGCGCTTTAGAAATTATTTCAAGAATGATTCTAATATGGTTTATTGCATGGACGTGAAAGGTCTTATTGATGAATTGAAACCCAACATATACAAACCTGAAAATTGGCGACTATTCATTGATTCATCAAAGCGCAGCCTTAAAGCAGTACTCCTCAATATCACAAATAAATATGCTCCTATACCATTAGCACATTCAACAGTACTTAAAGAAGAGTATTCCAATCTTGAACTACTTTTAACGAAAATAAAATATAGAGAACATAAATGGCAAATATGTGGCGATTTAAAGATTTTATCTATGATACTTGGACAACAATCTGGATTTACGAAGTACCCATGTTATTTATGCAAGTTTGATAGCAGAGATAGAGAAAAACACTATAAAAAGAAAATTTGGCCATCAAGAGAATCGTTTGAACCTGGAAAACAGAATGTTATAAAAGATCCACTCATTAATCCTTCGAAAATTTTGATACCGCCTCTGCATATAAAGCTTGGATTGATAAAGCAATTAGTTAAAGCTTTGGACAAGGACGGTCAATGCTTCCAATATATAAGCAAAGTATTTCCCCATAAATCTGATGCTAAATTAAATGAAGGTATTTTTGATGGTCCTGAAATCCGAACTTTATTTAGAGACGAAAACTTTGAACAAAGCATGACTGATGTTGAAAAGGCAGCATGGTTAAGTTTTAAAGAGGTATCGACGAAATTTTTGGGTAATGCCAAAGACACGAATTATAAAGCTATTGTGAAAAGAATGGTACGTAATTTTGAAAAATTGGGTTGTCTAATGAACTTAAAACTTCATTTTCTTGATTCGCACGTTGATCAGTTTCCTGAAAATAACGGAGACTTTAGTGAAGAGCATGGTGAACGATTTCACCAAGATTTAAAGAAGTTTGAACGTAGATTTCAAGGAAACTGGGGTATCAACATGTTAGCAGATTACTGCTGGATGATAAAAAGAGAAACAGCTGCGAAAAAGGACAAAAACGTGTCAGAAATCCACTACATCGGTCATTCGAAGAGAAACGTGTACGTAAGCGTAAGCCAATTTAAAAAAAACATCGTTAGAGAGAGAGAGAGAGAGAGAGAGAGAGAGAGAGAGAGAGAGAGAGAGACAAACATAGACAAAATGTTAAGTTTAACGTACACAATAGGCTAAGTTAATATCTTGAATTTACAGTCAATGCTGTGAAAGACTCTAAAATTAGTATTTCAGACGTAAAATTTTTAAAAAATCGATAAATTTACCATATACAGTTCTTGTCACCGCCCTCTAGAAGTAGTTTTTACGCAATCTGACTTCAAATTCATGATCAGCAATCTGAAAAACCCCCAGGATAGTATTTCCAATGTTTATCGACTCTTCAAAAGACGCATGATTAAATTTTAATATTGTTTAAATCCATTTTAGGCAAAATTTCGACTTTTACCGATTTCCTCATCTTTTCAGCCCCATACAGAGGACTAGAATCGCGTTAAAAAAATTTGAAGGTATGGTTTCCCGTGTATTTTTTCCCGTAGAATTCGATTTTGAAGTCCAATTAACCGTATCTCATGATTTGTTTTTTCTAGACTCGAAAAACCGCAAAAAAACCGTAAAAAATGAGGTTTTTTCAATAAAACTCTGAGAAAAGGTAGGAAAACCCTATATTTTTATTACAGATTCGGATTCAGCGTCGAAAAATACATGGGAATATGTATGTCCGGTCAAAAGTTCAGACATTTTTTTTCATTTTGTGGGCCTGTGTTATCTGTTAATTGTTTCCAAGTTTTCTAGATAAATATTTTTAAAAAATGTTTCAAATTATTAATTATGTATTATGTTTTTCAAACATGAAAATAATTTTAACAAGTTATTAAATAGAAAAATACATTTAATTAAATTATTTTACAATGAAATATAAGTATTGTTATTTTGACATAATATTATCTTTAAAATTACATAACATAACACAAACTTGTAAGATTTCAGTTGCTAAAGGAGCATAATTATGATTAAGTTTCATCGCAAGCAGTTTGTAAGTCTTAATAAGTCCAATTATTCGTTCAATATGAACTCTATGTTTAGATAATAATCTATCTTTTAAAATAATTTTATGGGGGAAATGATTCTTATTCTTCAAAACAGTCGGAATGGTTACTTTAACATCACTTGAAGCATATGGGTAATTCTTTCATACTTTTAAAAATCATGTTACGGCGTCATTTCTCCTAAATATGAGATAGCACATCTTGTTAGCAAATGTTCACTGATTTATTGAGTTATTAGAAACTAATTTTGTTATATTTTTAATGATAATCAGACGTGTCATTTTATGGCGGATGGGGAAAAGAGGTTTTTTTTTTGAAATTTAAATGTTACCAGGCCATGTAAAATGATAAATTACCGCTATAAAAAAAATGACTACTGCTTTTTTGATTTGAAATTCACACCAAAGCTTTATCTATACACATACTTTTGGAAAATCAAGAGCATGGGTGTGTGCCTGTTAACAAAAGTACTTTCTGAAAGGTTATTAAAATGTTACCAAAAATTTATATATTTTACTTTTTTCTGGAAAATACGATGCTGTAAAAAAGACTATTCAGCGGTGATATTTTAAACTACATCAAAAGGTAATATTTAGAATCACAAAGAGAAATTTTTTATTAGGAACGTGTGCCTAGTGTAGATAAAGTTCTTTGTTCGTTTGAAATTATACTTAAAAAACGTGACTCACTTTTGAAAATAGGTTTTTATCCACTAATATGAAAACCTAAGCTTTGATTCACCTTTTCTCTGTTGTGAACTTTGTAATTTACTATTTTATAATACTCAATGTAATCTTTAAGTTGCTTTTGAAGTATTATTTTGAGTATTCTGGAAATCATTGAATTTTTCCCGGCTATTAAATTTTCCAAATTTACATCAACTACCTAGTTTCTATCAATGTTTTAATTCTAAAGAGTTTAAACTTTAAAAAGCTCAATTTTAGTATGTATTTAATAGCTTACACCTAGAACGTTGAGTTGAATCATCACTGAAGTTTCTAGATTTTAAATTTAAAATTTTTAGATTTAATGTTTATTAAATAAACTAAAATATTTGGTTAAAAGGAATATAAGTATTTTTATTCGAAAACATAAACTACACAAATCCATGTCAAATTTCATACCCTAAGATTGACAATTTTAGCAAAAATAAATTGATATTCCACTCACTTATGATTTGTAATCAGGAATCCCAAAAGTCATTGGGTAACTAATATCACTCAATTTTAATACCCGAATCGCCAAAAATGAATTTTCCAAAAAATTGGCATTTCTGGCATATTTTATTTATTACAAAAATTTTGTAATTATTAATGTAAATTGCGTATTTAAATATTTTCTGTAACATATTAAACATGTAAAAATGAAAAAGCTCAATGGAAAATGATCTATTATAGCCCAAAATACTTAAAAACTGATCTGAGATATGTAAAATATTATACCTGGGTGTGATAATAATGAATATATTTAAATGTCTTATATTAAAAAAAGCTATCTTCAAAAGTGAGTAATGCGATTTTTTCTTTTATTATCATTTTAATATATCAACATTTAAAAAAAATAAATTTGATACATGTGTCTTCAATTTTTTTTAATTTATTGAAAGTAAATTTTAACACTATGAAAAATTTACCCGAAAATCTGTCTTTTGATGTTTGTTAAAAAGACTACCCTTAAAAGTGAGTAACACGATTTTTTTTTTCATTATAATACGTCAACATTCAGAGAAAATTAGTTTTATACGTGTGCCTGTATTTTTTTTTTTTTAATTTGTTGCAGGTGAAATTTTAACATTATGAAAGATTTACCCATATATATCCTGTATTGTAAATCCTTTGTCACCCATAAGTTCATCACCGGGTTCACATTTATGTCTAAGTTCACTTCGTTCCATCACTTGTCTGTCGCTTGTTGATCCTGCATACATATCAGAATTCCATGTTATCATGCCACCTGGAGAGCACGCTATCACTGTTTTGAAAGTATAAGCATTTTTATAAGTGCTAAATGCTGCTTGTTTTTGTAATGGTTTACTAGGTCCATCAATTTTGATCTCTGTTGCATCAATTATGGCTCTTGTTTTAGGAAAATTTTTCTTGAAAGTATCTGGCATATAATAATCGATTAGTTCTCGACTGGGCCAGATATCTATTAATGACCATACTTTAGACATAAACTTAATCCATGAAATGAAAATATTGCCAACAGCTACATGTGGAATATTAAAATGCTCAGAAAGTTCTAAATCAGTAGCTCCTCTTCGTAGTTTCCATAGAACCAAAAATAACTGATTAAGAATAGATATGTTTCCTATATGACTTCTTTGATATTTAATATATTCAACAGCTGGTCCAAGAGAGTAAAAAACAGTCATGAACTTTTCATAGTTTTCGAGTCCAGTAAAGAACAATACTAATTTTGGTTTGAATTTAAAATCTTCTATGTTATATCTAGCTTGATCAGATGTTTGCGCACTCATTGTAATACTACTTTTAATATTATTGATACTGACAGATATTGAGTTAATACTATTGTTTTTTAAATTGCTGTTGTCATTTGCTGATTTTCCATTAGCATCAAAAGATTCATTGAGATCCACAGTTTCTTCATAAACGTCACATATAGTATCAAAACAAATAAACTTATCTGACTGTTGTACATCAATGTTGCTTTCACTTTTACTAATAACAAAATGAGAATTATCTACTTCTGTATTTGTTTCATCTTCAGAACTCTGAAACAATTTAAAAACAATAATATAATAATATTTATGCAACAAAAAATTACATAGTAGATTTATGTAGGTAGGAAATTTTTTCTTACAAAATTTTCATTTAGTTCTAAGTTTATTTGTTCCAAGTTACTCTCATTAAAAAGGATTGGTAAAGAGTTGTGTTTCAGACGTAACCTTTTTAATTTACATGCTCCTATTACATAACCATAAAAAATGTATAATTAATATCGAAAATAAGGTAAGAATTGAAATTTTGCAAAATAATAAGTCAATTATTTAAATAAAAATATGATAAATTTACCTCGAACACTTTTCTTTAAAATATCTTGTGGAAAAAAATGATTTTTACATAACCTATCGAACGGCATTGGTCGAAATTCCGGTCTTTTTATTGCTTCGAGCCACATTTTTTTTCTAAGTGGATTACTTGGAAACTTAAATTTGACTATATTTTTGCAATTTAACACACAAAAAGTTTTCATAATATTTATTTATCTAAATAATGATTATGAAATCATAAACACTAAAGTTTGTTTACTCCGAAATTCGAGTCACTCACATATGAGCTCACATACATGATTTCACACGCATGTTTACAAATATGTGTTAGTGCGAGATCATTTGAAAAAAAAAATCTTATTGGCTAGTCGCTTATTGGCCCTGGCGCCATCTGCGCTGAGCTTTACACTGAAACTTCCTAATATTACAGGAACTAAATGAACGATCAGAACAGAAACAATAAGAATGAGAGAGATGCTACAACTCTTTTAATTAAAATATGCATGAGCGTGGGAGGGAGTGTTGAGAATATACACACTCATACTAGGTGTTGCCACCAATTGAGAATATTTAGTAGACAGTTGATGAGAATCAAGTTGCGTCTGGTCGTCGTTCAGTTCAGTTCAAGTCCGTCTGTCAGAGATAAAACTTGTATTTCATTATAGAGAGAGATAATTTAAAATAATTCATTTTGTATGAATTAAATAAAGACTTTTCGTTTAATATAAATTGTGCTCTGCATTTATTAATTATTTAACAATTAAAATGATCTTCACAGCAATGACTTATGGTTCTCAATTTTTTTGTAACTGGATATCCTACTGTTTCACACCACGCTTTGCGTTTCAAAGCATTACTTGGCACAGAAAGAAACACCTTATTTGGAACCTTAATCGATGTATTTTTGCAATCGGGTACAAAACAATATTTGTACCATTTAGAATTTGATTCGAATTCTTCATCAGTCATTTTCAATAAATGTATTCGTATAAAACTAATCTGTTTATTCGTGGTGTAGACATTCAAACTTAAAAATAACCCTAAAAGCGTTTGAATTCAAATAGTAAACACAACTTGATAGTCTACTCATTTGTGATTAGTTCGAATGTATTTTTACAGTCATGTAACGGTATTTGACGTTCAGTAACTGTTATCAGACAGTCATAATATTTTATGAAACTTACTACATTATTTCAGAAATATATCACGTGACATCGATTTAAACCATGCAGAAAATTCGAATAAAACTAAATAATTGATAAAAAAAATCTAGTCTGTTTTTTTATAAAACTGTTGAGTAAATATTCTAATTTTACACTAAACTACTGATTGTCATTATAATTCTAGCACATGTAAGTTCCCTATTATAAATACAATACATTGATCAAATAATAAATGTATAAAATTTATGTTTCCTTAATAAAAGTTTACTTAGGTATAGCTGTTAGCCAAAATCCTGGATATCTTAAACTGCGCAAAATACGAGCAGCTCAAACTATTTCACGTACAGTAAGTTATTAAATAAATTTTATTTAAATTATTTAAAAATTATTAGTAATCAAATTGATGAAAATTTAGGTAATTATATTAACCTTTGTTTGACACACTGGGGTTGTTTGTACCCCAACGACAAAAATCACCATAAAAAATTCAATATTGAATATTTCTGCTTGAAAATTTTTTTACAAGCTTTTGAAAAGTTTATTTTCAAGATAGTATAAGTTTTATAGTGAAATATTATGAGTAAGTGTGTTTAAAAAATATCCGATTTTCTTAAATTTAGATACTTTAAATTAATTTAGAAAAAACGTGGGGTCGATTTTACCCCAGTGTGTCAAACAAAGGTTAAGAGGAGGTCACGTATCTCTGTCCTTTTCTAATCAAAGAAATGATTTTTTTACAAAAACTACTAACTTTAGCAAAAAATGAAGAGAAAGCCGCATCTTGTATCAAAAAAAGCAATATTTTCTTTGATGAAAAAGAATTAATTTTATTGCTTCGTTTTCAAGGAAACCTTGAAAAACGAAATTGTCCACCCTAACCTCTATGATTTAAGTTTTTCAAGGTTTTCTTGAAAACGAAGCAATAAAATTAATTCTTTCTTATCAAAGAAAATATTGCTTTTTTTTATATGAGATGCGGCTTTCTCTTCATTTTTTGCTAAAGCTATTAGTTTCTGTGAAAAACTCAATTCTTTAATTAGAAAAGGACAGAGATACGTGACCTCCTCTTAACTGGCAAATCAATTATCAAATGACTAAAAGCACTGTATCAGCACTAGCTTGAAAATAGAGCTATTATTTAAACTGCTGGTAATACTACCTTGTGAGGTTAAAATCGAAGATTATTTTTTAATTTATAGTGGAAAGGAAAAATGCCTTCTTTAATTTTCTTTGTACATAACTAAGAATCTTTTAAGATCCACAATTTTTTCATGTCATTTACACGTACAATTGAAATCAAACACAGTTTTTTAATAACTTTCCGGAACGTTATTATGAAATTCGTACCTTTAAATCTAATATAAAATGAAAAAAATTTGAAAACACAAAAATGTAGTAAACGCTAAAATTTAAGATAATTTAAAAACTTGAGTGTCAAATCAGAATCAAAGATACGTTGTTTCTATAAAAAACGACCGAAACTCGATTATGAAATAAGTAAACATTTAGAAACTATGAATTTTAAGAAAAATTTTTATTAAAAAAAAACGAGCATACTTAATTTACTCGTGAAGAATCAATTTAAGAGCAGGCCGGAGAAGATTCGATACCGACCGAGAATCGAAAATCCGTTGTTTAATTTTCTCCTACTATACTGCCGTGTTAAGTAAAAACTTACATAAGTGACATTTCGATGAAAATTAAATTTTTTCTATCAATAGATCCGATAAAAAAATAGCCTATTAAATGAATAAAAAAAAAAAAAGTTGTTTCAAATTTTTCGCTAAAAAATGAGGAAATGAAGATTACTTAAGTATTGAAAAATTAAAAATTGGATCGGACAAAATTGATATTATTTCACTTTATCACTTTTATTTATTTTACACTTATGTAAGTTTTTACTTAACACGGCAGTATACGCAATGGAATGCATTAAAATTTTAAATACATTCACGAACATAGCCCTCGTTAAGATAGTCAATTTTGCCCTGTCCCTGAATTTTTGTTTGACCTTGTAACTTTGTTTTGGATTTAAAAAAATAGTTTTTGTCATATTTGCAGACCGCGACCCCGTCCCCGTCCACAGCATGGAAAAAATGACTTTTTCACTATTTATTTTTTTTCTCCGCATCTAGTCGGTAAAAAAACCTCAAGAAAATCGTGCTTAAATGGTTACAGATCATGTAGAATTTTTTCATAAAGATTTGATGATGCTTTATAACCTAAAAGGATGAAAAAAAAATTCAAATTCTTCCTATTTTTACGGGAAATGCGGTACAGGGCCAATACTTGCAAAAAAGCTTATATTTTGTTTGAAATTACTTGCCTGAATTTTTCCAGATATTTCCTGTTGCTGTGCCATAGCTGAAAATGCAAAAAACTCATTTTTTTGACGTTTTTGGCTGATTGTAGCTCATTTGCAGACTTTGTATTATTATTTATATTATGAAATTTTATTCTAGAACTTTATTTATGAATTTAATTATGCAATCAAGTCAGAAAAATAAGATTTACAAATATTCGCATCATATTTTTGCACGAAACCACATTTTAGATTAGGTATTTAAACACTTCTTTCATGATTTTGTTGATATTTCACTACTTTATATGTGATAAAATCTTTTAAATATTATATTGCTTTAATAAAAGAAAATATTTTGATAAATAAGTCATTTCACAGGTACAGCTATATTAAGTACGGTGAAAACATCAACTTAAATAAAAGAAAATACAAATATTATCATCATGATTTAATAATATGAACCTTGACTTAGGCATTTTTAACACTATGTAATCTAAATCTGCACTTAAGTCACACTTTTGGGAGAGCTATGTGGTCTATTTTTACACTGTGTAAAAAAAATGTGAGCATGCGAGAACATTGAAATCTTGTTTACATGTCTCATATTGAATATATTTTTGTTAAAAAGCGCATATTATTCGCAATTATTTTATGACATTTGCAATCGTTTTAAAGATCATAAATAAAGTTTGCACTTATGTCATGCATTGTATTATACTATCTCCATGGACATAGGTGCGAATCCAGTAACGTAACTCAAGTAACAATCGTTAGGCTGGAAGTTATAGTCTTTACTCAGTTCTGAGATATCTATCTATGTTCTTACTCTTTTCCCATAAGAAGAACAAAGATAGAATATTTGAGAACTGAGTAACAACTACAACTTCTAGCCTTAGACTTGAGTTGGGTCTATGAATTCGAGCCTTAAAAAAACATTATGGCCCGAATTCATAGTCGTGTCTTGAGTTTTAAGTATGACTTAAAACTTAAGTTTCGTTCCTTGAGTATCAGCTGTTACTTCAATTGAGTGCTACTTGAAGAGGTTATCATAGTTAGTTATGAAACAAAATCACACAAATAAGATAGTCGTCGGTAAGGATGTAACACTCAAGTGAAGTAACAGCTGATACTCAAGTAACGATACTTAATTTTTAAGTCATACTTAATACTCAAGACACGACTATGAATTCGGGCCTAAGTTCGGGCCAAAGAAAAGTAACATGTAAAATATTTTGTAAATAGAATAACGAATATTAGTATTGAAACAGTATTACGAATATTATTATAAAAATAAAATCCTATATTTATTAATTGTATATATTAGGTAAGGATTTATTTCTAACGAAATTGTAGTTTAAGACGATAATATTATTTCATAGGCTATATTACAATATTAGAATAACATTGTATAATAAAAATTGATTCGATATTAAATGTTTCGTTAAAATTATTATTGTAGATGTTTAAGAAGATCTTTCGATAAAAATGTTATACTGCAGCTATTTATTAAACTCTAAGTACGGTTACTTACTTTTCGTTTAAAATATGGTGAATTTTATGAAAAAATCATCTATTATACAATTACGTATGAAAACAGTATAATTATTTTATTTAGATAAAATAACATTTCCACTTCTTGGTCGGTAATTAAAACTGCTCCGGCCAACTCTTAATATTTAAAAAAAAAATTTTTTTTAAAGTAGGCTCGACCGAGAGTTAAACTTGCGCACTCAAAAGGAAAGGCGCGTACACTACGCACTAGACCAAAACTGCATCGAGCAAAGGTTAGAGTGAAATGGTACATGCTTATCTGCCCCCTGATTATTTAAAATAATTAGATTTTAAGATTAAAATTAGTTATTAACAATTTTTAAGTTTTAGATGACATATATAGTTCATTCTGATTATATTTGCTTTTCTAAAAAATTGTAATCCTACAGTAATAATAATTATTGTTATTATTACTGTATTATTGTTATCATTAATGATTTTGAAAATTTTAAACAAGTTTGATGATAAACGTTGTTTAATTATTTAATTAAACTTTTTCATTCCGAGTTGAAGCTGAAACCCAATCAAGTCTGAAGACGAAGGCGGTTCATTTGTTTCGAATATAGTTTACCTACATACTTGCTAATGTTTTATAATCTAAATAGACAATATGTTTACATCAATAATCTTGAGGATGAAAATAAGTCATCAATGAAAATGTTTGTTGATTATATACGCACAAAAATTAATTTCAAGTTCTTTCGACGAAATTTGTAATATATTCACAAACAATTTTTTAGTTACCAATTAATCCTCGATTTAGAAACTAAAAATGGAACAAGTCTGACACCAAAATCTTTTTGGTTACTTTATTTAGTTATTTTAATTCAAGTTAAAGCTAAAACCCGATCTTCTTCTTCTTCTTCTTTAATTGGTCTTTCGATTTATCACCATAGGCCATAAACCCGATCAACTCTGAATATAATAGCTGTTCATTTCTCTCGAACATAGTCAACGTACATACTTAAGAATGTTCTATAATCTAAACAGACATAGTCCAGTAGAATTAGCCAAAAAAGACCTGAAATTCAATGTGATTAGTAGCAGGTGCACACCACCAAAAATGGCTTTGTTGGATGATTAGAAATGAAATTCTTGAGAGACCCTAAAAATTTGAGCCGTCAGGAATTTGTAAACAATGATTTAAGGTGCGAAATTCGTAAAAATCACTGTTTTTTTGAGGTAGCTTAAAATCGTTTGCGATTTAATATATAAAAATCATACTAGTCCAGTAGAATTAACTCGAAAAACCTTAAAATTTGACTTAATTAGTAACAGGCAACTGAAGTGAAAAATGAGTTCATTAGGTCAAAAGATATTAAAATTTAGAAAGACCCTAAAAATTTGGGCTGGCATATTTTTTTAAACAACGTTTTTATGTAAAAAAATTGTGAAAAATTGATGTTTTTTTGGATCTAGCTCTTTTCGTTTTTTAATAGGGTATATGAAATTTATAATACTTATAAGGGTCTTCAAGACGAATAGTTAAAGCCCTATTACATTAAATTTCGTTAATAATTTATTTAAATAATCGACAAAATTATAATAAAAAATCGTTAAATTTTCAATAATTTTTTATTCCATAAAAAAAAGCTACATGCTTGTAACTTTGTAAAAAGTTGCCTTCTATCACCCTTAGGTTCCCATAATTTTTTCAGCAAAAAATATTAATTTGTTTATGAGATATTCAATTTGTTTAATAAAAAGAGGTAAAATGTAGGCCTCAAATGGACCCTATTGCGGTCATTTTAGAAAGAAATGACCACTGTCATTTATGCTGTTTGACACATATTTAGCGAAAATAAAAAGTTTGATTGACATTTTTATTTTCGCTGTTGAAATGGCAATCGAAAAAAAAAAATTTTTTTCTCAATTTATATATAAAAAAATGAAAATATTTAAATGCAACTTTTTTATTCTTGTTGCTTAAATTTTAACGCTTATTTAAAAAAAAAAAGTCATTCTATGATAATTAGGAGCTGAGAAAATTTTTTTTTTTTTAAATTCGCCATTTGTTTATTGACAAAGATTAAGGAATGAAATTTTAATGACAGATCCTTTAATACTTGAACTTTGATATAAGATCATTTCTGATATTAAAATCAGTTTTTTAAAACCTTAAAAGATTGTTTTTAAGTGTGTATAGTTTCTATTCTTTTTGAAGAGGGGAGAAACGCGTCATCTTTCGCAAGTATAGAAAAAAATTTTTCGATTACTTCAAATTTGTCTTATGTAAAAAAATTTTCTATATCTCAGTGAAATAATAACCGATTTTGATGTTTCTTTTTTTAATCTGGGGTAGCGCGAGATAATATTAACAGTCGTTATACTTGTTCAAAGATATAATTAAATAAATTTGTTATAAACAATAACACAAAATATATGCATATTTTTTTTTCATTTTTTATATACTTATAATGTTTATTTTTATAATCTAATAAATAAGTTTCATTTCTTTTATTAAATAGATAGATTAGATTAGATTAGATTAGATTAGATTATTAAGTAAGTATGACATATTTTCAATGAACTCATTTTTCACTTCAGTTGCCTATTACTAATTCTACTGGACTATACTATTTGTAGGTGTTTCAAAGACGATTATTTCAGACGTCATTGATCAAAATCGGTTAATAAATTTTGTGAATAATGATAAACAAAAATCGAAAATCGCGAAATTTTCAAATATTTGTCATTTAATAAAAAAAAGGTTGTACATGTTTGTGATTCAACAAAAATGTGCCTCTTATTATCCTTAAGGGGAATCCTCATACCGACATAGAGCTCTACCTTATCTACATTTAAATTATGAATATTAATAAAAATTTAACTATTCATGACTGAAATACTTAGGAGTGGCACATTGTTAACATGCCAAAGAATTTATTGCAACATTAAAAGACTATGTAAGGGTAAAAATAAAGACGAAAACTGCTTAATACGATTAATTTTTCAATGTACTTATGAATAATCGTATTATGCAGTTTTTTTCTTCATTTTCACTGTTATTCTGTCTTTTAACGTTGCAATAAATTCTTTAGAATGTTAAGAATGTGCCTAATTCAACTGTAGATAAGGTAGATCTCTGTGCCGGTATGAGGACACCCCTTAAGTTACCATAAAAATTTCATCAAAAAATATTAATTATTCTAGGAGATATTCTATTTGTTTATTAAAAAGAGGTCAAACGTACGTTAAAAATTTCACTCAGAAACGTCATGGTAGAGACTTTATGATAATCATATCATATTTAGATATTAACGTAGATTATATGAATTTGATGTGAAATCGTGTCCATTTCAATATTTCCATACTAAATATGGCAAAAAAACAAAAGTAAATTTTTTCTTAATGGTTTTTTTAATAGTTTTGCAACTAATAAAAATATCAATATAGGGATTTGATATTCTTATTACTGGCGATTTTACGCAAATTTAAAAAAAAAGAATGCTCTAGTTCAGTTGGAAGCCGAGATAATTTTTTTTTTTTTTTTAAATTTGCCAATTATTTATTTATAATGATTAAGGACTGATATTTTTATCACAGCTAGTATAATACTTGAAGTTTATGATTCCATTATATTAGAGATGAAATAAACATTTTGCAATGTTAAAAAATAATATGAAAGTAATCAAGATTGCTACTTGTTAACCCTTTCAGGGGCGCATTAAATCTGTGCATTGGCAACGCTATATTACAAGTGAATTTTTTCCCTATCAGGGGGAATCGCGAAAAAATAAGTGGGTCTCCAGGAGACCCACTGCCCCTGAAAGGGTTAAACAAAGTCACCTTTCCTGCCTTGCAAGAAAATTGATCGAGAAAATTGAGTTATAATTCATGTTCCGATTAAAAATTCATTGTATCTCGGTTAATTATTGTACAATTTCGACGTTTTTTTTAAATCGGACTAGCGCGTGAAAATAGTAGCAACTGTTGTATTTATTTTTTAAAAAATTTTTATTTAACAATAATTATTGCAAAAAAAAATTTTTTAACATATTTTTATAATTATTCATTTTAGCAAAAAGCTTTAAGAATAAAGTTTATTCGTCTTAAAAAAATAAACAATATTTCATTTTACTGTTTTTATCATAAAAAATATTTAGCCTGTTAAGTGAAAAATATTAAAAATATTGACTTTATCGTTTGTAACCATATAAGACAACACTGAAAAAAAATCTGAATCCAGCGTTGCGAAGTTGATTGTATTAGTGGGATACGAACAACATTCGAAGCATAAGAATACATATAATCGTAATAGGTTTATGCGTAACTATACCGCAGTCAATCATTGCAACCGTCTGTACAGTATAGTAACGTGAATCCGAGTAGAGCACTGCGACTGCATTGCCGGGTCAATCGCTTCGACTCGACGGCATCATCCATGCCGACAGCCGAAACTGGGCACAACTTTTAGCGTTGTGTGGTTGCTTGCTTCGACTCGTCGGCATCTCGCATGCCACAAGCCAAGATCGAACACAAAGACAACGTTGTGAGTTCGTATACTTCGACTTTATAGATTCTAGTACTGCGAAAGTCGACATTAATACTGTGGGGTCCGGGACTCCAACCAGAACCCAGCACAGTATTGATGAGATGGAAGTATAAGTTGTTGAGGTTATAAATGAGTTCACGAAAGATATATGGTTTAAGCGTATGTTAGCTGAGACCAGGGATACAGTCGGTAATCGAGTGCGATAGTGAACGCTCGCACGATAACACGTTAACTCGTCTCTAAGGGGTAGGGTCGTCTGTATAGTACATGATTGGCTACTTATACTACTTCACATATACACATCCCCACAATACTTCCCCTCTTTTTTAATTTTTTCTTATTTTTTATTTATTCAATTTACAATTGCGCTTACTTATGACACTATTATAATAATTCAATCGCACCCTGGTCGATTATATACATTGTATTCTCATACTTACGTACTCTCATTCATTCCGTGCGTAACTATATTTACAAAATAGGCTATTAGAAAAATTACGTCTGACTCCATACATTTTACATGTAGCATTTAACATTATTAATACAAATTAAGATATTTTTGCTTCACACATAGCTGAATAAAATTATTTATATTCGCATGGTTTTACCATTGAATATTTTTGATACGCACTACAATGTTTATTTAATATTTATTATTGCATTCCGTGCTTAATTGCACCTATCCTTGCTGTGCTTAATCGCACTTACATATACTTATACGCTTATTGCGCTTATTGCTTTAATCATGCACACATCATTACTTTATTCATGCATTATTCCAAGTGCTCAATCTCACTTATTTACTGTCATTCTATGTGCCTAAATGCACTTATTTATATATCACTTATGTGCTCAGTTGCACTTGGATCACATTACATGCGCTTGACGCACCCAATATTTATTTAATACATTATATATGCAATTCTAGCATTTAATACATTTACAATAATTTTTATAAAATTTATATATACATTTATATGCGTTTAATGCACTAAGATTTTGAACAATACTCTGCATGTGCGAACATTTCATTTTTAATACATTTTTAATTGTTAATTTGTGCAATTAATACGCTCAGATTTATAAAATAACTTTTTACAATACTTTACAATTTAATTACAATATTTTTGCGTTTAATACGCTCATACAATTATACATTATTACACACTGTGCAAACATATGTTACTTGCGCTAAATGCGCTGAATGTCAATCTAAATCTTACGATTTTTTGTTGCCAACCATAAAAAAAAAATTATTTATATAACATATATTTGCACTCACACATTTCTGACATTAGTCACATTTATACTTGCACTCTCACACGCATACGCACTATCACTACACTGAGTTTATAGTTCTCTTTGTCTGTGTTCAAGATTCTGTAGTCCGTTTGACTTCTCTCGCACCGAAGTATTCTTAGGAAGGTTGTAGGCAAAAGGCTCTTTAAGTGGCTGGTCATCGACGAACAAGGTGGGTAACTCTACTTTTTCGTGCGCTGTCATCATATTGTGTTGCACTGTCTTTGTATTGCGTTCTCGTGATGAATAAAGTACCCTGGAACTGCTCTTTGAATTCCTTGAAAGCAATCTCTGCCAGCCTCAGTTCATGCTTGTATGCCATGTCTCCTGTCTGCATGATACGGCGAGAGAGGTCCGCCTTGATCCTTGCGACTTCTTGCATCGTTGCTGAACACAGGTACACCAACACTGAGAAAGGAAGCATACTAAAGTTTATCAGAAATAAGGTCACAGAGGTGTTCCTATAAAAGAGGAACTCAGTCCAGTAAGAACGCACCAAAGCTACTTGAATAAAAAAGAAAAAAAATGAGCATTAATATACATAATAAATAACATATATACATAAAAAAATTACAAAAAAAAGAAATAATAAATTAATGTAATATAATCAGTGTTATGTCCTTACTCATACTTCAATCATTCTTTATTTTCCTACGGTACTTGAAACTACTTACAAAAGCGGGTGGAGCATGGTTCCCTACATTAGCGCTAACATCGAACCTAACTACTTTTCTAGTCGTAGCCTCTTTATAGTCCTTTTTAAGAATGCTGTCGGTTCTTTTTCTTCTCTTTAAAATGTTAGGCATAAATCTCTCCTTCTTTGATCTTTGAAGAACCGCACTTGGGTTTTCAATGCTCCTGCCTTTGTCACTCTGTGCAATATTGACAGTGTCCGGCTGACTGACCGTTGTCGATTCATCCAAGTGACGATTTTGCTAGTCTACTTCAGCCAGGGTTGCCTCGTCTACTGGATCGATTTTGTCCAAGACTTCATCTGACCGCTCTTCCACTGCGCCCTGCACATCTGCACTACGGTGGACTTCCACCTTGACCAGCGTTTGTTCTTCTTGTGCTGAGTTTTGCGAGGCGTTATTGTTGTACAATGGCGGTGTAAGCGGATGCCCTTGCTCTGGTGCATTCTCCTGCACTGGCTGCTCGACCGAAGTTAACTGCTTCTCGCTTCTTAAAAAAAAAAGCTGGCTTTAATCTGTCGGACGATACAACCACGTTTCTACCATTTTTCTCTATGGTATAATTCCCACCACCATCTTGCCTCGATATGACTCTGTGAGGTCCTGTGTATGGATGCGTGAGGGGTGGTTTAACCGCCTTTACTCTTTCGAAAACATGGGTGCAGTGCGCCAACTCCTTAAATACAAATGGCTTGATTGCACAATGGTATGCGGCGGGTACAGGCTTAACTTGCCTCATGTACTCCTTAAATTCTACCAGAACTTCGCCAGAATCATACGCACTGATTTCACGGAACTCGCAAAGGTCACTGGTACTGTTAATGTTGTACCATATAAAAACTCAGCTGGGCTTGCCCCCGTATCTAATCTTAAACGAGTGCGCAAACCAAGCATCACAGTAGGCAAAACTCTGGTCCGTGTGTCCGTGTGGCACATAATTGCGGCTCAAGATCTGGGTGTCATCTCTCGACGATACCATTGGAGGCTGGATAGTATGGTGTTGTTCTAACTTTCTTACACTCAATATAATTTAATAGTTGCTTAAACAATTGCGCCTCGAATTGCCTTCCTTGATCTTGTTATGATCACGGGTGCGCCAAACCTCGCCACCCAATTATCATAAAAACCGCGTGCCACTGTAGGAGCGGATACATCTTGCAGCGAAACTGCCTCTGGACACCTTGAAAATCTGTCTATCATTGATAGAATATATCTGTATCCTTCACATGATGGTAGTGGGCCCATGAGATCCACATGAACATGAGTAAAGCGAGCGTCTGGCTCGGTGAACTTAGGAGGCAAAAATTTATTCTCGCGAGAGATTTATGATTTTTGACAATCAATGCATGACCTGCACTATGCTGCTATCTCCTGGTTGATCTTGGGCCATATGTATTGCTGTCTAATCAGCTTAGCTGTTCCTTTGCCCGAAGGATGCGAGTTTTGATTGTGAAAAAGGTTAATGACATCCTACCTCAATTCGTTAGGGATATAAGGGCGAAAAACTTGATCTACCGACTCGACGTATAAAAAGGTCCTTTCAGCTCCCCACTGCAGCCTGATTAATTTGAGAGAGTGACTGGGATTTTCTAAAATCGTTTTTAATTCTTGATCCTCTAGCTGCTTTTTTGTCAACTCTTCTAATGAGAAAAGCGTGGGAAACCTTAAATCCTCAATTCTTGATAAGGAATCTGCTACCGCGTTATCTTGACCCGGCAAGTAACATACCTACGTGCTAAATTCTGCTACATACGATAGCCTTCTACTACGAATTGCAGGGCAATCCTCTGCATTTTGCGCAAGCGCATATACTAGCGGCTTGTAGTCAGTATGAATTTTTAACTCTCGACGCTCTAGATAATACTTAGAATATTTGAGCGCTTCGTATATAGCTAATAATTCCTTATCTAAAACACAATAATTTCTTTGCGCGGGCGTAAATTTTTTAGAGAAGAAAGCTAATGGATGTCATGAGTCATATACTAATTGCTCTAGGGACGCACTCATCGCGAAATTCGAAGCATCCGTCACGACTCTTACTTCTGCATTTTCTGCTGGGAATGCCAAGTAAGCTACTTCTGCTAATTCTTTTTTTGTTTTTTCAAATGCGTCCTCCGCTTCCTTTGTCCGTACTGCAGGGCGTTTATCTTTTTTCTTAATATCACTAATTAATGCATTTAAATGGCGCTGCGTTTCGGCTGCATGCAGTAAACGTTTCCTATGAAAATTAATCATGCCTTAATACCTACGCATATCATCTTTAGTCTCTGGCTTCGGAAATTCCGTTATGGCTTTAACTCTACTTGGGTCCGAACGAAACCCTTCTCCGCTTACCTGGTGTCCAAGGAATATTAACTTAGGAACACCGAACTTGCACTTGTCTACGTTCAATGAAACTTGGCGAGCCTCTCAAATACCGTCTTTAGATGTACCTCGTGCTCCTCTGACGATGAAGATGCAACGAGAATATCATCTATGAACGCAAATGCAAAGTCGGAATCTCCCAGAGCAAGGTTAACGTACCTCTGAAAGGTTTGAGCGGCGGTTCTGAACCTGAACGTCATCACAAGATACTCAAAAAGGCTGAAAGGCGTAACGACTGCAGTTTTTGGCACGTCCTCCGGAAAGATTGGTATTTGCAACAACCAATCTTACCTTTGTCAGGAACCGTAACGTTATTCAATTTACAATAATCGCCGAAAATTCGCCAGCTGCCATCCTTCTTGGGTACCACATAGATGGGTGTAGCCCACGGACTTTTCGAAGGTCTACAAATTCCCTCCTTGATCCATTTCTCAAATGCCTTTCTGGCGGCCTTTAGCTTCTCTGGTGGAAGTCTTCGTGGCCTTTGTGCAACGGGAGGACCCGCCGTCTTAATATACTGGTATACGCCCCTGTGTTTTGCCAGCAAGGGATCTTCTATACCAACAATTGAAGGATACTTGCTTAATAATTTAGCGTATTTATTTGCTGGGTCTACGATCGATACTTGAACTAAGGTGGCGGTTTTGTTGAACCCTTTCACGGACTCTTGCGTCTTACCATCCACCAGTCTTCTTCTCGTAAGATCTGGTAGTAAATGGTACTGTTTGAGCATATCACCGCTTAAAATCGCATATGGCACGTCTGCCACGATGAATGTCCAACCGAATCGCTCATTTTTGAACCCTAGGTCTAATTGCATATGGACTGTACCATAAATGCTTATTCGCGTATTGTTAGCGGCATACAATTGGAACTTGACAGGTTGCTCGCGTCGACCTTTGTTTTTCGGATTAAGTGAAACTTTAGCTCCCGAATCTATTAAAAATGTTTTTCCCAAGACTCCATTTTTGATGTAGAGACGTATTGACTCGATACCGGACGCGCACGCCTCATCTACGCGCCGGTCTTGAAGTTTAATGGCTTATTAGACTCTACTAACCTATTCGGACTCCTGGTATTACTTTTCAGTTTATAACTATTACTTCTTTTAATACTTTTATTTACAACGTCCAAATTTTTCCACTCGCAGAGTTTAATACATTTATAGGCTCTATTGCCGGTAACAGGACACTTCGCCGAATCCCGTTTGGCGAAATTTTTTCGGCCGAAAGTTATTTCGCCAAATAAATCATTTGGCCGAATGGTACATTTGGTCGAAAGGTATTTGGCCGAAAGGGATATTCGCGATTTGCGTTTAATAACCAGTAAGTTCTATGTATAACAATTTTTACATACATTTCTTGTGATTAACGTGTTCTTTGTAATGTTTACAGTCAATAACCACACGCGATGTGCGCCGGATAACCAGCAAGTTCTATGTATAACAATTTCCACATACATTTTTTGTGATTAACGTGTTCTTTGTAATGTATACTGTCAATAACCAACCGCGATGTGCGCCGAATAACCAGCAAGTTCTATGTATAACAATTTCCACATAAATTATTTGTGATTAAAGTATTATTTGTAATATATACTGTCAATAACCAACCGTGATGTGCGCCGAATATCCAGAAAATTCTATGTGTAACAATTTCCACATACATTATTTGTGATTAACGTGTTATTTGTAATATATACTGTCAATAACCAACCGCGACGTGCGCTGGATAACCAGCAAGATCTGTGTATAACAATTTCAATGCATTTTTTTTAATAAATAATAACTTCACTTTATTGTTCTTGAATATTGTGGAGTATTAAATAATACCATATTGCTAAATGCTGAAGTATATTGTGCATTCAACAGTGATTATTATGTATTCAAGCAAATATTCCTTTTATCAAATGACCCTTTCCGTCAAATAACTTCGGCTAAATAGGATTCGGCCAAGCGTCCGTAAACCCTAGTGCCAAATTTAGCATGATATTTACAAAAGTTATTCGCGGATCTAATCCTATTCCTATCTCTGTTATTGCGATCGCGGAATCTCGGTCGTCTCTCATTGGCGTAATCGCGCTTCTTATTTATATGATCTTGAACGACCGCCTCTATCTTACCTATTACTTCCGCGTCGTCTTTGACTTTTTCGACCGCGCTTATCTTTTTTTTGCTTTCTTGCAGGTTTTTATTTACACTTCATCTGCGTGCCTGACAAGCAGCGCTTCGTCCGCATCTGGACCGTAGCCAGCCAAATAATATTTAATGGTTGGCGAGAGGTTATACCTCCACGCCTCGAGCACCATCTGCCGTGGAATCCGGCCTCTTGCTATGTTTAGTATTTCGCTTAAGAATAGTGAAGGTTTCTTATCTCCCATCTTATAATCAGCGAACAAGATCTTAAATTCACTTTTGGCGGATCTTCCGTATTTTTCCAATAAGTGTTTCTTTAACCCTTTGTATCTCTGTCCCAACAGCAGTAATTCAGTAATCTCGGACGTTTCGTAGGTTACGCTTTTGTCGAGATTAGTAACCAACGCGTAGAACTTCACGTTATCGTCAATTGGCCCTAAAAAGTTAATCTGGCTTTCGAAGATGCTAAACCACGTATCCGGGTCGTTTTGCCAAAATGGTAAGTTAATGTTTCTAATACCGTGATGGTAACTGCTGCCATCTATACCCGGTGTAAATGTGGGGACTGTTTAGTTGGTCTCTTCGGCGTCTACTCGCCTATGATTATCTGCTGTCGGTATGAGGTCTGCCGATGGTATGTTACCTCCTGTCGGTATGTTACCGACCGCCTTAGTATTACCGACCATAGCTACAGGGTTTCCTTCGAAATAGGGTTTCATGGGATCAGGAGCGCCTACTTTTGCCTTTAATAAGTCGATCTCATAAAGCATTTTTTCTACTAATTTATCGAGTTCTTCTAATTTTGCGAGCAAGGCTTTATTCTCTTCCGTAAATTTATCGCGTGATTGATGCATTCTCTCGCTGTGTATCTTATCTTGTGCTTTAAAAATTCTTCGTACCTACTTTCTATTTGCGATCTAGTTGCACCTTTTTGCGCGGCTACCTCCAGTACCCCAAGCGTACTACTTTGCACTTTTTGCAACCCTAACCTTCTACTATCGACCTGTTCTTTAATAGTCCAGTCAAATTAGATTTTTTCATGTAAAAAAATTTAACAGCAAACCGACTGCACAATTATGTAAAGTAGGTTTGTGGGAGTAAAATATCCAAAATGGCCCCAACAGATGTTGTCCGTTTTTGTTTAAACAATGTTTAAACATTGAAAATTGACATTTTTTCTCTTTATCTGCAAATATTTCTGGAGCTATAAAAGTTATCATATTGGTCCAATAAAATAAAATGTAGGTTTTTTGAAGAACTTTAAAATGAATTTTTAACCATTTTGATTGCATATATAGTTTCCGAGAAAAATGCAAAAAACTACGAAAAAGGGTTAAATTAAAAAAAATTCATAACTTTTTTAATTTAATGATTTAAGAATTGGGCTTGTGTCAATAAATAGTTCTTAATGTGCACAATAAGCATACGCAAGCAGAATCCTGTAGGACTTATAGTTTTTCCACAATAACACTTATAAGTTATAAACAATTAATTGTCAGTAGACCACTCTATCTCACACGATTAACTTTTTACAATGTTCAACATCGATTCTGAAAGTTTAGATATCCCTCTACAAAATGTATATTTCAGATTTTTGATTAAGTGATTAGAAAGTCATTAAAAATTCACTTAAACATTGGATCTTTCGCTTGGGCGCATGAATTAACGTTAGTAGTGAGGGAAACTCATAACGAAGGGGAAATGTATAACGGGTAGTCTGCCTAGCATGCCTACACTGCAAATTCATGTGTGTTAATTCACACTTAAATTTGCAGTGTAGCTGCTTGGTTTCCCCCACTACTAACGTTAATTCATGTGCCCAAGCGAAAGATCCAATGTTCAAGTGAATTTTTAATGACTTTCTAATCACTTAATCAAAAATCTGAAATATACATTTTGTAGAGGGATATCTAAACTTTCAGAATCGATGTTGAACATTGTAAAAAGTTAATCGTGTGAGATAGAGTGGCCTACTGAAAATTAATTGTTTATAACTTATAAGTGTTATTATGGAAAAACTATAAGTCCTACAGGGTTCTGCTTGCGTATGCTTATTGTGCACATTAAGAACTATTTATTGACACAAGCCCAATTCTTAAATCATTAAATTAAAAAAGTTATGAATTTTTTTTAATTTAACCCTTTTTTGTAGTTTTTTGCATTTTTCTCGGAAACTATATATGCAATCAAAATGGTTAAAAATTCATTTTAAAGTTCTTCAAAAAACCTACATTTTATCTTATTGGACCAATATGATAACTTTTATAGCTCCAGAAATATTTGCAGATAAAGAGAAAAAATGTCAATTTTCAATGTTTAAACATTGTTTAAACAAAAACGGACAACATCTGTTGGGGCCATTTTGGATATTTTACTCCCACAAACCTACTTTACATAATTGTGCAGTCAGTTTACTGTTAAACTTTTTTGCAAATATCAGCCATTTTTTAGCTAAATTGACTGGCCTATAATTATATCATAAGAATTGGGTATTGAATCGTGCTCTAAATTATCCTCTATAATCTTATTTACCTTAGCAATCTCAGTGATATTAAGCGCGCTCTCGTTCTCAACGTCCATATTAGCGCTCATTTTGCGCATACTATTCGTTAAATAAATCAGGAAAAACGCGTCAATTAAGATGCACAATTCGCTTCGAAAACGGTCTGTTAAAATAATTAATCGATCCAAAAAAAAATTAAATACTACTAATAATAAAAAATTAAATACGCAATTGCAACACGAACGGTTATAAAATAAATAATTGACGATACACGATTTTGATAAATAAATAAACACTCAAAACGGTAAGTTACAAAAATTATGTACAGTATAAATAAATTAATTATGACACGAAATAAATAAATAACGGTACACGAATAAAATAAATAGTAATCACGCCCGTATATACAATTGTATATTTATAACAATAAAATTGCAATAAGATTATTCTATTTCCTAGTATAAAATTCTTGCTTTATTTACAAGATAAAATTTCTAACGCGTCTTGTTTATGCTATTTGACTAACTACTATACTTTCCAAAACACAAAAGGTCGCGTTCTGACGGCTTTCGGTCTCCTAACAACCTTGAATAGTCACCTCGCGTTTATTATAGAATTTTCGGTTTTATAACGAATTCCTTTTAAATAAAATTTCTTTCACGAACTTTCTTTGTCTTTAAAATTTTTTAACTTTCTTCTTTCTCAGTGCGCTTTGCATTAATTTTCGCACTTATTACTAATTTCACGTTCATAACAGTTTTACAATTTATACTTAATATTTTTTATTGACACGTGGGAAATTTTTGGAAACAAGAAAAAAAAATCAATTACTTAATATTTTAATAATTTAGCGTCTTACTTCACCAAGTAAACCCCGACAGCTTGCACCTATAAAAGAAGCAAAAAGCCAGTAGGCACAGAACTACCAGGATGTCCTTAGCTGCGCAAGACGACATGTGTGCAATAATTCGCTTTTCCGATTGACTCAATTGCCCCAGAGGCTCAAAAGAGGCGAGAAGCCAGTAGGCACTTACCCCCAAAACACTCTTTGTCGCACGAAACAGCATCAACTTTAAAAAAAAAAAAAAACTGAATATTTTACACTCTTCCCACGTGTTAAATATATATACATTTATATATACATAACTTAACCGAGAAAAAAGAAAAAAAAACCCACGAACTGGCTATCAAGGCGATTTACACTTGATTTTCGTCTATTAATATGTCTTATAACAATTATTTGCTCGTTACCATGCTCCGCCCACGCACGCAATAGAATAGATTACGTACGACGTGCGCGCAATACTTTAATCGAACTTGCTTTTCGGAGCTGTGTACAATCTTTCTTATGATACCTGTACGCGACTTAGCTGCGCGTTACAGCGTATCTTACAATTTATGTACTCTTAATTTTTCGTGCACTGTACGCGACTTAGCATGTGCCCAACAGTACACAGAATTCTTAGACTATTTGCAGCTTATGCAGACGAGAAGATTAATGCTTCTCTCTGCGCTGCCAAATAGTTCTTTTATACGAAAATAAGCCTCAACTCATTACCTTTACTGCTCCTGAATAGAGCAGCGTGCTACTTCGCTTCCTCTTGTTAACCTGCCGGTCGACAGTAATAACTCTCGATGAGAGAAGATTCCTCGCGACGCAGCTTGGAATTCTTGCAGTGAACGTGTCCTTGAAAAACTCGGTTGTGTGGTCCGGGACTCCAACCAGAACCCAGCACAGTATAGATGAGATGGTAGTATAAGTTGTTGAGGTTATAAATAAGTACACGAAAGATATATGGTTCAAGCGTATATTAGCTGAGACCAGGGATACAGTCGGTAATCGAGTGCGAGAGTGAACGCTCGCACGCTAACACGTTAACTCGTCTCTAGGGGGTAGGGTCGTCTGTATAGTACATGATTGGTTACTTATACTACTTCACACACACACATTTCCACAATACTTTATGTCAATTTAAATTATGTGTTAATTTAATTTTCATTCAAAAAGTGTTTATACGATTACTAAACAAGTAAATGTTTTAATTTTTTAATATTATTTAGATAAAATATTATTTATTAAGAGCAGGCCGGATTCGCTGTCCTTGTCTAATTGGCATTTTTGTTATTTACTCAAGTATTAATCGGTGTATCTGCAAATTGAAGGTTAAACGCAATAGATATTATTATTACAAATATTTATGCACAAGAAAAAAAAAATCTATCGCTTTGTTTTTGAGAAAAGTAAGGAACGCGAAAATATTATTAACATAATCTTTTACTTCGGCGTTCCTTACTTTTCTCAAAAACAAATCGGTAGATTTTTTTTTTCTTGTGCATAGATATTCATAATAATAATATCTATTGCGATCAACCTTTATTTTGAAGATACACCGATTAATACTTGAGTAAATAACAAACAACTCAATTGTTACTCGGTCGGTATCATGTTCTACTCCGGCCTGCCGTTAACATATTATATGAAACGTTTATTAAATTAAATGAGGACTAATGTTTCGTTATACTTTAATATTTACTCGAATTTCAAAAATTAGATATCTTGTTTAAGTATATTCATTAATTATTTATAATAAAATGTAGTTGATCAATATTTTACATAAGAATATTTACTAAGTCGACTTAATCAGTTAATATAATCTAATGAATACCTATCTATCTATCTAAATGATATCTGATAAAAAATGTATTCGTATGTTTTTTTCAAAATCAAGGAGAGAAAAAAGATCTTATTATCAATTATAAAATTCATATTTTTCTGACTCTTTTGCAAATTAAGAAGTTTTGAGTTATTTCCCCGTTGAAAATAAGAAAATAAATCAGACAAGTTTCCAATTAAGTTTTCTTGTATATTGAATAGTAACCTTTCACCAATCAAATAAGCTAAAAAATTCACACATTGTAATTTTCAAAAATTCAATTACATTCTATATATTTTATTTATAAGAAAAATGATTCTATTAAATTTTTACTTTGGTTCGATAGTTTTGAATCAAAAATTCATTAAAACATTAATTAAAAAAAAGATTTAGAGCTCTAAAATTTATTTTTTCTATTTTGGGATCCAATTAGAACTTATTCCCTCAATTTTATCAATTTTTATTTTTTAACTGTGTCAGTGAACATGAAAAATCTCATATACATACATACAAGTGTATCATTTTATTAAAAATTCATTAAATATAATAAAAGAATATTTGAATAAAATTTATTTTAAATAGAATTCATAGATCTAAAGATAAATTTTCAAACGTTCTAACTTCGTATGTAACTTTTTTGAAAAAATTTTCAAATAGTTACCATTCTCTCACTTTAAAAAATACACAACTGTATTTGCGAATAAATTGTCCGTTTCGAAAATAATAAACAAAATTCATACAACGGGTTTATATGGAAACATTTTGTAATTATAACAGCTTTCAAATCAATAACATCAAATTATATTTAATTCCATAAATATGCTGATAGATAACAAATTTATGAATTTTTATTTTTGTTTAGAATTATACTTTATAAAATTATGTAAGAATTCTTTTCTAATTTCAAACAAATATTTTATTTAAACTTCATTTCATGAATGCAATTATACATTTATATTTTTAAATTTAAGGTATCAATGATTTTAAATTAAAACTTATGTCTCTAAATTAATGATATTTTATTAAAATTATAAATAAATTATATATTTCCAAATGAAATAAATATTTAGCACTCTAACCTATATATTTAATTGAATGTTCAATGTCATTCATTTAACTAAACAGTAATTTATACGTCTCTTTAAGTTAATTACATGACAATATAATTTTTTTTCTCAATAATTGTATAGAATTATTCAATGAAAGTAATATCTCATATACTTGTGCATAGATTTAATTTTTAAATAAACTTACCAGGAGAGTATCATATCTTTGGATCACGGATTTTGCTCAAACTGTGTGATAAATTTTCAGAGAACAAAATGTAGAAAAAGCTAAATTTATAGTCACAAACGCTAAATATTTTCCTAGTCCAGGCAATCAAAGAATATCAATAATAAATTTACTAGATTTATAAATACTCATTGCTATTAAGCATCAATAAAATTTAAATAAAAACTATGCTCAAATCCTTTCAAAATAGCACTTGCATAATATAAAAAAAATTTTTTTTCCAAAAGTCACAGCGTAATGAAGATTGGACCAAATTTCAGCTTTTATTATTAACTAAATATTTGAAAAGAAAATTCAGATCCAACCTTTACTGCGCTATAACTTGGGGAAAAAATATTTTTATAGTCCGCAAATTCTATTTGTAAAGGATTTGGACTCAACTTTTATTTAAAAAGAATTTTAAGCTTGTAGCTATTAATGCTTATAAACTATAAGTGTTTCAAATCTAATTATTTTTTTATTGATATTCTTCAATTACCTGGACTAGGGAAATATTTAGCGTTTGTGACTATAAATTTAGCATTTTCTGTATTTTGTTCTCTGAAAATTTATCACATAGTTTGAGCAAAATCCGTGATCCAAAGATATGATACTCTCCTAGTAAGTTTATTTAAAAATTAAATCTATGCACAAGTATATGAGATATTACTATCATTGAATAATCCTATACAATTATTGAGAAAAAGAATTATATTGTTATATAATTAACTTGAAGAGACGTATAAATTACTGTTCAGTTAAATGAATGACATTGAACATTCAATTAAATATATAGGTTATTATACAGAGCTAAATATTTATTTTATTTGAAAATATATAATTTATTTATTATTTTAATAAAATATCATTAATTTAGAGACATAAGTTTTAATTTAAAATCATTGATACCTTAAATTTAAAAATATAAATGTATAATTGCATTCATGAAATAAAGTTTTAATAAAATATTTGTTTGAAATTATTAAATTTGTTATCCATCAACATATTTATGGAATTAAATATAATTTGATGTTATTGATTTGAAAGCTGTTATAATTACAAAATGTTTCCATATAAACCCGTTATATGAATTTTGTTTATTATTTTCGAAACGGACAATTTATTCGCAAATACAGTTGTGTATTTTTTAATGTGAGAGAACGGTAACTATTTGAAAACTGTTTCAAAAAAGTTACATACGAAGTTAGAACATTTAAAAATTAATCTTTAAATCTTTGAATTCTATTTAAAATAAATTTCATTCAAATATTCTTTTATTATATTTAATGAATTTTTAAAAAATGATACACTTGTATGTATGTATATGAGATTTTTCATGTTCACTGACACAGTTAAAAAATAAAAATTGATAAAATTGAGGGAATAAGTTCCAATTGGATCTCAAAATAGAAAAAATAAATTTTAGAGCTCTAAATCTTTTTTTTAATTAATGTTTTAATGAATTTTTGATTCAAAACTATCGAACCAAAGTAAAAATTTAATAGAATCATTTTTCTTATGAATAAAATATATAGAATGTAATTGAATTTTTGAAAATTACAATATGTGAATTTTTTAGCTTCAATTATATGATGCTAATGGCCTTTTTGCCAACATTAAAAAAACTTCAAATACAATTTTTAATATAGAAGTTTATTATTCAGTTTCGGACACTTTTTGTTATATGTCCCTCCTCAGGAGCAACTATTAAAAAAACAAAGGAAAGGAAAAAATTTTTTATATAAATACAAAACCAACGCAATTCTAAGCACGCAGAAACGATATAAAAGAAACTTACAGTCAAAAAAAGTTTTTAATCACTACGCAGCAAACAGCTGAAACGTTAGATCGTCAATGCTACATATAAATCCGGAACACCTCTTTATATAGTACGTGCACGAATAGTTCTTTGCCTCAATACGTTGTCGACACTCTCGCTTTACAAGAAAATTTTAATTTTAATGAAAAATTTGATAATGCAATGTCGTTAGAATTTATGAAGAATTTCGAAATATTTTTGAAAAATAACATTGCTGATGAAAAAATTCACATTATTAGGGCTAATTTCTTGGACATGATTAAAACTTTTAAAAATAAAACGACTGTTAATAGTTTTATCGAAAAAAAGATTAAGATTGATTTACATAAAACTAAAGAATTTTTAAAAAAGAATTCTAAGATTTTAGTAACTAGAGCAGATAAAGGAAACAGTACTGTCATAATTGATAAAATTGATTATAAAAATAAAGTAGAAAATTTGTTTTCTGATGAAAAATATTATATGAAGATAACTTCGAATCCATTGTCTAAACTCGAAAATAATACCTCAATTATAATAAAAAATCTCAATGAAATGGATTTTTTAGGAGACAATAAAAAACTTCCTACTGTTAGACAAAAATACAATATATCTAAGGCGTACGGTCTAGTTAAAATACATAAGACAGATTTCCAGTCAGACCCATTATCTCTACAGTAAATTCCCCCACTTACACTATTTCTAAGATATTTACGAAACTTTTAAAAGATAATTTCAAGACCCCTTTTTCTCATATCGACAATAGCAATAAACTAAAAGATCTTATAAATGATGTAGTTGTGCCTTCGGATCACGAAATAATAAGTTTAGATGTAATTAGTATGTACACTAATATTCCTATAGATCTCGTATGTAATGCTATAGAAAAGAGATGGACTTAAATTTGTAATAAAATTAACATGAGTTGCAGAGAATTTATAGATATTGTTAAATTTATACTTAATAATAATTTTTTTCAATTTAATAGTAAGTTTTATAAACAAATTTTTGGTCTTGCAATGAGTAATCCCATTAGCCCAATTTTATCTGACATTGTAATGAAAGACTTGGAATTGAAATCGCTGAAAAGTCTTGGATTTAAACCTATTTTTTACTTCAGATATGTCGATGACATTTTAATGTGCGTTCCAATAGATAAAACTAATGTTGTTTTAGATAAATTTAATTCATATAATTCACATTTACAATTGTTATTCTAAGTACGCCTAAAATAAAATAAATAAATTCAAAAATGTATCGCAACCCCGCATCATGGTGGGACAGTGACTGTACTGAAGTTAAAACTCGTCGAAAAAAACATGTTCAAAATAGAATCAGTCAAAATCTCTCGAAGACTTGATAGAATTTAATAGTATTTCAGTTTAAGCCAGAAAAACATTTAAATGAAAAAAGAAGACATTTTATTAACTTTGCTCAATCTCTAAATCTTCAAACCTATAGTCGCTATGTGTGAAATTCTTGTGAGATTCTAAAAAACAAGTGGGTTAATATAAGACCTCCACATACGTCTGAGAATTTGTAGAAGTCAGCCAAAATTTAAATATTTTATTAATTATGTCCACCTTGGGTACCGAGTAACCCTGAGTATATGCGTTCATGCCCAAAAAACGACTATTTGGATGAAGCTTTCAACTTTGTTGAAAGCTTTATCCAAATTTCTTCATCCATTCATTTAACATAGCTTTAGAAACTCGTGATCGGAAATCAGCTCCAGGACTTAATGCAATTGATTTCATGATATTACGAAAGTTTTCTATTAAATTTAAATTGCTCTTATTGGACATACTTAACGAAATGTATAAAAATAATAAATTTCCGGCTAGTTGGAATGAAACATGTATTCACTTTATCAGTAAACCTGATGGAAAGTCATTCCGTCCGATAATTGAACTTCTGCCTTCTGAAAATTGTTCGAGACGATAATTAAAAACAAATTCCGATGGTGGCTAGAGTCTGAAAAAATCTTACTGGATAATCAAACCAGTTTTCGCAAAGTCCATAGTTGCACCGGCAATGAATTTAAATTAGCGTTAGATATTAAGAGGAGGTCACGTATCTCTGCCCTTTTCTAATCAAAGAATTGAGTTTTTTTACAGAAACTAATAATTTTAGCAAAAAATGAAGAGAAAACCGCATCTCGTAATAAAAAAAGCAATATTTTCTTTGATAAGAATTAATTTTATTGCTTCGTTTTCAAGAAAACCTTGAAAAACTTTAATCATAGAGGTTAGGGTGGACAATTTGGTTTTTCAAGGTTTTCTTGAGAACGAAGCAATAAAATTAATTTTTTCTTATCAAAGAAAATATTGCTTTTTTTATTACAAGATGCGGCTTTCTCTTCATTTTTTGATAAAGTTATTAGTTTTTGTAAAAAAATCATTTCTTTGATTAGAAAAGGACAGAGATACGTAACCTCCTCTTAACAAATCATTTGTAAAAATGAAAAACATTTGTATGCAGCTTTCTTGAATGTTCAAGGAGACAACAAGAATATTCATTCTGACATTTTGATAGATAAATTATCTAGCGTAGAATGCCCTTTTAACTTAGTGAAATTCATAAAATTTCTTACATACAAAAGGACTGCATACAATAACGAATTTGACGAGAACAGAACAGCTTTTAGAGGAGTTCCTCAAGCGGGAGTGCTTTGACCTTTACTTTATCTTATTTATGTGATTAAAATCATTAAAGATCTCCCAAAAACTGTTAAAATCTCACAATTTGCAGATGATATTGAACTTCATTCCAACAATCTTAAAACTTTGCAGAAGGCGGTCAAACTAATTCACAATAAGATAATAAGTGAATTTACGTTTCGTTTGAATAATCAAAGAGCGATGAATGGAGTCAGGAGAGAAAAAGAAACTAAATTACTAGCAAAAAAAATATTTTATAAAAATGTTATTTATTAACTAATAATTGTACACTAGAAACTATAATAGAAATTGAAGTTATAAGTATAATAGAAATTGAAGTTAAATTAGATTAATACATACATTAAAACGAAACAATAATATCTTGAACTGAGAAACTAGATAACAATCAAGAAATAATTATATGCCAATTACTCACCAATTAAAGCCAATACGTCACCTACAGTTCTGATTGTGGAAGAAGTCGAGGTTCAAGCGTGCAATCAGGGCTCGGGGCTCCGAGAACGGAATAGATTCCTCCCCTAATGTAGCGGCCTCTCGGTTAAACTCAATCGCTTCCTCAACTTCTCGTCAGGACTCTAAATTACCAGGACCAGCTGTGAGTCGTCGACACGGGCAGCAGGTGCCACGTCCACAAAATCACCAAATGTTCCTGCACACACATTCACTATTTTCTCACGCACGCACTTTCACCAGTAACACCAACCCCTTCAAGCAATAGCTCTCCACCACTTACTCAAGCCAACTGATCTTAAAGTGCTCAAATTAGTTATATACGGCTTGCAGGCCCCCCTCTACTCAATAATGATGTAAACGCGTGATCAAAAAAAAAAAGGTGCGCACTCAGAGACTCTATTGTTCTTTTACGCGCGAAAACTCTGAAAAAAATGTGCATGCGCAGGATTTTCTCGACGCTCATTTACGCGCGAACAACAAGTTTAGGACTTTATCAAGCGAAAAAATTTTATTTATAGATTTTAATAATTGAAGTATTCCCCCTGGTGAAGCCTCTATGAGTTCAGGTGATACCATTATCAAAACGGTCCAATCAGTTCGCTTTTAGGTGTTATATACGATTGTAAGCTTACTTTTGAAAATCATGAAAATCAAATTCTTAAGAAATGCCAAAAATCACTCAACATTGTCAAGTTTCTTTAAGGTGATTGGTGGGGTTCGGACCCTAACACTCTAACAATTTTTTACAAAAGTTATGTAAGGTCAATAATTGACTACTGCAGCTTTGTTTACTATCCCAATAGAAAATATCTTTAAGATAAATTAGAACGCATATGATTCTCCGTGATAAGATCAGCACTAGGCTTAAGAATAACAACTCCTTGTATAATACTCTTAGCAGAATCTAAAATATCACCTATTTATGATAGAGTAAAATTTTTATGTTACACATACTTATTAAAAATATTAAGTTGTCAGAGTTTCCCGGTCAGTCAATCCGTTACCAAGTACCAAAAAAAACCTATTTGTCGAGTGTATAGAAAATATTATTCAATATGTCTCTTCGGATATGTTAGATTTGTATTCTACTCATTATGATAATAGTATTGCCTCTATTCCTGTAAATACTGCCTTAGGTCAAAGTCTTGAAAATTCTAATGAAACCAATGCCATTATCGATAGCATGAAAATAGATAAAGGTAACTTAATATTTACAGACGGTAGCAAAATGAAACTCTCAAACTCAGTAGGTATGGCTTGTGTTATACCAAATGAGAACATGTTAATTTGTAAAAGCTTAGACTCAAGATGTTCTGTTTTCACGTCCAAGTGCTCTGCTCTCAACGACGCATTGGGTGTTACATTCCAGTATCCTAATCAATATAACAAAATTTTCACGGATTGGTTTAGTATAGTTCAAAGTCTAAATGGTCCCACGGTTAACATTAAAACTAACCCATAGATATTTAAAATGAAAAAAAATTCTTAGAATTCAACAAAATCAAAAAAGAGCATGGCTCAATTGAATTGTATTGGATTCCTGCTCATTGTGAGATTGTAGGTAATGAGCTGGCAGATTCTTTTACTAAGAAAACTTACAATTTAGTAGAAACCTTCGAGCATATACTACTGGAGGAAGCCTCCCAGCTATTAACTGCGTTACAAGGCGAAGAGAGAGAAAGCCTCTATTTTGGTACGTGCTATCTCTCTCTCACTTTCTTAGTGGGGAACAGAAGCAGCCAATCAAATCAGGCTAGAGAGAGACAGCACGTACCAAAATAGAGGCTTTTTCTCTCTTCGCCTTGTAACGCTTGCTGCCATTCGGAGGCTTCCTCCAGTAGTATATGCTCGAAGGTAGAAACTGACTTAGGTGGCATACCTCTTAGTGATCTTTGCGTAATTTTTAGAGATGATATGATTATTAACACCAGATCGTTTGTAAATAAAAACAAAACTATTAAAAGAATCAAGTGCTTTGAAAATTACTACGTAGAAAAAGCAAAACCCAAGTTTCATGGTCGTAAAGTCTCTCGGAAGCTCGAAGTTACTATCAATCGCCTGAGAGCAGGGCACTACAGCCTCAAGAGGCCGTCGGGACTATTTGCTGCATGGGGGCGCTGCAGGTGAGAGAAGAATAGGGACCCTCTAGGAAGGGACAAGAGAATGTGCCCGCCATGTTGATCTAAACCGGAAAAAAACAAGCGAAGTGCTTATAGAAAACATCATGGAGTTGTTTGCTAGGCTCTGTGGGAAATATTTACTGTTTCTTTCTAGCATACTACTTTCTTATATAGTTTTCGGTTTAGATCTCTTGTCTGTGACAGCCAATAGAAAACGTGGAGCGAGGTTTCCAGTCCCTTTTTAGAGGGTCCCTAGAGAAGAATATAAAATATTTTTTATGTATAGATTTACAATTTATTAAGACAATAATATACTTCTAATGTTGTCAATAACTCTTGCCATATATATGTAGAATAATTATCGATGCTAATCTTGTTTGAAAAGTTTAAAATATTTTTGTAAAGCGAAAAATGCTGCGCGTGATAGAGTCGATGTAAACATGTGTATTTTTCTTTAGTGCAACGGAGAAAGTAATACTAAAGAATGATGAATACATATGCTCACGCCGGCTCTATCTTGCGCTGCATTTTTTGCTTTACAACAATATTTTAGACTTTTCAAACAAGATTAGCATCAATAATTTTTCTACATATATATGGCTAGAGTTATTGACAACATTAGGGTTATATTATTGTTTCAGTAAATTGTAAATCGCTGTGCAAAAATTATTTTACATTTTTTTCTCACCTGACCGCAGCGCCCCCATGCGGCAAATAGTCCCGACCGCCTCTTAACAGTTCCTTAGCTAGGGTTAATATTATAAGCAGCTGAATGCCCTTGTACATATGCCATTCAGGATATTAATCACATTGTATGGCAGTATCTACTGTAAGATTTACACAGAACTCAGCCTATTAAAGATCTTGTAAAAATCGGATTGCAGCTACCTCTACAAATGGAGAATCTGCTCTCCGAATCAAACTTAAGCGCGCACGATGCGATTTTAGTATTTCTTAAAAAATGTGAATTGCGTATATAAATGTTAAAAATGTTGATGTAAACATATATTTGCTATGAATACAGTGTCAAGCAAATAAATATATTTGATTTATGCTTCAATAAAAAAAACCATAATTCCTTAACCCATAAACCCTGAATTCATGAATCCTAAACCCATAAATCTAGCAACGTATACCCATTAACGCTAAACCCATAGACCCTGGACTCTTAAACCCTTACCCCACAAACATTGACTAATAAGCCCATAATTCGTCAATCTTAAACCCATTGATACTGTAGCAATAACCTCCATAACTATATACCCAGAAAATTAACAACTCAAAACTCATAAACTCTAAGCTTAAAATCCTAAACTCATAAACCCAATATCTATGAGCCCACAACTCGTAAACGCTAAACCCATGAACCCCAAACCCGCAAACATTTAATCTATGATTGACAAACTTAGGAACTTCAAATCCATAGACTTATCGATCCTAAAACCCTTAATCTCTAAAACTCATAAACCCACAAACCCTAAATTCATAAACCCTAAACCCATAAATTCTGAATATATAAATCCTAAACCTATTATTCTTAACCTATATATGCCAAATCATTATACTATTAAACCATGATGACTTGAGTGTAGAGCGTTGAGATGTGCACACGCGTTTTTGACTTCGCATAATAAAAACGACTATTACAGTTATATTTCTACATAAACAGCTAAAAAATACGTAAAACCAAAAAAGTTGACATTTAAATAAAGGATAAAAGGAAAAAAAAGAGTTTGAAAGAAAAAGCAAGGATTGAGGTTAGGAAGCATGGCGTGGAGAATATAGCTTAAATATGTCTGACAAAGGAAAAGAAAGCGAAAAGAACAAAGAGGATAAAAATAAAAGGACAAATAATAAAAAGACAAAAATGAATACAAGACAAACTACACCAGACGCTACACTTAATAAAAATAAGAACACCAAAATTTCAAGGGAGATCATATAAAGGAAATACAGCAAGATATAAAAGTGATGAAGGAAGAATACGCGATACTAAGGGACAAAGTAAAAAACGATAAAACCAAATAGGAACAAGAAAGAAAAGAGTTGACAATTAAGAGTAAAACACAAGAGACAAATATAGAAGAATTGACAAAATGCACAGTAGAAATGGCTGAAAAAATAGGAGAATTGGAAGAGAAAATCAAAGACATGAATGAAAGATTAACTGCTGCATTAATGGAACAGGACGACACAAAGGGAGACATGACAGACGCATACTACATGTACGAGCCAACAGATGGCGCCGCTGGATAAACGATAAGCTTTATAATGAAAATAAATGCAAAAATGATTATAATCCTATAACAAAAGTAAATACAAGTAGAGAATCAATAAGAGGGAAAAAAGAAAAAAACACTAATAGGAAAGTAGAAAAAAAACAGAAAATAAAAGTAATAATAATAGTAAAAGATTTATATTTTGGAATGTAGCAGGGATATATAATAAAGATATTGAATTTTGAGAATATATAGGAGAAAGTGATTTCGTGAGCCTGTCTGAAACCTGGGTAGAAAATAAACACATCGAATATGTAAAATCAATATTACCTGTAGAATTCGAGTGGGAAATCATTAAGGCGAAAAAAACACTACAAAGGGAGGGCGGCAGGGGGATTAATTATAGGAATAAAGAAAAACTGGATTAATAAAAAGCATATTAAGGTTGTGTGGGCTATACAGTCTGTGTCAAAAGTTAGTTTCTTAGAAAATTGTCTATATTTTTTGGTAGAAAGTAATTATTCAATTTTTAGCTTAGTAACTTATTAGATAATATTAAAACAATCATTTTAAACTTTGTTTCATTTAAATATAATGAATTATTAAAGAGTCATAACATTTTAAAGTTTATAAATTTTACACAAATCTAATGCAATCATAAATAATAATGCCAAACTTTAAAAAATGATTTTATTTGACTGCAACAAAGTTTATTTTGTTCAGTTTAATATTTATAATCTATTGACGAGGATGGAATTTATATTTTTATTTTTTATTTAAATTTATTGTTGATTTTCTGCGAAAAAATGTATATGTCTCAGACGGTACTTACTGTTTCATCATAAAAAATTTGCAATAAATTTAAATAAATAAAAATTAAAATTCCAATCCTCGTCAATAGGTTATAAATATTAAACTGAACAAAATAAACTTTGTTGCAGTCAAATAAAATCATTTTTGAAAGTTTGGCATTATTATTTATGATCGCATTAGATTTGTGTAAAATTTATAAACTTTAAAATGTTATAACTCTTTAATAATTCATTATATTTAAATGAAACAAAGTTTAAAATGATTGTTTTAATATTATCTAATAAGTCACTAAGCTAAAAATTGAATAATTACTTTCTACCGAAAAATATAGACGATTTTCTAAAAAAAAAAAAAACAACTTTTGACACAGACTGTATAGCCCATACAACCTTAAGACAAAATTAGTAGAAGATGGTTTGATAAAAACAGAGATTATAGATGAAAAAGATAATTATATAATATGATCAGTTTACAATTCAAAGAATACAGACAAAATAATAAATAAACTCGAAGAAATAGAAGAAAATGATAAAAGAAAAATTATAATAGGGGGAGACTTCAACATAAGAATAGGAGAAAAAGGTAAATACATAAACTTAGATAGAGACGGAGAATATGTATATAGAAAAAGTAAAGATAAAAAATGCAGCAACAACTGGAAAAAACTAATCGATCTATGCGAAAACAAAGGATGGAAAATATTAAATGGCAACACAACAGGAGATAGAGAAGGCGAATATACATTCATAGGTGCAAGAGGCTCAACAGTAATCGACTATATTATTCACAATTTGAAATGAAGAAACAATAAAAAGATTCCAAGAAAAAACAAAAGAATTATGCAACGAAATAATAGAAACAGAAGAGGACAATGTAGAAACCAGATAGAGAGACACTAAAGACATAATAGAAAAATCATGGATTAAAGAATTAGAAAAATATAGAAAAAGAAAGTTGGGATACAAAATATGGACGAGAGCAAAAAGGAAGACAAAAAAAAAGAATACAGTAAATGGAAATTAGGTAAATCAGACAAAAATAACTATCTTACAGCAAGGAGAGAATGAAAAAATATATGTAGAATAAGTGAGCAAGAATAAAAAAAGAAACAACTAAAAGAGCTAAAAAACATCAAAGGAGAAAAGCATACATGGAAATATATTAGTAAACATAGGAAAAAGAAAAGAAAGGTAACTAAAAAGAATGAGATAACAATAGATCAATGGGAAACACATTTTAAAAAATTGTTAAGAGGATCAAGCAACAGAAAGACAGGAGAAAAAAGAATCCCCGTTACTGAAAACACAGAAAAAGAAAAAGAGAGAATCACGGTTGATGAAATAAAGCTTGCGTGGAAGAACTTGAAGAAAAACAAAGCTCCTGGCTGGGATGATATACCCAACGAGGTATGGATAAACGGTAACGAAAAACTAACGAACAAATTAATTGCAATAATAGGAAAAATATGGGATGGAGAAGAAATACCTGAAGACTGGAAAACCGGTGTTATAATCACAATATACAAGAACGGAGACATAAATGACACAAACAACTACAGAGGATTAACGCTTCTTCCAACAGCATACAAAATATACGCTGAAGTAATTAGGAGAAGACTAGAAGCTGAGGTAGAAAAAAAAAATTTATTACCAGAATGTCAAGCAGGATTTAGGAAAGAGAGATCAACTATAGACAACATATATATATATATATATATATATATACTAGACCACCTGATTAGGAAAAAAAAAGAAAAAAAAAAATTATTTGCACTATTCATAGATTTAAAAAAAGCATTTGATACTGTTAATAAGAAAAAGCTATGAGAGAAACTCAAGAAAATAGGCATCAGTAAATATTTAATTGAAAGACTGAAGGGACTATATGAAGAAACGAAAACCAGAGTGAGAACTGAGAAAGGCACAACGGAAGACTTCTGGATAAAATTGGGACTAAGACAAGGATGCGTCTTAAGCCCAATTTTGTTCTGTTTGTATATAAGTGAATTAGATAAAGAATTTAGAAAAAGAAACATTGGAGGAGTTAAAATAGGAAATACGAGAATTTGGAGTTTGGATTATGCAGACGACATAGTGCTACTAGCGTTAAATAGAGAAGCACTGATAGACATGATGCACAACTTAAAAAATTTTTTAAAGAAAGGGACCTGGTTCTAAGCCCGGAGAAAAGTAAAGTTCTGATTTTTAACAAAAAAGGTAACGAAAAAAAAGAACCGTGGACATGGGAAGGAAAACATATAGAAGAAACGACGACATTTAAATACTTAGGATTTACATTCAACTGGAAAGGGAACTATAAGGATCACATAAAAGAACTGAAAAAGAAATGAATCTCTGCAACGAAAGAAATATGGAGATTAGGAGAAAGAGCTTGCAAATAGGATATAAAAAGAAGAAACATGTTATTTAACTACCTAGTAAGAAGTCTAATGGAATACGGGGTAGAAATCTGGGGCTGGGAAGAAAAAAGTGAACTAAAGAACATTCAACTGACCTACTGAAAATGGGTATTAGATCTTGATTTCTGTACAGCTAAATATTTAATATATAAAGAAATGGATATAGAAAAACTATAAGGTAGATGGGCCATTAGAGCATTGAAATATCAAAATAAAATAAGAAATGAAAAAGAAACAAGACTAAAAAAAATATGCTAGAATGAAAAAAGAAAAAACGGAAAAGAAGATGATTACATGAGAGAAAAAGAAAGCTACCTAAACAGCTTAGGAATAAGTACAATTGAGATAAAAAGAATAAAAGAGTTAAAAAATGTATATATAGAAATACTAAGGAGAGAAAAAGAAATACAAGGACTATTGACAATAAACAAGATGGAGATATCAAGATATAACAAAAGATATAAGGAAATAATAACAATAGGTAAACCAGAATACTTGACTAAAGAATGTAGGAATTATAAGGAAATTGTCAAAATCAGATGCGAAAACTTAGAAAAAGCGAATAAATACTGGGATTCAGAAAAAAAAAATGTGCGTACTATGTAACAAGGAAAAGAGCACCTTAACACACATGTTAGACAAATGCTCAACCTAACACTAAAAAAAAAGCCAAATGCACACGCTGCGAAGTCGATTGTTGTGAATTCGGACAACATTCGCAGCTATTAATAACGGAAAATCGCAATATAAGAGTGCGTAACAATATCGCAGCCAATCATTCCAACTTTCTGTATAAAAGATTACATTGATCGGAGCAGAGCGCTGCGACTAAGCTGCGTTGTGGCTCGCTACGGCTCTCCGTAGTCTACGGCACAAAAAGCTGAATCCAAGCCCAGCGACTAAACTGCTTTGTCGCTTGCTACGGCTCTCCGTAGTCTACGGCACAGAAAGCTGAATCCAAACACAGCGATTTATTACGTGGTCGCTCGCTTTGAATGCTGATCTCAAGCATTGCGACAACGCTTTGAACACACTTGCTTGATTAATAAATAACATTGAAAAAATGATAATTTTTACTTCCTTTTATATTTTTTTTTAATGTTCATGTAATTATGTGAATTCATAATTTTGAACTATTTTGAAAAATTTATAATTTATAAATACAGTTATTAATGCTTTAATATCTTTGATTATTTTTTTTTCATTTTTAGATTTATTAGGACATATTTAAGGTTAAATAGTTAAAAAACTATACTAATAAATCTATTAAGAGGACGCTGTATCTCTCTATCCTTTTCTAATTAAAAAATGTAAATTTTTGGGAAAACTAGTTATTATTGATAGAAATTAAGGGTTGTCCGCTACTTGTTTAGTAAAAATTAATATTTTCTCTGATGAGGACCAACTAATTTTGTTGCTTTTTTTTCAAGTAAAGTTTGACATACTTAAATAACGTATTCTCTAGCCTTACTTAGGATTTTGTAAGTATGTCAAACTTTACTTGAAAAAAAAGCAACAAAATTAATTGGTCCTCATCAGAGAAAATATTACTTTTTACTAAACAAGTAGCGGACAACCTTTAATTTCTATCAATAATCACTAGATTTTCAAAAAACTTACATTTTTCAATTAGAAAAGGATAGAGAGATACAGCGTCCCCTTAACAAATCTAAAACTAAAATAAATAAAAAATTGAGAAAGAAAAAAACTTTTTTTGACAAACAATTTATGTGATTATGTATAATAACATTTATGAAGTTATTACTAAACATTAGATTACCTTAATTATATTGTTCAAAATTTCATTCGCAAGTTGTATTCACTTGCCGTAAAAGGGAAAATATTTACAGATGATTTTTATGCTATTTTAAATTCTTAATTAATTTAGGTACATAATAAATAATTGATAAATATTTCCAAGTAAAAAATACTCAAAGCCTGGTAGAACTAAGATTTATTGGTAATATCGTCACTACATATTTATGGATGATATCTGATATAAATGTATTTGTACGTTTTCTTCAAAACAAAGTGCGTTTGAAGAAAGAAAATCTTATTATTGATTAAAAATGACTGTTTTAAATACTTTTCCGCAAATTCAGGTGTTTTATAAAAAAATATTAAGTCGAGTCATGAAATATCAAATCAACTTAGGCAGTTTTTGTGTATATTCAATAGTGATTTTTCACCTAACAGGTGAGTTAAAAAGTCTACATATTGTCATTTAAAAAAATTCAATCATATTGTACACGTTATTTTCAACAAAAATAGTTCTATTAAGTTTTTACAATAGTTTGATAATTTTTAATGGAAAATTTATTATAACATTAATTTAAACAAAAAATTTGAGTAAATAAAAATATTCCATTACTTTGAATTTTTAACTACAAAATTTTTTATTTTTATTTTGGAAACCAAATAGAACATATTCCCAGACTCATTGATTTTTATTATTTAGCCGTGCAAATTGATGTGAAATTTTTCGTATGTATATATATATATATATATATATATATATACAAGTTCTATGGATATAATGTTATAACTAAGAGTATTATTTTATTATAATTTCATAAAATGGAATAAAATAATATATGAACGAAAATTATTTTAAATAAATTTCAAAGATATATTGGTATATCTTTAAAAGTTTGAACTTTAAATATCACTTTATTCAAACAATTTTTAAACAGTGACTATTCTATTACATTAAAAAATACACAACTGTTTGCGAATAAATTATTCTTTTTTAAAACTATTAAACAAAATTCATTTTTCAAAAAGCTATATTTAATGAAAGAACCTTCGAAAATTTGCTTTTTTATATATATATATATATATATATATATATATATAGCTTATTAAATTGCATTTGTTAATTGTTTAACGTATTTTTAAGAAAATGATATTTATTATAATATTTTATATATAATATTTATTCAATTGAGTAGGGATGAATGTAATTTTATACTTTCTTAAAGTTTATAACGATATAAAAAGTATATACCGGTTCTAAGTGCATTTATTAATTCTTTTGTAGCTTTGAAGTAAAATGAGATTTATTAAATTGAAAAGTAAACATATTGATCAAAAAAGAACCAAAATGTTTTTGCTAAAAAAACATAAAAATTTAAACTTTCTTAAATTTCTTAACAGAAATATTTTTATTGTTTAAAGTTTTTTTAAAATTAATAATTTAATGAATTTTTTATTCAAAACTATCAAACCAAAAAAAATTTAATAGAAACATCTTTGTTAGAAATATCTAGAATGTAATTGAATTTTTGGAAATTACAATATGTAGATTTTTCAGCTTACTTGATTAGTGAAAAATTACTATTCAATATACACAATAACTGCCCAAGTTATTTTATTATTTAACGACTTAACTAATTTTTTTTTATTTTTAAAGAATAATTAAATTTTAGCGACAACGGGAAAATGACTGAAAACTTCTTAATTCATAAAAAAGTATGAAAAATAGTCATTTTATAATCAATCATAATAATTTTTTCTCCAAACGTATTAAATTTTGAAGAAAACGTAATAAATATTTTATCAGATATCATGTATATATATATATATATATATATATATATATATATATATATATATATATATATATATATATATATATATATATATATATAATATTTATAAAAGATAAAAGAAATAACGCTGCTACTTTTTTGAAATTATTGAATTTAAAATTGGAACTACGACCCAAAAATCAATAGTGAATATCTTCCCCCAACGCCAAGCAAACTCCATTTGTATACGAAATTTGTAACAATACAATAATATAGTTTATAAAGAATAAGTCAATAATGACTACTTATAAATACCTCAAGAATTTTTTTTCAAATTACTTTGAACTTTCTGAGTTTCAATATGTCCTAATAAATCTATAAATATAAAAAAAATAAGAAGGATTAAAATAAAGTTAACATCAATTCAAGGTATAAAAACACTAATAATCGCACAAATAAGGTATTAAAAATAAATCAAAATTATGAATTTACATTATTACATTAGTATACTTAGGCGAATAATGGTAAAAGTAAAATATCACATCAATTTTTAAGTTAAGAAACATTTTAAACAAAATTTTATGAAATAAAATTTAATTTTTATAATATTATAGAATTTTACTTAAATAAATTAAACTTCACATAAAGTGTTAAAACTTACAATAAAAGAAAAGAAAAAGAAATTTTGCTTTTTTAAATGTAAATTTTTAACGTTTAGAGTGCTTGGCCTCGCTTTTGGTACGTCAATGTTCAGAAATTCAAAGTGAGCGAGCCTGTAACTCTGTCGTTACCCTTGGTCTTGGCTTTCTGCATGAGAAATGCCGCAGAGTCAAAGAGAGCGTGCTCGCAGCTCTGCCGCTGTGCTTGATCTCGGCTTTCTGCACGCGCGATGCCGGAGAGTCGGAGCAAGCAAGCTCGCAGCTCTGCCGCAGTGCTTAGTTTCGGCTTTCTGCACGCGCGATGCCGGAGATTCGGAGCAAGCGTGCTCGCAACACAGTTGTGGCGCTCTGCTCAGATTAGCGTAATCGTTTACACAGAAAGTCGTAATTATTTACAGCGACATGGTTACGCATTCATACATTACGATTTTCTGTAATCACTCGCTTCGAATGTTGTTCGCATGCAACCGCTCAGATTAACTTCGCAGCGCTGGCTCCGGGTTTTTTTTCAGTGCAGACTCATTGATTTTTATGATTTAGCCGTGCAAATTAATGTGAAATTTTTCGTATATATATATATATATATATATATATATATATATATATATATATATATATATATATAATAATAATAATACCATTAGACGACATAAAAATCAATTGTAAATATCATATCTTTCTTCATACACCAAGAGAACTACATTCGTATACGAAATTTGTAACAATACAATCATATAGTTTATAAAGAACAACTTAATGAATGACTACTTATAAATATCTAGACAAATTTTTTGTAAATCTCTTTGAATTATCTAAGTTTAATTTTATAATTATTGGAATTGTAACTTTACCATCTATAAGAGAAACTGAAATCGTTACGCTTGAAGAGTACATTTTATTCATCATCAGCTTTATAAAAATACGAATTTATAAAAATACGAATGATTAAAATAAAGTTAAAATCAATTCAAAAGTATAAAAGCACTGATAATCGCACAAATAAGGTATAAAAAATAAATCAAAATTATGAATTTACGTTATTACATTAGTATACTCAGGCGAATAATGGTAAAAGTAAAATATCACATCAATTTTTAAGTTAAGAAACATTTTAAACAAAATTTTATGAAATAAAATTTAATTTTTATAATATTATAGAATTTTACTTGAATAAATTATACTTCACGTAAAGTGTTAAAACTTACAAAAAAAGAAAAGAAAAAGAAATTTTGCTTTTTTAAATGTAAATCTTTAACGTTTAGAGTGCTTGGCCTCGCTTTTGGTACGTCAATGTTCAAAAATTCAAAGTAAGCGAGCCTGTAACTCTGTCGTTACCCTTGGTCTCGGCTTTCTGCATGAGAAATGCCGCAGAGTCAAAGAGAGCGTGCTCGCAGCTCTGCCGCTGTGCTTGATCTCGGCTTTCTGCACGCGCGATGCCGGAGAGTCGGAGCAAGTAAGCTCGCAGCTCTGCCGCAGTGCTTGGTTTCGGTTTTCTGCACGCGCGATGCCGGAGAGTCGGAGCAAGCGTGCTCGCAACACAGTTGTGGCGCTCTGTTCGGATTAGCGTAATCGTTTACACAGAAAGTCGTAATTATTTACAGCAACATGGTTACGCATTCATACATTACGATTTTCTGTAATCACTCGCTTCGAATGTTGTTCGCATGCAACCGCTCAGATTAACTTCGCAGCGCTGGCTTCGGGTTTTTTTTTTCAGTGTGGGAATATGTTCCATTTGGTTTCCAAAATAAAAATAAAAAATTTTGTAGTTAAAAATTCAAAGTAATGGAATATTTTTATTTACTCAAATTTTTTGTTTAAATTAATATTTTAATAAATTTTCCATTAATAAGTATCAAACTATTGTAAAAACTTAATAGAACTATTTTTGTTGAAAATAACGTGTACAATATGATTGAATTTTTTTAAATGACAATATGTAGACTTTTTAACTCACCTGTTAGGTGAAAAATCACTATTGAATATACACAAAAACTGCCTAAGTTGATTTGATATTTAATGACTCGACTTAATATTTTTTTATAAAGAACGAATAAATTTCAGCGATAACGAAGAAAATTTCTAAAAACACCTTAATTTGCGGAAAAGTATTTAAAACAGTCATTTTTAATCAATCATAAGATTTTCTTTCTTCAAACGCACTTTGTTTTGAAGAAAACGTACAAATACATTTATATCAGATATCATCTATAAATATGTAGTGACGATATTACCAATAAATCTTAGTTCTACCAGGCTTTGAGTATTTTTTAATTGGAAATATTTATCAATTATTTATTATGTACCTAAATTAATTAAGAATTTAAAATAGCATAAAAATCATCTGTAAATATTTTCCCTTTTACGGCAAGTGAATACAACTTGCGAATGAAATTTTGAACAATATAATTAAGGTAATCTAATGTTTAGTAATAACTTCATAAATGTTATTATCCATAATCACATAAATTGTTTGTCAAAAAAAGTTTTTTTCTTTCTCAATTTTTTATTTATTTTAGTTTTAGATTTGTTAATAGATTTATTAGTATAGTTTTTTAACTATTTAACCTTAAATATGTCCTAACAAATCTAAAAATGAAAAAAAATAATCAAAGATATTAAAGCATTAATAACTGTATTTATAAATTATAAATTTTTCAAAATAGTTCAAAATTATGAATTCACATAATTACATGAACATTAAAAAAAAAATATAAAAGGAAGTAAAAATTATCATTTTTTCAATGTTATTTATTAATCAAGCAAGTGTGTTCAAAGCGTTGTCGCAATGCTTGAGATCAGCATTCAAAGCGAGCGACCACGTAATAAATCGCTGTGTTTGGATTCAGCTTTCTGTGCCGTAGACCACGGAGAGCCGTAGCAAGCGACAAAGCAGTTTAGTCGCTGGGCTTGGATTCAGCTTTCTGTGCTGTAGACTACGGAGAACCGTAGCGAGCCACAACGCAGCTTAGTCGCAGCGCTCTGCTCCGATCAATGTAATCTTTTATACAGAAAGTTGGAATGATTGGCTGCGATATTGTTACGCACTCTTATATTGCGATTTTCCGTTATTAATAGCTGCGAGTGTTGTCCGAATCATTCACAACAATCGATTTCGCAGCGTGTGCATTCGGCTTTTTTTTCAGTGTAGAAAGCTACATGACAGGCTCATAAAATAGGATATAGAGATCTTGAAAAAATTTGGGAAGGTAAAAACAATGAAATAATAATTAACCTGATTAAAAAAATAGAAAAAAAAAATAAAAGATATTGAAATAAACCAAGAATAGGAAAAAAAAATAAGCACTGCAAATGTATTAAAATTGTGTTTAAGAAAAGCAGAGAATAAGCACTATAAACGATGTGATGAATAACAAATAGGTAAGAGAAACTATGAAAAACCACGACATATTAGAGATAGAAAAAAATTAGGAATATGCAAAAATGGAAAAAATAGAAAAATGTATAATGAATGTTATAGAAATAAATAAAAATGTAAGCATTATAAATTAAAATATAAGTATTATAAGGTAAAATAATGTAAAATGTCAAATATAAAACAGAACAAAATATTAATAAATATAAATGTATATTAAAACAAAAGAAGTAGGAAATAGTAGGTTACAATATGTTGTATAATAACATAATATGATGTAATAAGATATTATATGATGTATTATGATGTATTTTGCACACAAGCAAACAAAACTGTAACATAATTGTAATTGTGATTGTAATAAACATGTAAACACTCAGGTCCATTTCTGGGCTATGTAAAGCTGAAATTAATAAATAAATATATATATATATATATATATATATATATATATATATATATATATATAGACCCATATATATATATCATGGGTATGATTCTAAACCCAATATCTATGAGCCCACAACTCATAAACTCTAGACCCGCAAACACTTAATTCGTGAACCCTTAACTCATAAATTATAAACTCATAAACCCCGAACCTATAGTCCCTTGAATCCTAAACGCATAAACTCTCAGCGTATGAATTCTAAAGCTATAAACCCTAATTTCATATAATTATAAACCGAAAACCCATAAATTCTAATCCTATGAACCCTATTCTATAAACCCTTAACCCACAAAATTCGTAAATAAATCAATTCTTCCATTAGTAAAGGACAGATATACTCGACTTGCTCTTTATAAACCGTATAATGAAAATTCTTCGGAATATAAGGTTTTTTTAAATTATTACAAAAGTTCTGTGATAAAAATAAAGAAATGTATTAAGAGGCGGTCGGAACCAAATCGGTGACTTAGTTCAGTGCTTACTATAAATGCTTATAATGATTTATTTAATTATTTGCACAGCAAAAATATAGCCATTTTCTCTAACCATAATCATATTGAATAATTTGAAACGGTTACAGCAACAAAAAAATATAAAATATTGTCATGAAGCGAAAAATGCTTAATTGAAATCTATTGCACGCAAATAACAGCCGTATCAACTGTTGGATGGCATTTTTCGCTTTATGACAATATTTTATATTTTTTTGTCACTGAAACTGTTTCAAATTATTCTTTATATACATGGTTAGAGGAAATGACTATATTTTTGCCGTGCAAATGAATAAATAAATCATTATAAGCATTTATCGTAAGCATTGAACTAAGTCACCGATTTGGTTCCGACCGTCCCTTAACAGGAGGTCACGTATTTCTGTCCTTTTCTAATCAAAGAAATCATTTTTTTACAAAAACTAATAATTTTAGCAAAAAATGAAGAGAAAACCGCATCTCGTAATAAAAAAAGCAATATTTTCTTTGATAAGAAAAAATTAATTTTATTGCTTCATTCTCAAGAAAATCTTGAAAAACCAAATTGTTCAACCTAACTTTTATGATTTAAGTTTTTCAAGGTTTTCTTGAAAACGAAGCAATAAAATTAATTCTTTCTCATCAAAGAAAATATTGCTTTTTTTGATACGAGATGCGGCTTTCTCTTCATTTTTTGCTAAAGTTATTAGTTTTTGTAAAAAACTCATTTCTTTAATTAGAAAAGGACAGAGATACGTGACCTCCTCTTAAGAAATAAATATAAATAAACATTAAATAATATATAATTAATTTCTCCCGAAGCGGAAAGCAAAAACCGATTTTCGGCGCGTGTTTTGAGTGTGCAAAATACCACATTTCTCCACTAGTGAGCAAATATGGTATTTTGCTCACTCAAAACAGGCACCGAAATCGGATTCTACTCACCTTGTTGGGAAAAATCCTATACCCCACTCGTGGCAAAATAGGTCACCCACTCGTCTTTTTTGTCACTCTCGCTACGCTCGAACCAAAATTTAAACCAGAAACTCCACTAGCATATAAGATGAATTCATAAACTCTAAACTTTCAATACAAAATCCATAAACTCATATAACCAAAAGTTGAAACCCTTAAGAAGGGGCCGAACTATCTGTCTTTGTCTAATAGCGTTTTTCATCATTTATGTAAACACTATCCGGTATAACAAGAAAAAAATAGCAGCCCCCGCTAGATATTAGTATAATTTGTAAATTTCGTAATAACAACCAAATTTTTTACCGCATAGTTTTTGACTAATTAGAGACCTACTAGCAATCTAGAATATAACCTATCTTCTTTTGGTAGGTCTCTAATTATTCAAAAACTACGCAGTGAAAAAATTTGGTTGTTATTACAAAATTTACTAATTATATTAATATCTAGCGGGGGCTGCTATTTTTTTCTTGTTATAAAGGATAGTGTTTATATAAATAATGAAAAACGCTATTAGACAGAGACAGATAGTTTGGCCCCTTCTTAAAATGCCGTTATTGTTTATTTACATACATGCACACGCACACACATTGGTTTAGAATGAGTGATTTTCGGGGACTTATAAAAGCTAACTTGAAGAGTATCAAACCTCAGAAACATGGACTTCGCTCAAATTATGGGATTAAGTTTTCAGATGCCTAACTATGGGGGAAAACAAAATATTACACTTCAGCGCTCAAAATTTCTTTAATTACAAGCAATTAAAGAAAATCATTAAAAAAATTACTATTTTGTTAAACGCTTACAGTTCTTTAGCATCAATAGCTAGAAGTTTAAAACATTTTTTAAATTAAGGCTGAGTTTAAATCCTGTTGAAATAGCACTTGCAGTATACCAAAATATTAATTTTTCCCAAAGTTATAGTGTAATTTAAATTGGATCTGAATTTTCTTTTTAAAACATAAATTAAGAATAAAAGCTGAAATTTGGTCCAATATTTATTACGCCATAACTATGGAAAGAAATGATGTTTTGGTATACTGAAAGTGCTATTTTGAAAGGATTTGAGCTCAGCTTTCATTTAAAAACAAGTTTCAAGCTTCTAGCTATTAACTCTGAAGAACTATAAGCATTTTAAAATCTAATAAGATTTTTAAATCTAATATTCTGTTTTCATATTTCTAGATCTGGAAACTTATCCCAAAGTTTCATATAATTTAGTGGTCATATAATTTACATAATTAAGATTTCAGTAGTTTTATTGGAAATAATGAAATTTAGTAATTAATATGGACTAGATTTCAGATCAAGGATTTTTAAATAAATTAGAAAAATTAACTTTTTTGGTCCCGCAAGGGCATTGACGTCCACAAGTTTTAATTAGTTCCTGTGAGTTACACAAACTTTTTAGAGGTAAGATAATAAGTAGCATAATTCAAATAGGCAAAATACTTCTATTTGAGGACTATTGTAGAAGTTCTAAGTATCTAAAATATTTATTTTTTGTTTTTTATTATGATCTTTTTATGTTTTTCCTTTTGTACCTCTATGGAGAAAAATAATTTGGGGCCGAAAAGGTTAAGAAAAGTCACTACTATTCACTAATTAATCTACAAAGTTAAGATGATTTTGAGATTCAATGAGGATGAAGGAATTCGAAAATGAATCTTAATTTGGTTTAAGATCAGGAATTTTTTGGAATCTGAAAAAATAAAAATTTAGTGCTGACCAAATTTAGAAATATACGATGGTTATTAGATTTATTGGGAACAATTTTTCAATATTCGATAAGAATCAAATTTAGAAATAATAAATTATTATAAATTACAATTTTTAAATTTAGCAGTAAACAGCACTTTCTAAATAAGAATTATCTTAGAGCTATAAGAAATGAATTTTTTCAAAATCTAGTTCAGTTTGTCCAACAAACATTTATTTTGTAATTTTACACTCTAAACTCAAAAGAGTAATAATTGGAAACAAAAAGTAGAAAAGTATAGTTTTTTACTTTTAAAAGAGTAAGTTGAGAGTTATACCACTATAAAAGGTAAATTTGACGAGTTTATAATTTATAAAGATAAATTCAAGCAGTTTCCTCTTTGACTAAAAGTAAAAACGTATGTTTTTTACTTTATGAAAATAAAATGATTTTAAAAAGGTAAATATGATGTTTTCACTCTTTTCATAAAGATTAGTATCAAATTTTTTATTTTGCAAAGAGTAAAAGATTATCTTACCTTTTCTAAAGAGTAACTTGATGTGTTCACTCTTTTGCCAAAGAGTAAAAAGCACATTTGTAATTTTGTAAAAAGTGAAATAATACCTCAATAACCGAAAAAAAGAATTTGATCAATATTCACTTTTACAATATTCCTCCAAAGATTAAATTTATCAGTTTACTATTTTCGGGATAATAAAGTCACGTGACTAAATTAAATTCTTGAATCCCTCATTTTTTGTAATATTTTGATGTTGTTTTCCAAAAAAATAAAATTTAAGCTCTTAGATTTGTAAACAAATCTTAAAATGAAAAATATAAAAAAATTACCAAATTATCTCACGTGTGAGATAACTTCCCACACAGCATGAAATATTGCAGTGAAACTTTCACTGAAATATTGTGCTGAAATATTGTCACAAGATTGCAGCAATCTTGTCTTAACATTGCTAAGAGGTTTCATGAAACATTTCAGTGTAATATTGCTGCAAACTTGCTACAAGGTTACAGAAAATAATTCAAGCAATATTGCAAGGAACCTTTCATGAAAGATTGCAGCGAGGTTTCTGCAAGGTTTTATAAAACATTTCATGAAATATTGCAAGAAACCTTTCATGAAAGGTTGCAGCGAGGTTTCTGCAAGATTTTAGAAACAATTCATGAAATATTGCAAGAAAACTTTCATGACATGTTTCAGCGAGGTTTCCAGCAAGATTTAGAAAACATTTCATAGAATATTGCAAGAAACCTTTCATGAAAAGTTGCAGCGAGGTTTCTGAAAGATTTTAGGAATATTTCATGAAATATTGCAAGAAACCTTTTATGAAAGGTTGCATAAAGGTTTCCAGCAAAATTAAGAAAACATTTTATAAAATATTGCAAGGAACCTTTCATGAAAGGTTGCAGCAAGGTTTCTGCAAGATTTTAGAAATATTTCATGAAATTTCGCAAGAAACCTTTCATGAAAGATTGCAGCGAGGTTTCTGTAAGATTTTAGAAATATTTCATGAAATATTGCAAGAAAACTTTCACGAAAGGTTACAGCGAGGTTTTCAGCACGATTTAGAAATTATTTCATGGAATATTGCAAGAAACCTTTCATGAAAGGTTGCAGCGAGGTTTCTGCAAGATTTTAGAAATATTTCATGAAATATTGCAAGAAACCTTTCGTGAAAGGTTGCTGCGAGGTTTCTGCAAGATTCTAAAAACATTTCATGAAATATTGCAAGAAACCTTTCACGAAAGGTTTCAGCGAGTTTTCCAGCAAGAATTGGGGAACTTTTCATGGAATGTTGCAAGAAACCTTTCATGAAAGATTGCAGCGAGGTTCCTGTAAGATTTTAGATACATTTTATGAAATATTGCAAGAAACCTTTCATGAAAGGTTTCAGTGAGGTTCCTAGCAAGATTTGGGGAACATTTTACGAAATATCACAAGAGACCTTTGATGAAAGGTTGCAGCAAGGTTCGTGCAAGATTTTAGAAACATTTTACGAAATATTGCAAGATACCTTTTATGAAAGGTTTCAACGAGGTTTCCAGCAAAATTTGATGAATATTTTATGAAATATTACGAGGTATATTTTGTTAAAAGTTGCAGTAAGATTTCTGCAAGGTTTTTGACAAGATTTCTAAGATATCACAAAAAATATTGCTATGTACATTTTGCCAATGGTTATTACCATATTTTTGGCAATCTTTATAAAATATTCCAGAAAAGCGTTTCACAAAAAGTATCAGCAAAGTTTCATGAATAATTTCAAAATGTAATTGCAGCAAACCTTTCATAAACAGTTTCAGCAATAATTCCGCAAGTTTTTATAAAAGATTCTAAGAGTAGTCCAGATTCGCTGTTCTTGTCTTATATTTGGTTTCCTGTTATTTACTCAAGTATTTATTGCTGTAGTTGTATTGTAAACGGGAAGTTGAGCGCAATAAGTATGCTATTATTATAAATATTTATGCGTAGGGTAAAAAAATCCATCGGATTGTTATTGAAAAAAGTAAAGAACGCATAAATATTAGAAACAAAACCTTTTATTTCAATATATTAAACTGAGTTATGTAACAAGTAATAAAAAGCGTTATGATAATATATAAATGTGTTTGAACTTTATTTAATAAATACAGAGTTGCTACAGAGTATGCTTATGCGCAAGAGAAGAGCGACTAGCTCCGGCACAGTGAGAAGCACGACCAAGACTAACGCCTCACATTCAAAGTAACTAACGGCTTTCCCCACCATGTACTAATCACGCACACACTCATACATACAGTAATACAGAGAGAGTATGAGAACCAATACATTTATATTTCTAACACTCCCCTGTTCGAATAATCTCTCTTCTAAAACATTCATCATCCTCTTTAAAACATTAAATTGCGATTTGGCAAGACTCTTTGTAAGAATGTCAGCCAACTGTTCTTTAGTACTAACACTCTTAACAATCACGGTGCCATTTTCTACTTGTTCTCTTATAAATGAAATCGGAGTTCAATATGCTTAGTGCCTCTATTATTACTTGGGTGCTTAGATAATTCAATTGCACTTCTATTATCCACAAACAAATCACAACCCTTTGCGCATTCAACTCCCATTTCACTTAAGAACCTTTTCAACCACACAAGTTCCTTACATGCCTCACACGCAGCAACGTATTCCGCTTCAGTCGTACTTTGCGCTACAATACTTTGTTTTCTCGAAAACCATATAACCGGTGCTGAAGCACATAAAATAACACAACCACTTGTAGACTTTCTTGTGTCTAAACAACCAGCGAAATCTGCATCCGCATATGCAATCGGAGACATGTTAACAGAATTACCATTGTATAAAATTCCTACATTACTCGTTTTAATCAAATATCTAAAAACACGGTTCAAACATTTAACATGAGTTACATTAAAATTATTTACAAATCTACTCAATGTATTTACAATATAGGCTATATCTGGTCTTGTAACATTAGCCAGAAACAATAAAGAACCGATAGCCTCTCTATACGGATAATTAACATATTTGTCATTATTACACGGTTTACATAAAATCAAACCTAGTTCAGCAGGCGTATCAGTGGGGTTCGCAGTATCCATATTAAACCTTCTAATAATCTTTTTACAATAACATTCCTGATTTATAAAAATCGTTTTCTTATCTAAATCCCTATTAATTTGAATTCCCACGAATATACCTACCGGACCAACAGTTGCTTCAAAACTATCACATAAATCTTTAATTACATTCTGTATATCATCATATTACTACCAAAAATCATACCATCATCCACTACAAGCGCTAGATACATAGATGACTCATTCTCTCTTTTACATACAAAAACAGACCATTCTGAATCACACTTTACAAAACCAAATCTATTTAAAAATTCACAGAAATGTGTATTCCAACATTTAGATGCCTGCTTGAGTCCATAAAGAGATTTTCTCAATCTACACTCTTTGTTCTTCGCATCAGGAACATAAAGACCCTCTGGTATCTTGATATAAATTTCTTCTTTCAATTCACTATACAGATATGCAGTCTTAATATCAAATTGCACCATTTCCAAGTTCTTCTGTGCAGCCAATGCAAATAAAACTCTGATGGATTCATATCTTGCGACAGGTGCATAGGTATCAAAATAATCAATGCCTGGACGCTGCATAAAACCACGAGCGCACAATCTTGCTTTGTATCTATCAACATTACCAGCTGAATCAGTCTTGACCTTAAAAACCCATGTCGTATCCAGTAAGTTTGCATCCACCGGGGAACGACAATGTCCCAAGTATTATTTACTTTATGAGAATGCAACTCCTCTGCCACAGCCGACTTCCACTGCACAACATCACTTCCATTCATGCACTGAGAGAATATTGGTATAAATGCTGCACTTACTAGTACAGCAGAACTCTAAAACGCATGAATTGATTCGTCCTTTGATTTGGTGCTGCTGTTGTCCCGAAACAGTACAGCATTCGTCTTAGTCTTGCGCTTATGATATACAAAAAGCGCCTACGATATCTGAAAAGCGCCTCTGGTGGACGAAAAGAGAAACTCAGCTGATGTATATTAGTCGTTTTGGGACGGCTGGGCCCCCGAATCTTGTGGCGCTTCTGCACGAATCGACGATGCAGCGGCTGTACTTAGAGTTTCCATCAGACGAGCCAATGTTTTCTCAGTGTGGCATCAGAGAAATTAATCGGCTCCTGAATATCGACAACATTGCCTTCATATCTTTTTGGCTTCTTTATCAAGGTTCTATCCCGTAAAGTCATATTAGACTCTTTTGAATTTCTTTTCTTGCCACGTTTTTGCTTGTCATTTACATCTTGAATATGCTGCTGCACAGGCTCTTCTTCTGACAGATCCATAGATTCTTCCATATCATTTGTACTGTTCATACTTGCATAATCTTGTTCATCTTCTTGTTCAGCTTCCAAAACTGACTCATCAGACAATTCCTTATTCTCAGCCTCATTCAAATTTGAAAACATTAATAACGGAACAGTAGACTCATTATGAGCAACATTAAACTTTACATCACATGCTATCACAACTTTTCTGCTTACAGGATCAAACAATCTATAATTTGTTGAATCTTCATGGTAACCTACTAAAATCATTTTTACAGCTTTAGCATCAAACTTCTTTCTGAGGGTTTCATGCACAAAAGAATATGCATCACTTCCAAAAGGACGCATGTGACTTACATCAGGCTTTCTTCCATACCACATTTCAAATGGTGTAAAATTTCTGTTGTTAGCATTTGTTGTCCGATTCAACGAATATACGGTAGTATTAACAGCTTCGACCCATAAATCCTTGGGTAACTGCTTTGCATGCATCATGCTCCGGGCTGACTCAACAATAGTACGGTTCTCTCTTTCTATACGACCATTTTGTTTTGGCGTACGTGCAACGGAGGTACCTAACCTTATGCCTTCTTCAGAGAGAAATTTCTTGAAATTCTTATTGACAAATTCAGTGCCATTATCAACCCGAAATGTTAAGATAACTTTACCTTGACGAACTGCTTCCCTATAAAACTGCTTAAAACAATCAAATGCTTCATTCTTATGCTTGATGAAAAATACTCTTCTGAAGTGCGACCTTCTATCCTTGATCAGGAAAAAATATCTATTGCCTCCAACAGATAGAGACATAGGACCACAAAGGTCTGCATGAATTGATTCACCAACCTGATACTCTCGAGCATAAGTTCGCTCATGATCCGGCTTACGATGCATCTTACCAAGAATACAACCCTCACAGAAAGCTTCTTTACCAGTCACATCTGCAATACCATCAACAACTTTATTCTTAATCATATGCTTTAATTCAGCATGATTCACATGACCAAGTGTTTCGTGTAGGTCACTTAATTTCAAATTGCCTGCGTTGGCTTGAGGCATCATAATTCTAAAAAACAAACAGCATATATCATTGAATGCTTTAACACCTTCTGCTACAACTTGATGTGTTCTCGGATCTTCTAGTCTCACTGTTTTGGCCTCAAAAATTACACGAAAGCCTTTACGTGTTGCGACATTAGTTGAGAATAAATTTTTCTTTAAAGCTGGTACAAAAAGTACATTCTCAATTCTACCATCTATCCATTTACCTTCAATTAACCGTGCAATAAGTATAGTTCCGGTACCCATTGCATCACACTGCGTATTATCACCAAGATATACCTTAACTTTGTCTAACGGCTTAAAATCTACGAACCAGTCACGTCGCGGTGACATATGTACAGTGCAAGCACTATCGGTAAGCCAGACATCCATTATATCTGTAGTGTGTAGTTTATCCTTTATTTCAGAGATGGCGTTACATTCCAACTTTTCAAAATCATTTACAGTAGCGATAAGAGCGCTAGCCAACGTTGAATTTACTTGAAAATTAGATGAGTTATATTTACTACTATTCGGCTCACCTTGACCTTGATTGTTTTGTTTACGATCGGGCTTCGGACAATATTTGCTTATGTGCCCGAATTCGTTACAGTTATAGCATCTCAAATTTGAATTATAACGTAAATTAAAATTACCTTGCCTGTTTTCCCGTGAAGCTCTTTGTTCATTTATTTTACGATGCAAATTATATTTCATGCTTCGTTGACCATTAGGTCTACATTGTGACGTCACTGCCAGAACGTTCAAATCTTGCTCATCATTATCCTTCTTCATTTTCTTTTCTTCTTTAATTAATCTTTCCTGCAAATTTTGAAACGTTTGACGCACAGGATCGGTACTGTCCCAAGCAGTAGAAAAATTTGAATATTCCATCGATACACCGCTCAACGTTTTGGACATGACTTGACTATCAGAAATATTTTCTCCTATGTCCTTGAGCTGACACACAATATTTTCAATCTTCGATGTATACTCCAAAACGGTTTCACCTGTTTCCAACTTACATTGGTGAAATTTATTAAGCAATAAAAGCTTATTATTTTCCGAGTGCTCCTCATGTATGCTACATAACTTTTTCCAGATTTCATTTGCCGTTACACACATAAGACAATTTCTCATTTGTTCGGTTGTCATTGTAGATGACAAAATTACTGCGGCTCTTGCGTCTTTTTCGTCCCATTTGTCCTGGGCTTCATTTGTATTATCAAGCGGGCGTATCTCTTCGCCAAGAGTGATTTTCTTCAATTTCAGAGATAGTAATACACGGACTATCTGAAACTTCCACAACTGGAAATTCGTACCATCAAACTTAACCACGTTTGCATGGTGAAACTGATTATTCACTTCACTCATTTTGTAGCAACTTATTCAAACTTTAACGGCATTTAATATTATCATTTACCTGGGCCCATAACCTATGAAAATGAGTTATGTAACAAGTAATAAAAAGCGTTATGATAATATATAAATGTGTTTGAACTTTATTTAATAAATACAGAGTTGCTACAGAGTATGCTTATGCGCAAGAGAAGAGCGACTAGCTCCGGCACAGTGAGAAGCACGACCAAGACTAACGCCTCACATTCAAAGTAACTAACGGCTTTCCCCACCATGTACTAATCACGCACACACTCATACATACAGTAATACAGAGAGAGTATGAGAACCAATACATTTATATTTCTAACACAATATTCTCTACTTCTTTCAAAAACGATGCTGAGGAATTTTTTCTTCTTGTGCACAAATATTGATAATAATACTATTGCGCTCAACTAGTAATTTATAGATACAACGATTGATACTTAAGCAAATAAGAAAAACTTTATTACACAAGGATAGAAAATCCTGCCTACTATTAAATATTACTGCAGCAAGCTTTTGGCAAGATTTAAGAAATATTTTACAAAATATTGCAGGAAACCATACGGAAAGGTATGAGCGTTGTTCGCGGCAAAATTTGGGAAAAATTTCATAAAATATTACGAGAAACCTTTCATGAAAGATTGCTGCAAGGTTTCTTGAAATGTTGCTGCAAGGTTTTCATGAAAGGCTGCTGCGAGGTTTTTAGAAATATTTCAACCAGGTTCTAGCGCGGATATATAAATGTTGCTGCAACATCTCATAAAAGGTTGCTACGAGGTTTTCTGCAAGGTCACGGCGAGATTTTCTGAAAAATTGCTGTGTGGTTGCTTGAAATGTTTTTGCTATTTTTCCCGCAAGATTCCTGTGAGGTTTCTTGAAATGTTTCTGTTACATTTCCTGAAAGATTGCTGCGAGGTTTCCTGCAAGGTTGCGGCGAGGTGTTCTAAAAGATTGCTGCAAGGTTTCTTGAAATGTTTCTGTTACATTTCCTGAAATATTGCTGTGAGGTTTTCATGAAAGGTTGCTGCGAGGTTTTCTGAAAGATTGCTGCGAGGTTTTTAGAAATATTTCAACCGGGTTCTAGCGCGGACATATAAATGTTGCTGCAATCTTTCATGAAAGGTTGCTGCGAAGTTTCGAAACTTTCATGAAACCTTGCAGCAACCTTGCAGCAATCTTTCATGCTGTGTGGGTTGCTAATTTTTTTATTGTTATTAATAGGAAGTCGGATCTGCTGGTATCAATTTTTGCTTTTTTCATTTTAATAATATCTATTTAAATTCATTGTTTAAACTAATATGATAACTTGTCCGCACTAAAGCTATCCCTGTTGAAAATAATCAGCTGGATGTCCAGGTAGGTTATCCACTTGGATATTCAGGTGGATATCACTCTGATCGAGTTGGATATCACTCTGATCAAGTTGGATATCACTCTGATCTTCATTCATCTGGATGCAGCTAAAATCTATTTGGATATTTTTTGCGAAAAGTAATAATTAGGCATTGTCAGCATTTATATAAAGAATAATAATACTAAAAATAAAATAAAATTAAAAATTTTGTATCAATCTTTAATTTATATAAAAATAAAAGCAAATCAAAAAATTCATATAAATTATTAATTTATATAAAATTTTTTAGTTGCTTTTATTTTTAGTATTTTTATTTTATATAAATGCTGATAATGCCTTATTATTACTTTTCGTAAAAAATATCGTAAAAAATATGATTTTAGCTGCATCTAAGTGAATATCAGAGTGATATCTAATTCGATCAAAGTGATATCCACCTGGATATCCAAGTGGATAATCCACCTGGATATCCAGCTGATTATTTTCAACAGGGATGTTAAGGTGGTTCGTGCGGTAAGAGAGAGAAAGCTAGCTGTGAGAGAAAGAGATAGCGCTCACATGATACAGTTGCGCATGCGCAGCAACGTAAATGTGAACGAAATATGCATCGTTTATCTAATAATTACATGTTCAAAACACTTTATCTCTTTAATAAAACGATGAATTTACGTGAATCTTGTTGGAAAATGTTTATTATTAGTTCCTTTATATATGTTTAAATTTTCAATTACAATTTGAATTTAGTTTATGAGATATTGCGATTAACAGCTACGAAATGTAAAAATTCCAATATATATAGATATACTTCCAATGTAATTTGTAAAACTTTGAACATCGATTAATCAAAAACGAAACGATGAAATGTTCTGAAATTTTAATATGATATTCACATTGCCTTCATTGAACTATACCTACAATTTCAAGAATATCTTGAAAAAACACGTTAGTCGCACGAACCACCTTAATACAACAATTTTTGTTAAAATAACAAATCATTTGGATTTGTTATTTTTTTATAAACTTGGAAATTACATATCAAACTAGATAAACCCTACCTCAAAATACTATTATTGAAAGTTTGTATGTAACTTTTTATGTATAGTATTTTGGTAGATTTCATGAGTTGTCCGCACTTAAATTTAGTCTTACAAATTTTTTCATTTCAACAAAAAAGTTGATTAAACGCAGCGTTTACTCATAAACTTGGAATGGAAATATTATGAGGGGCGCAGCTTCGTCATCCTCTTAAGAAGGGGCCGAACTAGCTGTCTTTGTCTAATATCGTTTTTCATCATTTATGTAAACACTATCCGGTATAACAAGAAAAAAATAGCAGCCCCCGCTAGATATTAGTATAATTAGTAAATTTTGTAATAACAACCAAATTTTTTACCGCATAGTTTTTGACTAATTAGAGACCTACTAGCAATCTAGAATATAACCTATCTTTTTTTGGTAGGTCTCTAATTATTCAAAAACTACGCAGTGAAAAAATTTGGTTGTTATTACAAAATTTACTTATTATACTAATATCTAGCGGGGGCTGCTATTTTTTTCTTGTTATACCGGATAGTGTTTAAATAAATGATGAAAAATGCTATTAGACAAAGACAGATAGTTCGGCCCCTTCTTAAGGTATAATTTTACTTTTTACGAAATTGCAAATGTATCCTTTACCCTTTGACAGGGCTCTTATTCTGACAACCAATATAACATTTTATCACAAGAATAGAAGATAGAAAATTAATATGTCGGACAAAGACAACAACATATGATTTATCGTTTAAGAATAACCCCCCAGGAGATTAAACATATCAAGTTACTCTTTAGAAAAGGTAAGATAATCTTTTACTCTTTGCAGAATAAAAAATTTGATACTAATCTTTATGAAAAGAGTGAAAACATCATATTTACCTTTTTAAAATCATTTTATTTTCATAAAGTAAAAAACATACGTTTTTACTTTTAGTAAAAGAGGAAACTGCTTGAGTTTATCTTTATAAATTATAAACTCGTCCAATTTACCTTTTATAATGGTGAAACTCTCAATTCACTCTTTTACAAGTAAAAAACTATACTTTTACTCTTTCATAAGTAAAAAACTATACTTTTACTCTTTTAAAAGTAAAAAACTATACTTTTCTACTTTTTGTTTCCAATTTTTACTCTTTTGAGTTTAGAGTGTAAATAGTTACTGACTGATTGATTTGACTTCTACTTATAAGATAGTATTCTAATAGGAGTTTATAAGCAATCCGATAAAAACGTCGTTATTTAGAGAATGTTTATTGAAAGTTAATTTTCTTACTGTATTAACATTAATATTGTTTGTGTTCCATTTATAATTTAATTAATATTTATTTAATATTTTTTTCAGATCTCCAGTTCTCAAAACAGAGTGTACCTAAGTGGCAATAGTTTAATGCTAAACATACAAGACCCAACATTTGATGATCTTTCAGAAAAACTCAAAAATAAAAAATAACTCATAGATGTAATACTTGAAATAAATAAAAAGTTTTTTTTATTAGTGAATATATTTAATTCTATGTGCATAATCTATCTATTAATCTGTTTAAACAATATAAATCTACTCTAAATACTATACACGAAATTCAAAAAATTTTTTTATCCTTGCTCAGTTTTCAAATTCAGAAAATAAAAAAATTTTGACTTAAGAGGGGGTCGTAACCATTCGCCGCTCTATACAGGGTGGCGCTGCGGTCAGATGAGAGAAATATAGAAAATATTTTTTGTTCATCGATTTATAATTTATCGAGACAATAATATACTTCTAACGTTGTCAAAGGCACTCGCCATATATATGTAGAATTATTATTGATGCTAATATTGTTTGAAAAGTCTAAAATATTATCATAAAACGAAAAATGCGGCGCGTAAGTAATAGTAAAGAACGAAGTATACACATGCTCACGCCGGCTCTACTTCGCACTGCATTTTTCGTTTTATAACAATAGCTTAGACTTTTCAAACAAGATTATCATCAATAATTATTCTACATATATATGGCTAGTGCCTTTGACAACGTTAGAAGTATATTATTGTCTCGATAAATTATAAATCGCTGAATAAAAAATATTTTATATTTTTCTCTCACCTGACTGCAGCGCCGCTAAGCGGCAAATGGTTCCTACCTCCTCTGGTAAATAGCAATCCAAACAAGGATTCCAATGGTAAACTCGAATTTTATTTTGGACGTTTTTTCAAAATTATTCGAAAGTCATATTCTTTTTTTTTAATAAAAACAGCTTTCGACCTCGCATTCCTATTAGCATGGAATTTTGTATGCGAATTTTTCGAGGATAAACACCTGTGTTATGGATTGAAATTATCTCCAAAGTACAGATAGAAGTCAGGTGAAAGTGTAACTCAAACAACTGGCAAATCATGCTATTTCGAGGTCTAATCTATATTTTGAATAAGATTCAATAGTTTTGATCTCAAAATTGAAAGAGGTAAAAACGTTATGATCACATATCAACTTGACCACCTAATGAATATGATTTTTAAGAACATCGAAAAGCAAAAAAAATGATATTATTAAAATTTGGGAAATAGGCGTCCCAAAAAAATTAAATTTGTATCAAAACTGTAAAATTTTTCTATATTAATTTGATGGTGACCTTAAGAGGACGCTGGATCTCCCTATCCTTTTCTAATTAAAAAATTTAGGTTTTTGAAAAAACTAGTAATTATTGATAGAAATTAGAAGAAAAGTTTGACATTCTTAAATATCATTTTCTCTAGCCTAACTTATGATTTTGTAAATATGTCAAACTTTTCTTGAAAACAAAGCATGAAAATTAATCTGTCCTCATCAAAGAAAATATTGCTTTTTACTATACAAGTATCGGACAACTCTTAATTTCTATCAATAATCACTAGTTTTTTCAAAAACTTGCATTTTTAAATTAGAAAAGGATAGGGAGATCCAACGTCCTCTTAAAATATGATTAAAAAAACCTTAAATTTTAGAAAGAGAAAGAGACGTTTGAATAATAGTTTAAAATGGTAATTCAAAGAAAGTGCAATTTCAAGCTGAGCATACTTTTTGTTTTTAAGATATAACAAATTGGAAACAGTAAAGATTCTAAATTTTTTCACGTGATTACCGCTATATTTTACTTGAACAATGATTTTGATAAAATATAATGAGTCAAAATTTCTCAAGTGGGCCACTAAAAATCGACCGGTCGATTTTTATAGATCCTTTTGGATATTTTGGAAGCTTTATATATAAAAATTAATATCCTAAAACAATTTTCAAAATTTTCAATTTTTCAAAAAGTTATTAACAGATGAAATTTCCAGAACCTTTTTTTTTTAAATTGCGATAACTCGGTAAATAATTAATGAATCTTAACGAAATTTTTATTATATATTTAGAAATAATTGAAGAAAATAATAATATATAATTTACGTAAAAAAATGTAATTTGCTAATAAATAATTATTTTTGCAATAAACAAATGCAAATTAAACAAACTTCTCGGTGTCGCAGCTGTAATTTTTGTTTTACATTTTTATTCCTCAATTATTTATCTAAACCTCTGCACAATAAAATTTATGTTCTATCTATTCATAAAAAAGTTATAAATATTTTAATATGTTACATAGCGGCTGTAGCAGACGTGCGGCGCTTACTGCTACGCCTGACGCTGAGCTTCCCGATACACTTATATCATCTATAATTTTCCACGCTGATTAATAAATCGTCAGAATAGTACATTACTCTACAAATAAGCAAAATAGGTCATTTCCTCCGAGTTGTTTTGTCACTCAAAAAGACGAGTGGGTGACCAATTTTGCCACGAGTAGGGTATAAAATTTTTACCAACAAGGTGAGCGGAATCCGATTTCGATGCCTGTTTTAAGTGAGCAAAATACCGTATTTGCTCACTAGTGGGGGGAATGTGGTATTTTGCACACTCAAAACACGCGCCGAAAATCAGTTTTCGCTCTTCGCGTCGGGAGAAAATAATTGTATATTATTTAATGTTTATTTATACTTATTTACATTTCTTTATTTTTATCACAGAACTTTTGTAATAATTTAAAAAAACCTTATATTCCGAAGAATTTTTATTATATGGTTTATAAAGAGCAAGTCGAGTATATCTGTCCTTTTCTAATGAAAGAATTGAATTTTTCACGAATAATTTTAACAAAAAATAAAGAGAAGGCCGCATCTCGTATCGAAAGAGGCAATATTTTTATTGATAAGGAAGAATTGATTCTATCGCTTCATTTTCAAGAAAACCTTTAAAAACTTCAAACATAGAGCTTAAGAAGGGGCCGAACTATCTGTCTTTGTCTAATAGCGTTTTTCATCATTTATGTAAACACTATCCGGTATAACAAGAAAAAAATAGCAGCCCCCGCTAGATATTAGTATAATAAGTAAATTTTGTAATAACAAACAAATTTTTTTACTGCGTAGTTTTTGAATAATTAGAGACCTACCAAAAAAAAGATAGGTTATATTCTAGATGGCTAGTAGGTCTCTAATTAGTCAAAAACTATGCGGTAAAAAATTTGTTTGTTATTACAAAATTTACTTATTATTCTAATATCTAGCGGGGGCTGCTATTTTTTTTTTGTTATAAAGGATAGTGTTTATATAAATAATGAAAAACGCTATTAGACAGAGACAGATAGTTCGGCCCCTTCTTAAGATAAACAATTTGGTCCTTTAAGGTTTTCTTGGAAACAAAGCCATAAAATTAATTTTTTGTTATCAAAGAAAATGTTACTTTTTCTGATACGAGATGCGACTTTCTCCTTATTTTTTGCTAAAGTTATTAGTTTTTGCAAAAAATTAATTCTTTGATTAGAAAAGGACGGAGATACGTGACCTCTTAATATTACGCTAACAAACCATAATCAATGTTTTGGATAAAGTCTAAATTCATAAATTATTTTTTCAAATTATTACTAATGCTCTATAACAAAAGTAGTAAAATATTTTAAAAAATAAAACATTTAAAATAAATATTAAATAATATATAAATTATTCTCTAAAGATTTATTAATCGGCATGGAAAATTATAGATAATATAAATGTATCGGGAAGCTCAGCGTCAGGCGTAGCGGTAGGCGCCACGCGTCTGCCACAGCCGCCATGTAACATATTAAAATATTTAAAACTTCTTCATGAATAGAAAGCACATTAATTTTATTGTGCAGATGTTTAGATAATTAATTAAAGAATAAAAATGTAAAAAAAAATTTCAGCGTCACCAAGAAGTTTATTGAATTTGCATTTGCTTATTGCAAAATTAATTATTTATTAACAAATCACATTTTTTTACGTAAATTATATATTATTATGTTCTTTAATTATTTCTAAATATACGATAAAAATTTCATTAGGATTCACCAATTATTTACCGAGATATCGCAATTTAGAAAAAAGGTTCTGGAAATTACATTTGTTAATAACTTTTTAAAAAATTGAAAATTTTGAAAATTGTTTTGCGATATTAATTTTTACATATAAAACTTCCAAAATATCCGAAAGGATCTATAAAAATCGACCGGTATTTGGTTTTAACTATAAAATTGAGAGCTCTAAAATTTCGTTATTTTTACATTTTTAGCTGCGTCATTTTTGTATACTTCTAGTAATGTGAAGTCCACAATAAGAATAGTCTCCACGATGTAACGTTTTTTTAGACAAATTATCTCATTTATGATTCTGTTAATGAGCTTCAATCAAAGCCCCTAGAAAAGTTTTTTCAAAAAACAAAATAAAAGTCTTCAATTATATTTATATTATTTGTAATAAAAAATTTCATTACTTGGCAGTGTAATTTTGCTATCAACGTTATAAAATTAACTGTAAATTAGAGAATTAAACCTTACTTATTTTGACGTAAATAACAATCCTATACGATGAATGAAAATATATTTTTGCTGAACCTTGTAAACCTCCTTTCAAAAAACTTCATTTTGGTTTTTTGAAAAGCTTATTCGATGGTTTATAGTCAAAGATGTATATTTAAAGAAAAGTGACGTAATACATAAAAAGCGAAGTACACTGAGAAAAAAATTTAGTTGGATTAAGTAAAGCTTAATTAAATCAATGAAATCCCTTAGGTGCGGGCGGCACATAAAATATTTTGTTACATTAATACAAATATTTTAATTGAGTCAAATAAATATTTCATTTTTTAAAATGAATATTTGATTCTACTAAACATCACAAATATTGGTTGAATAAAATTAATTTATTGTTTTAAAAAAATTTTTTATTAATTCAAATGTATATTTGTTTTTCTAATTGCTTATTTCATTACATCAATATGCATATAGTAACTGAATCGAATAATATTTTGTATTTTCATATAAATATTTGACTTACTAAATGTCGCGAAGATTGATTCAATAAAATTAATTCATTGTTTTAACAAAAAAAAATATCAATTACAATATCCATTTGTTTTTCTAATTAATTATTTCATCATTTTAATGCTATATTGAAATTAAATTAGTTCAATATTTTATATTTTCAAATAAAAGTTTAATTTATTGAATATTGCGAAAATTGATTTAATAAAATTAATTGATTGTTTAAAAAAAAATTCATCGCATCAAAAGTATATTCAATTAAATTAATTATGTAGTTTATTTTCCGCACTTAAAATCAAATCCATTTAATATCGTAAATATTGATTTAATAAAATTAATTCATTGTTTTTATACAATATTTAAGTAATTCAAACAAAATTTTGTCTTTTAATTAATAATTTCATCACATTAATTCTAATTTGAACATTAAGAGCAGGCCGGATTCGCTGTCCTTGTCTAATTGGCATTTTTGTTATTTACTCAAGTTTCAAACGGTGTATCTTCAAACTAAAGGTAGAGCGCGATAGATATTATTATTTTGAACATCTATGCACAAGAAAAAAAATATCTACCGGTTTGTTTTTGAGAAAAGTAAGTAACGCCAAAGTAAAAGTTTATGTTTATAATATTTTCGCGTTACTTACTTTTCTCAAAAACAAACCGGTAGATATTTTTTTTCTTATGCATAGATGTTCATAATAATAATATCTATTGCGCTCGACCTTTAATTTGAAGATACACCGATGAAAACTTGAGTAAATAACAAACAACTCAATTGTTACTCGGTCGGTATCAGGTTCTACTCCGGCTTACCGTTAAGATTTTTTGATCTACACAAATATGTTTTTGAATTTATGAATTATTTTTAAAAGTAATAAAATATTTTGTATTACCAATTAAATAAAATAATAGTCTATTTGAAAAAAAAATCCATCCAGTAAAATTGAAGTCCATTTGAATATTAAGTTTTGTTAATTAAAACAAATATTACTCGACATTGATAAATTATTCGGTTTCACAAATGAAATTTTTCTTCAAAATAAAGAAATATTTAATTAATTCGATTTATAAATATTTTAATCGAACAAATACTGTCTTTAATCAACAGTATTTGCTTTCAGTGATTTATATTTATTTATTAACATCAATGAATTGATGACTCTCATTAAAGGACAGATGAATATAATTACATTTATTTATATGGTAAAGAATAACAATTATTAACATACTAACATTAGTATGCTTTATACAGTGGTCGCACACTCAGTAAATCTAACATAAATTTCGCTCGCATTACAATTTACGTATTATCTTGGATTTTTAACTTCCTTATATATCAACTTGGAGGCCCTCTTACCACTCGCGAGATCGAAAATTAACGACGCCACCAAGCGGTAGTATCATCAAACCATCGAACTAAATGATTTTGTTAAAACCATAAATGTTTCTTTTAGATCAAATATGTGTTATTTGAATGAAATAAATTATGTAGTTGAATCGAATAGTGGATTTACTTGATTTTGACAAGTATTTAATCAGATTTCTCTGTAATTTTTATTAACTTTAGTACATATTTTGCTAAGTTATTCACTTAGCAAGACACGTATTTAAAACATGAGTTTGTTTGAGTATAAAGGATGATAACTTATACAAAAAAATATTTTTCAATAATATTAAATATTAATTTTGACATTATATTTCATTCGATTTAATAAATATGTTATTAAATAATAATTGATTGTTTTAATAAATATTTCATTAAGATAATCAAATAATTATTTAATCGATCTGATAAAGAAATTAATTAATACAACAAAATATTTAATTGGAACATAAATAATAAAATATTTAATTGTTAGAAATAGTAATTAATTCAATTTATCACCGATTTCATAGACGCAATATAATTAAATAATAAAAGTAATAAAATAATTTTATAGAACAAAATAAATCAAATATTTGAATCAATCATATATTTCAAAAAGAGAAAAAACGCATTCATCAAAGCAACTAAATATTGAATTAAAATGATTAGGTATTTCATTGACCAGTGAAATAATTTAATATAAGTCATACAATATTTAATTAGAACAATGAAATATCTTTTTGTTACTATTCAAAATTTATTGAAAGAATAAAACAATCTTGACATTATTAAATATCTCATTAATATAACTAAATATATTATTGAACAGTAAAGTAATTTAATAGAGGTGATATAATAATTAATTGAATGAATGTAATATATTCTTCTTTTAATCAAAATTTGATAAAAATAATAGAATGAATACGTTAGAATTAGTAAACATTTTATTAAGATAATTAAATATATTATTAAACATTAAAGTAATTTAGTAGAAGTATTATAATATTTAATTGAATTAGTGAAATATATTCTTATGTCAATCAAAACTTGATAGAATTAATACAATAAATATATTCGGTTTAATAAATATTTCATTGAGATAATCAAATATATTATTGAACATTAAAGTAATTTTATGGAAGTGTTAATATAATATTTAATTGAATCAATGAAATATATTCTTGTTTCAGTAACAACTTGATAGAAATAATAGAATAAATATATTTGGTTTGATAAATATTTCATCAAGGTAATCAAATATATTATTAAACATTAAAGTAATTTAATGAAAGTGGTAATATAATATTTAATTAAATCAGTGAAATATCCCTGGTAGAAATTTGAACATTAAAAATGGTGTAAACAACAATTTATGACCATTTTCAATAGTAATATTTTGTCATGTCAATATTGGCGAATAATTGGCAATTTTTTGCTGAATCTGCAGAGCTCAAATTTTTTGGTATATTGGTTAGCATCTTATAGGCAAAAAATGCTAATATAAAAATGTTGTTAAAAATTTTTGTATTTAGCCAAAAAAAATACACATTTTAAGTAAACGGAGAGAAAAAATCAGTAACAGTTATCTAAAAATTAGGTAAACTGTGGACAACTTTTTTTGACTAGTTATATAACTTTTTAGTAATGAGTCCTTAATTTTTCAGATCATAGGTAAAATCATAACCTTACTTTTGCCACGTGGCGAGAAAATATAGATTAGTATTTATTCACATTCCTTCGTCAATGTTTATTTTTATTGGAATTTATAAAAATAAAAATAATATTAAATTTTATTAAAATAAAAATATGAAACGCAGTACGAAACGAGTATAAAAATATCGTTTTTTAAAATAATAAATGGAAAATTTTATTAATCGTTTAAAAATAACCTCTAACAATCCGATCACAACTCAAAATATACGCGCGAATATATTAACAAAAGTGATTCTATTAATGATTAATGATAACTTTCAAGAAAAAACCTTAAATGATTCTTAATAGTAATCAATTAGAGCACAATTTGATAGACTCTACTGTTAACTATCTATATTCAAATTATAGTGGATCAGACTCAACATTTTATTAGCATTTTTTAGCACTATGAAGGTTGAAAAAAACGTTTCATATTAGTTGAAATAATGGCCATAAAACATTCCCATTTTCTGCTCTTTACTTTAAAGAAATGGCCATAAAATGGTAGAAAAAGCGTTTCATTTTCTACCAGGGATATTCTTGTTTCAATAACAATTTGATAGAAATAATAGAATAAATATATTTGGTTTAATAAATATTTCATTAAGATAATCAAATATATTATTAAACATTAAAGTAATCTAATGAAATTGTTAATACAAAATATAATTAAATCAGTAAAATATATTCTTGTTTCAATAACAACTTGATAGAAATAATAGAATAAATATATTCGGTTTAATAAATATATCTTTAAAAAAAATTTAATATCTGCACTGAAAAGGAAATTTATTTGAATCAAATAAAATTTATTTGATTCAAAGACAAAATTTCATTGTATTCTCCTAATGGCATATTTATTTGAAACTAAGCTATAAATATTTTACAATCCAACAAATATTTATTTGTCTTGAAGGAATATGTATTTGACTAATATAATAATTTATTTAATTTAAAACTTTTAAGAATTAATACAAGTATATATATTTTCAATTTGAAAAAATCTCGGTTTTGAAGAAATAAATATTTCTTTGTAATAAAATAACAAAATATCAAATGAAATATAATTTTTTTAGTTTTAATTAATTGTTTTATAATTACAATATTAATATATTTATTCCAATAAAAAATATAATTGATTTAATGAAATCATTAATTATTACAAAGAAATAGTTTTTTAAATGAAATAAATTTTTCTACAGATCAAAAATTCATTTAATTAAACTAATAACATATTTATTACATTCTAAAATCTTTGTAATCTAATCAAATACATTTATTTTTAAATGAAATATAATTTTATTAAAAACCAAAATATATTGCTTCAAAATAAATAAGCAAGGTATCAAATTAAATATTTTTTATTTTGATTAGATAAATTATTTTATTAGCTACAATAAATTTTTATTTCTTGCAATAAAAAATGTTTTCAATTCTTTAAAATCATTAATTGATAGCATGAAATAATTTTTTAAATTAAATATATTTTTCTTTAAAACGAAAAAATATTGCTTAGTTGCAAATAATCAAAGTATCAAATAGAATATAATTTTTTTTGTTTTTATCAATGATTTTATTAATTACAATACTAAAATATTGCGTGCAATAAAAAATGTATTTAATTTAATAAAATCATTAGTTAATACAAAGAAATACACGTTTAAATGAAATACATTTTTCTACAGATTTAAAGTTTATTTCATTAAACGAATAAAATATTTATTTTAATCGAAAGTATTCGTAATTCAATCAAAAACATTTATTTTTGAATAAAATATACTCTTATTAAGATCTAAAAAATATTGTTTCAAAATAAATGAACATGGTATCAAATATAATATCTTTTATTTTGATTTTATGAATAATTTTATTTGCCATAAAACTTTTTCATTTCTTGCAATAAAAAATGTTGTTAATTGGATGAAATCATTAATTGATTGAATGAAATGTATTTTTGAATGAAATATGTTTTTCTACAAAACGAAACTGAATTTAATGAAATCATTGATTGATATAATGAAATGATTTTTTAAATGAATAATCTTAAAATTTATTGGATTCATAATTTTATTAATTTCAATATTTGTATAATACATTTTGCAATAAAAAATATTTTGATTATAATATCATTAATTTGCGTACAATAAAGTTATTTTTTTTAAATAAAATACATTTTTCTACTGTATTTCCTAAAAAATATGCTTCAAAGCGAAAGAAAAAGATACAAAATGCTAAAACCAAACAAATAATTACTTAGTGATATCAATCTTGTGTAAACCTATGAAATTAAACTACTGCTTATTGATAGAAAATTATTCTAACAATATAAATTGAATTTCTAACTATTAGCTTGAATAATAAAAAAAAAATTGAGAAAAATTTATAAACAATACCACTATGTACGTTTCTCATAATTTTTAATTATTTATATCAATTTCAAATTCATAGTTCATCATACATGAATTTTATATTAATGTATAGATAATTGAAAATTATCAAAAATATACTTAACATTAAGCAGGGTATGAATAGTATAGCTTTCATAGTCTGCAAGATCATTTTGTTTTATAAACTTCCATTCGGCAGTTTCACTTACTGAATAGGCACTTAAGAGGAGGTCGCGTATCTCTGTCCTTTTCTAATCAAAGAATTGAGTTTTTTACAGAAACTAATAACTATAGCAAAAAATGAAGAGAAAGCCGCATCTCGTAATAAAAAAAGCAATATTTTCTTTGATAAGAAAGAATTAATTTTATTGCTTCGTTTTCAAGAAAACCTTGAAAAACTTAAATCATAGAGGTTAGGGTAGACAATTTGGTTTTTCAAGGTTTTCTTCAGAACGAAGCAATAAAATTAATTTTTTCTTATCAAAGATAATATTGCTTTTTCTGATACAAGATGCGGCTTTCTCTTCATTTTTTGATAAAGTTATTAGTTTTTGTAAAAAAATCATTTCTTTGATTAGAAAAGGACAGAGATACGTGACCTCCTCTTAAATGCTTATTGTAATTTAAGACTTTAATACAATAATATAAAAACAAAACCTCATTTGAATCATTAATCATTATATGTTTTATTTTTCCGAAGCAAACTTGTTTATTTTCACTGATATTGATTACACTGTCTATTGTATAATAGGTACCGTTTACTCTTGTCCATGAAACGCAATCTAAATCACAATAAATTGAAGGGAGCACATTTTGGAAAATAATAAAATCTGTTTTTGAATTTATTTTTGAATCTTTAGGGCCATGACATATCCTATCTTCAAACCCTCTGTCAAGTACAAACCTATGACAAAGCTGGAGTTGATGTTTTAAAGATAAGGTATACGAAGGATTTTTACGTGATGTAATTACTTTACTATTTTCTTTTATTTGTGCATGTTTTCCCTCGAATCTCATGCAAGACATATTCTTGAGAGACCCAAATATTCTCATTATTCGTGTGTAATGTAATAATGTATGGTGTTTTTTTTCAAAATACATTTAAATAATACTAAATAAAGCGAAAGGTATGAAGATACTGATGATTCGAACAAATCTATTGTTTCACAAGTAATAAAATCCGCTTTGGTAATTAATATTAATTTACGTAAAATTAAGTACATACTCCATACCTTATCTTTAGATGGAATTAGATCTCCAACAAAAAAATTTAAATTCTCAACCAGGTAAAGCATCTCCGATGCCGAAAGTATTAATTGGTCATTTTGTAATATCTCATCCTTTAAAAATGGAATATTTTTATCAGGATTAAGACATGCATCATATTTAATCCTATCATTTAAAATGCTCAAAGAGAAATACTTGCAACTTATGAAGTGATTTAACATTTTAATAATGTCATACCTGCAAACCCCTTCCAGCAGATCATGCATAGGATCTACAGAAAAATTACTCGTAACGTTGTAGTTAGGGATATCATTAAAAATACATTGTTCTACAACTCCAAAATCCTTTTTCTTTAAATTTTCAGAATAATTTTCTAAGTTTCTTAACAGATTTTTATTTTCTTCTGTACATTTTCTAGATTCATTTTTATCAATTTGGCACATTCTACAACAATAAGTTGAATTAAAACTTTTTGAAAATCCTAAAATTGTGTTGAGCCCTAAATTGTCACCTGCTACAAAAGCTAATACAAAATGCACTTTAGATTCTTTATCATTAATATTTAATGTGACACCAGTAGATTCTAAATCTTTTAATTGATTAATAATATTGTAAAACATTTTTTTACTACCTAATAATTTATGATTTTCATATTTATGAATTTGTGCTAGTAAAATATTCTCTAACATACTAGAAAACTTAGCAGGTATACCTAAAATTGAACAATAAACAACTCCCAATTTATTTTTTACTTTTCTCGAACCTAAGGGATTGTTAATCTCAAGATCATCGAAATACAATATCAGTGGTAGCACAATTCTGTCTGCATATTTGTTCCGAATATTTTTCCAAAAACTACAATTAAAAAATGATATTAAATTATTAGTTTCACAAAAATCTATATTTTTTATTATAGAAGAAAATACGTTAGGGAGCTCTAAAAACTTTTTAAATACTAATTTTAATGGTACCACACTCAATGTATCTTTTTTTATGCAATTTTTTTTCTTTCTCATAATTTTTGCTGATGTTATATAAGATCTAACGACTATTGATTTTGGAATAAATAAACAATTAATATTTTGAAGATATGTAAAGGTAAGTTCTTCTGTTTTAAACGGTTGCAATCCATTTTTAATGATATCCAATTCACAACACAATTCATTCATATCTTTGTATTTACTTTGTATAAGTTGCAAACAATTAGAAATGTACATTTCGCTAATATTAAAAATTATTTCATGGACAATTTTTCGACTTAAACTACCTTGAGCAAACCACTTGGTTATAAAAAATAAAGCAAAATTAAATACTGATTTTTTTAATGATAAAATATCTAAATTTGTATTATTAATCAAAGTACTTTGCACTGTATTCTGAAAATCTATAATATCTTTATCATTCAAAATATTATCAACAGTCTTTACTTCGTCATAAAAAATATTTGCTGCATTATCTTTTTTCGGAGATACTTTTACTGGTGAAGATTTTATGATGGTACTTAATTGCTGATGCTTTTGTTTTATATGTCTTATAAGAGAATAGACATTATGGTATGCCATCGAACAATTTGCAAAGTTACATTGAATTTCAGAATTCATTAAATTTTTGTGATACAATTTTATATGATAAATTAATGTTGTTAATGTGCAAAATGTTTTTACATCACAGAAAAAGCACTTTATCATTTTGTTTGCTTCGGAAAAAACTTTTAACTTTATAAAAATGTATTTTAAAAGTACAAACGATAAGTCCTATTACTACGTTTAGATCTAACTTTTATCTGAAGTAGATAATTTTATGGTACGAATAATATTTTCCATTGATGGAATAATTACATCATACGCAGTGCTAATTTGAAAATAACATTTTTGAATTAAGAGCCATAAATGCTCACTATCATGTGGATATTTTAAATTAAACACAAAAAAAGATTTAAAACAAATACTCAGCGCCTTTAAAATTGTATCTACTTTGTATACGGCATCATCGACGACTACGTAAATTTCCTCAACTTTTTCTGACTCTCCAATAGTAAGAATATATGGTTGTAAAGGCATACGTAATTTTGCAGCAAGATTGATGGCTTCTTCTTTTATTCTCTCTATATCACCAAAATCCTGAAAAAATGCAATTGTTAAATAAATTACTGATAAAAAATATAGCAATAATTATTGATTATAATTTACTGACATTTGCATGTTTTATCATGCTTTCTTTAGCCGTTGCAATTGAAGGTTTATAAGAATCAGTTTTTCCTAATTTAATCATTTTTTTACATGGGAACAAGTGGGAAAGTAATTTTAAACTGGTTAAGGGGACGCTGTATCTCTCTATCCTTTTCTAATTGAAAAATGTAAGTTTTTTGAAAATCTAGTGATTCTTGATAGAAATTAAAGGTTGTCCGCTACTTGTTTAGTAAAAAGTAATATTTTCTCTGATGAGGATCAATTAATTTTGTTGCTTTTTTTTCAAGTAAAGTTTGACATACTTACAAAATCCTAAGTAAGGCTAGAGAATACGTTATTTAAGTATGTCAAACTTTACTTGAAAAAAAAGCAACAAAATTAGTTGGTCCTCATCAGAGAAAATATTAATTTTTACTAAACAAGTAGCGGACAACCCTTAATTTCTATCAATAATAACTAGTTTTCCCAAAAATTTACATTTTTTAATTAGAAAAGGATAGAGAGATACAGCGTCCTCTTAAAACAACTTCATCTGTAAATATAAAAAATGTTTTTAAAAGTTTTTGTAATGAAATTTAAAAAATAAAAAACAGGAGTGGCAGTCGTGGGGACTGGCCGACAGAAGCTATGCTTCCAGTGTATATATAGAAACTAGGAAGTGTGACATTTGCAAAAATTATAATTAATTTTTTAACGAAAACTTGTTATTTTTGATTCAATGTATTATGTATTTAAAAATATATTAATAATATAGTTTATTAATAACAATTATTAAAAAATTAAGAAAGAAATGTTTATGCGTAACTTATAAAGGTTCATTGATATAAAAAAACAAAGCAGTAAAACTTTCTAGTTTCTCAAATAAAATTTACAAAAATGTACAGTATCAAAATTTCTGGAAAATTTTCGTGAAAAATAATTTATTAAATAGAAACATAAAATAAAAATTGAAAAAGAAATTAAATTAAAGATAAAATACCAATTTTGTTTTGTGTTATAAAATTTTTTTCAGTCATTTTTTTCTATTTTTTTTACCGTATTAAATAGTTTTTAAATTCGTGGAATTTTTTAACTTTCTTCAATTACTTATAACTATTTAAGAAATAAAGATATGTAAAGAGACTAGGGACAATAAATATTTTTTTTATTAGAATTATATTTTTTTAACTGAGCAAGTAATATATACAGTAAGATTACGAGGAAAGTACTTATACAAAATCAGTAGGTGCAAGTGAGAGGGCACAGGGAAATCTCGTTAACATGAATACATTTAGAAAAAAAAGCAGTACCCGCTTTGTATTTACCTATAACGTTCTATTATATATAGATACTTTCCTCAAAATTTTACTGTATATATATATATATATATATATATATATATATATATATATATACACACACACAACAAGCATCAATTGTAGTACATTCAACGCACACATCCACTTGTGTATATACATGCATATTCTTAAGGTGGTTCATGCGACTAACGTGTTTTTTCAAGATATTCTTGAAATTGTAGGTATAGTTTAATGAAGGTAATGTGAATATCATATTAAAATTTCAGAACATTTCATCGTTTCGTTTTTGATTAATCGATGTTCAAAGTTTTACAAATTACATTGAAAGTATATCTATATATATTGGAATTTTTACATTTCGTAGCTGTTAATCACAATATCTCATAAACTACATTCAAATTGTATTTGAAAATTTAAACATATATAAAGGAACTAATAATAAAAATTTTCCAACAAGATTCACGTAAATTCATCGTTTTATTAAAGAGATAAAGTATTTTGAAAATGTAATTATTAGATAAACGATGCATGTTTCGTTCACATTTACGTTGCTGCGCATGCGCAACTGGATCATATGAGCGCTATCTCTTTCTCTCACAGCTAGCTTTCTCTCTCTTACCGCATGAACCACCTTAAGCAGAATGGGAGAGAGGGAAAAAAAGAAAGAGAAAAAAGAATGTAAGTGTTTGTATGTTGATAGCAATTATGACACCCTGTGCCATATTCGTACATTCACGCTGGGTGACATTTGGGACTGTCGATTTTTGCACATTTAGTGCCCCTGCCGTAACGTCGCGTAAGAAGCATAGCTTCAATAACAATAAAAGTTACCTTCATTGAGGTCGTCAATATTCAATGATGAATATAACTCAGACGCGGTGTTATCTTTTTTATTTAGCGTAACATTATCAATGATGATATTCATAAATGATTTCCAATTATTGATGTTAGGCGTAATAGCTGTTAATTGAAGATGTTCAAAATCAATATCTATTAATTCAAAACCTTGAGGATTCTTATAAAGGGGCCATTTTTCAAATAATTTCATTAAATTTTTGTTTTCTGGATCTTGTACGTCATGAAGTCGTACTTTCACAGTTTTTCCCCAATTATCCAATACTCGAGCCCAAGGTGCTTGATTATTAGCTAACCAATCAATCAAAGGTTTAATACTGTCGTCAGTAACTTCTATAAAAAAATAATTAATTTTTAAGCTGTTAAATAATATTATTCAAAGTGCTATTTCAATATAATTTAATTTTTTCAAGTTACTTACGATCATCATATATTGTTTTAGTTTCTGTAAGTTCCTTCAAACACATTTTTTCTAGCCTACTTTTCCTCGAACATCTGTTTCGCCACATAGTAAATAGTTTCCCCTTTGCACGTTCAGATTTCTTTTTTACAGATTTTTTAACGCCTACCGATGGAACGTAGTACGTTGTTTGAACTTCTGTTGGAAATTTCGTTATTATCATAATTGATAATTCTTTTGCCATTTCTTCAGTTAGTCTAAAAAATAAGTAGTCACTTTTTATTTTATTTAACGACTGATAATACTGAAACATTATTTCGATGTTTCTACTTCGATACAAAAACTAAATAAAAGTTTAATCAATACTATTCTTTCAATTAGAAGTTTAAATGAATTTGTGAAAAATTTTTTTTTACCTAATGTCATTATTTTCTAGATCATTAAAGATGATATTACAAATTTTATTTCTATGAGAGTCTTGCAATTTTTTGGTTGTGTTGTACAATCTTACAATTCCTTTACCTTCAGCACAACTAAGATACTCATCAATTGATTTTAATGATGTTTTGTCATGTGGAGGAATATATAAGTGTTTTTGTTTCGAAGTTCCAGATTCATCTACGTTCAAATCACTTAAAACTCGCTGATAACATTAATAAAATAATTTACATAAAATAATTTTCATACAATAAGTATTTATTTAAAAAACAGCTTACTCTGGAAAAGGAGAAATCGTCATTTTCATTAAATTTTTTTTTCCAGTAGTCTAAAAAAATAGCTCGAGGTCCAACATCAGCTATCATTTCTGATATCATGTTTAAATTTAATAGCGGTAAGGATTGCATAGAAATTTTGTTATCTAAAAAGAGGATTAAAAAGAACTTTTTGTCAACTTTATATGATAGAAAAAATAAATAATAATTAATAATTAGTTTTCTAATTAATATTTGCTTGACCAAATAATAATGTGTTATATTTATTTTTTATCTTTACTAAAATCATTCCATATTATCTATCATATTTAATATTAAGAAGGGCCAAACTGTCTGTCTTTTTCTAATAGCGTTTTTCACCATTTATGTAAACACTATCCAGTATAACAAGAAAAAAATAGCAGCCCCCGCTAAATATTAGTATAATTAGTAAATTTTGTAATAACAACCAAATTTTTTACTGCATAGTTTTTGACTAATTAGAGACCTACTAGCAATCTAGAATATAACCTATCTTTTTTTGGTAGGTCTCTAATTATTCAAAAACTACGCAGTGAAAAAATTTGGTTGTTATTACAAAATTTACTTACTATACTAATATCTAGCGGGGGCTGCTATTTTTTCCTTGTTATAACGGATAGTGTTTACATAAATGATGAAAAACGCTATTAGACAAATACAGATAGTTCGGCCCCTTCTTAAGCAATGTGAAATTATTTAAAATTTAAATGAATTTCTTAATAAAAAAAAATGTAACAAAATAAGCTATTTAAAATAGCTTTTTTTAAATACTATAATCATTTTGAAAATTAAGAACTTGCAAATCTCTATCTTTTTCTGACAAAAAAAAAATATTTTTTTTATAAAAAGTAATAATTGTAGCAAAAATAAAGATATCTCATCCTGTATCACAAAAAGCAATTTTTTGTTTATAAAGAAAAATTGATTTTATCGTTAAGTTTTTAGGAAAAGTTTCTAAAATTTTAAAATTGTTATTTACGCCAGACTGTATAGTTTTTCAATTTTTTTTCATTACAAAGCAATAATATTAAGACTATCTTTTTGTTTTCAGATAAACTTATTAGTTTTTCCAATAAAATAATTTTTTTTTTTCATTGGGAAAGGATAAAGGTATGGAATAACCTTTAAAATTTACTTCTTACGATTTTTTTTTAATAACCTAACAATCACAATTTTACTTTGCATCAAACAAGAAGTCAGATTCTTATATGAACTTGCTCTTATTCATTTTAATAATGAATTTATCTAATAGTTTTGTTTACAAAATGTGCTGAAGGAAACTCACTTAAAATTTTTAAAATATATATGTCGTGAACTGATGATTCAAATAAATATATAGCGAAAAAAGTATAATTAACCTAAATCGTGGCATCGTTAGGTTTTATATTCGATTTATTTAATATATTTCGATATAAATTGGGTTATACTGAAAAATGTAATTACTAAAAAACTAATAATATGATTAGGTTAAGTTTATTCACTCTAAAACGAAAAAAAATCCTATAAAATGTGCAATGAACATGTTTGAAATGAATTTACTTACGACATAAAATTATTTTCTCTTATAGATTTTATTTATTTGTTGAATTAACTATGATGAATAACATAATTTCATTTATCAAAATTATTTTATATGTAATTTTATATTAATTCAATTAATTTATTGAACATATTAATCAGATGAAAAACAAAATATTTTCTTTTCTTTTATTCAAAATTCAACTAAAATGAGACATTTCTTAGAAATAAAGAACGAAAAAGTGCGCGCGCATATGGTCAGTTCATAAATCTTTTCTGCTTGAATAAAAATATTATCACGCTTACCACCACTTCCGCTTTTTAATTTCAATTCTTTTTTACCACACAAAATTCTTAGTAAATATAAATAATTTTTAATATTAAGTATGCATGATAAAACACGTTTAATAACAGTAAACTATAAAAATTAAAAATCTTACGTGTAAATATGTCAATAAGTTCTTCTAAACCAAGTTCAGTTAAAATATTTTTCACTTCTTGGTCAGCCATGTTTTTTTTGAATTTCTTGGTAATTTTGTAACTGAAACATTTACATATTTTGACAATTAAATATTTTCTATAAATCTTAACGTGATAGCAAGAAAATTACTAAAAAAATATTAAATCATTCGAACAAGTTTATTAATAAATATAACAGAAAGATAAAAAGTCTACATAAAAACGTTCCAATAAAAAAATTTGAAATTAACTGAAAATTTCGTTATTTTTAGGAAAACTGAAAAATTATATTATATTTATTTCTTTCATAAAATTCTAATACGAAAGAAATATTATTTTATAAAAAATTCGTTCTGTATAAAAACGCATTTAGCAAATAGAACAAAGGAAATTAGAAAGAACAAATTCACATTTGAAATGAATTTCTGAGAATTCTATGCATAAAAGTTAAAACAATTAAATGAAATTAATACTTACATTATAGCAATACTGAAATAACTAATGTGGACAATGAGGTTAGCACTATTGAAAATACAATAAGCTAAGAATTTCGTAGCACAGTCTTTACAAACACTTAGATATTACAACCTTATGATGAGAATAGTTTTTATATTTAATATCAACATATTTTGCGCCATGAAAACAATATCGCCTCGACGCTCTTGAAAGGATTATGCACGAGTACTGCCTAAAATCCGCACGTGTTTGCACGTCACAACTAACACAAGAGTTCATATATGTAACACAGGCGAAAGATTTGGCTCCTCAAACGCGAAAAGGTTAATAAACAAAACTCGTCTATTAGCTGTTGCTTGAAAGAATTCTGTTTTTATACTGACTAAAGCCCGCCCGCCCGAACGTGTCTATTCGTCGAAACTATAGCAACAAAAGTTTTTACATGTGACACGAGTAAAAGAATTGGCGTCCGAAATAGCAAAAACACCACTTATCTCTCAAAGAATTATGATTTCTGACTAAAATCCTGAACGCATCTACTCGACGCAACAGGAATGAGAGATTCATGAGTGTGAATGCCCTTTCCTAATATCTGGCTTTTTTCATGATTTATAATTTGACAATCTCAATTATTTATACTAAAAGCAATTTTATTGATCTTGAATATAAAATTTGTTCAATTTTAATATTTTCATTTTATTATTGTATTGAAATAAAAGGTTGTTTACTTTAAATAAATTATATTTGTTTTCCTTCTAAAGAAAGCTAAATTTATTAGACATAAAAATTCATTTATTTAAACTTAAGAAATATAGTTTTCAATACAAATACTTATAACAATTGCTCAAAATGGCGAATTTATTTAATTTTACAAAACATATATAGCCAACATGAATAAATCATTTATTAAACTAAAAAAGGACCTGTATTAAAATCGAAAATAAGATTGTTCAGTTAAACATGCAAAAATGTTTCATTTGAACTTCAGAATATAGCTTTAAAGACAAATAATAACTTTGCGATTGCAAAATGTATTTTATTTTACAGAATACATTTTTTTTCTAACTTGAATAAGTTATTTGTGAAAGTAAAATTGTGTATGTATTACATTCGAGTACATTTATTTTAAATAAATTTTGTATTGGCTACATTTCTTCGAACTAAAACTGTATTAGCCATGAAAATTGAATTTATTGTATTTCAGTAATGTTAAATTCAAAGTAAATAATTACAATCTTTGTTCTGATTACGAAAAATAAATTTTAATAATTCAAATAACTCATTTATCCAACTCAAAAACGAATGTATTGCATTCACATATAAGTTTGTTCATTTTAAATCACATTAAATTATTTCGTTAGAACCTAAGAAATATAACTTTTGACTCAAATAATTAAAACTATGATTCCAAATACTGAATGTATTTTATTTTATAAAATACATTTCTTTAACTTAAATACAAAATTTTTTATTTAAAATACATTTTGTATCGGCTACATTCTTTCAAATTAAAGCAGTTTTTATTAGACAAGAATTAAATTTATTGTATTTCATTATTGTAGTTTCAATGTGAATAATTATAATCTTTGTTCTGATTATGAAAAATAAATTTTATTAACTCAAATAACTTATTTATTTTACTTAAAAAACGAATGTATTGCATTCGAATATAAGTTAAATCATTCTACCAAGCTAAAAATTCTTTCCTTTGAACCTAAGAAATACAGCTTTTACTCAAATAATTACTATTAGTATTCCGACTACATACTGTATTTGATTTTACAAAATATATTTTATTAACTTAAATAAGTTATTTATAAAACTTAAGTAGCGTATGTATTACGTTTGAATACAAAATTTATTTAAAATAAATTGTGTGTTGGCTACATTCCTTTAAACTAAAGCAGTTTCTATTAGACATGAAATTTGAATTTATTATAATTTAGTAATTTCGTGTTCAGTGTAAATAATTATAATCTTTGTTCTGACTACACTGAGAAAAAAATTTAGTTGGATTAAGTAAGGCTTAATTGAATCAATGAAATCCCTTAGGTGCGGGCGGCACATAAAATATTTTGTTACATTAATACAAATATTTGAATTGAGTCAAATAAATATTTCATTTTTTTAAATAAATATTTGATTCTACTAAACATCACAAATATTGGTTAAAAATAATATTTTGTATTTTCAAATAAATATTTGACTTACTAAATGTCGCGAAGATTGATTCAATAAAATTAATTCATTGTTTTTATAAAAAATTTTATCAATTAAAATGCCCATTTGTTTTTCTAATTGATTATTTCATTACATTAATATACATATTGGAATTAAATCAAATAATATTTTGTATTTTCAATTAAATATTTGACTTATTAAATGTCGCGAAGATTGATTCAATAAAATTAATTCATTCTTTTAATAAAAAGATTATCAATTAAAATGTCCATTTATTTTTCTAATTAATTATTTCATCATATTAATGTTATATTGAAATTAAATTAGTTCAATATTTTATATTTTTAAATGAAAGTTTAATTTATTGAATATTTTAAATTTAATAAAATTTTAAGATTTAAGAAGGGGCCGAACTATCTGTCTCTGTCTAATAGCTTTTTTCATTATTTATATAAACACTATCCTTTATAACAAGAAAAAAATAGCAGCCCCCGCTAGATATTAGTATAGTTAGTAAATTTTGTAATAACAATAAAATTTGTTACCGCATAGTTTTTGACTAATTAGAGACCTACTAGCAATTTAGAATATAATCTATCTTTTTTTGGTAGGTCTCTAATTATTCAAAAACTTTGCAGTAAAAAAATTTGTTTGTTATATCAAAATTTACTTATTATACTAATATCTAGCGGGGGCTGCTATTTTTTTCTTGTTATACCGGATAGTGTTTACATAAATGATGAAAAACGCTATTAGACAAAGACAGATAGTTCGGCCCCTTCTTAATAAAATTAATTCATTGTCTTAACAAAAAATTGATTAATTATTCGGTTTCACAAATAAAATATTCCTTTAAAGTAAAGAAATATTTAATTAATTCGATTTATAGATATTTTAATCGAACAAATACTGTCTTTAATCAACAGTATTTGCTTTCAGTGATTTACATTTATTTATTAACATCAATGAATTGATGACTCATTAAAGGACAGGTGAATATGATTCCATTTATTTATATGGTAAAGAATAACAATTATTAACATATTAACATTAGTATGCTTTATACAGTGATCGCACACGCAGTAAATCTAACATAAATTTCGCTCGCATTACAATTTACGTATTATCTTGAATTTTTAACTTCCTTATATGGGTGATTCTATTCGAACGGGTCAAATTCAAATTTTGAAATAATAGAAAATAAAGGTGTTCATTTTAAAAATTTTACTCAGGTTTTTTTATAGTTATATCTAATAGAACAATATCCCAAAGTAGCTAAGCTGTCCATAGGTTATTCCCAGAAAAACTGATGGATAAAAAATATACTGATACAGAGGAATTACTTTTATTCCAGGGGAATCACTTTTTTTATTACCATCACTTGATATATTATTTTCTAATAATATTTATGTCGAACAAAGATTCTAAACTATCTGAAATACTTTAGAATTAGCTATTAACATATATGGATGGATTTTTACAAATAAAAAACCAAAGAGTTACAGCAAAAATATGTAGTTTTAAAAATTATTAGAAGAAAGTTAAAGAACAAATACATCCATACTTGAGAAAGTTTGCTTTGTCAAAATATATAATAACATTATTTTTGTGTTTGGGAGTGGAGTTAAGTGTACTTGATGATAAAGGATTAGTAGGAAGTTCGCCACGTCCACGTGTAGAAACCATTTTATTACCAATACAATCTAAAATAATATATTATCAATTTATAGATTTTCCAATTCAGATTTTTCAAAGACTTTCATTTAAATTCAAATAATTATATACTTACTTTGATATCAACGACAAACTCTTCATGAAGGCTAATGACAAACTGATATTTTTATTTTCTGAATACTACGATGTAACCTTTGATTTCGCTTTATTTATTTGTAGTATATACGTAGTATATAGTGTAGTATGTAAATATGACTACAGTGATTGTTTACAAAAAGATTTGAGAATGTGCTTACTCGGAACTTCTCCACAAATATATATTCAATTTTGAATATATAAAAATTATAAGCAGTATAATATGTATTAAATTTCAAGTGTACAAATAATTCAACACTTCATGGTATGAAATTCATGAATTAAATTGTTGACTTTATTATTTAATTAGAATTTTGTGAGTGCATCTCAAAAAAGGCAGGGGAATTATATGCCAGGGAGATTACCTGATAATTTGAATGAAATTTTTACCAAGTAAACGGTCTCTAACATTCGCTGCTATACAAACTTTTTTTAGTTGTACATTACTTCTTTCTTAAACGTCTATTACGTATTTGAATATGCGCTTATATCATCTGTGACAGTTAAATGTTTAGAGCCAGGGGAATTATCGTAGAAAAGGTAACTTAGCTTTCATAAAAGAAATGATGTTTACACGTAAACAAAAATGTATTCTATGATCAACAAAGCAATTTTTTAGCGAAATAAACATATAATAACAATATTTCCATGTGATAGGAATAGCTTATATTTTCATAAGATTCAAATATAACATTTTTTATTATTATTGCTTTTTATCTATGAAAAAATATACATTTTTTTTATAATAACAGAGGGTCAAAGAAAATATTTTTTTTTTAACCATTCTGCTGAAATGTATGTACGGATGGAAAAAAATATTTTTTGATCTTTCAGAAGTATTAATTCATCCATCCTGTATCCCTACAACGTTTGAAAAAAATTTTATACATGATTACAGACAGGGGAGATTACTTTTTATACTTTCTAAGGGTCCCTACAAAAGCTACATTTAAATTAGCGATTGAAAAGTCAACGGATCATAAAGTTACAAGCTGAAAAAATATGAAAATTGGTGGTTAATAATATTTGAACCTTGTATTGATAGTTTATTAAACGATTACATGTGATTACCCGTTAGAATAGAATCACCCATATATCAACTTAGAAGCCCTCTTACCGCTTGCGAGATCGAAAATTAACGACGCCACCAAGCGGTAGTATCATCAAACCATCGAACTAAATGATTTTGTTAAAACAATAAATGTTTCTTTTAGTTCAAATATGTGTTATTTGAATGAAATAAATTATGTAGATGAATCAAATAGTGGATTTACTTGATTTTAACAAGTATTGAATCAGATTTCTCTGTAATTTTTATTAACTTTAGTACATATTTTGCTAAGCTATTCACTTAGCAAGACACGTATTTAAAACACGAGTTTGTTTGAGTATAAAGGATGATAACTTATACAAAAAAATATTTTTCAAGAATATTAAATATTAATTTTAACATTATATTTCATTTGATTTAGTAAATATGTTATTAAATAATAACTGCTTGTTTCAATAAATATTTCATTAAGATAATCAAATAATTATTTAATCGATCTGATAAAGAAATTAATTAATACAACAAAATATTTAATTTGGACATAAATAATAAAATATTTAAGTGTTAAAAATAATAATTAATTCAATTAATCACTGATTTCATAGACGCAATATAATTAAATAATAAAAGTAATAAAATAATTTTATAGAACAAAATAAATCAAATATTTGAATCAATTAAAAATTTATTTAATTTAATGCATCCAATTAATTATAATATAGTAATGAAATTATTTGAGTAAAAGACAATGAGATATTTCATAGAATAAATCATATATTTCAGAAAGAGAAAAAACGCATTTATCAAAGCAACTAAATATTGAATTAAAATGATTAGGTATTTCATTGTCCAGTGAAATAATTTAATAAAAGTCATACAATATTTATTTAAAACGATGAAATATCTTTTTGTTATTATTCAAAATTTATTGAAAGAATAAAACAATAATTTTGACATTATTAAATATTTCATTAATATAATTAAATATATTATTGAACAGTAAAGTAATTTAATAAAGGTGATATAATTATTAATTAAATCAATGTAATATATTCTTCTTTTAATCAAAATTTTATAAAAATAATAGAATAAATACGTTAGAATTAGTAAACATTTTATTAAGATAATTAAATATATTATTAAACATCAAAGTAATTCAGTAGAAGTATTATAATATTTAATTGAAACAGTGAAATATATTCTTATGTCAATCAAAACTTGATAGAATTAATAAAATAAATATATTCGGTTTAATAAAAATTTCATTGAGATAATTAAATATATTATTGAACATTAAAGTAATTTTATGGAAGTGTTAATATAATAGTTAATTGAATCAATGAAATATATTCTTGTTTCAATAATAACTTGATAGAAATAATAGAATAAATATATTTGGTTTAATAAATATTTCATTAAGATAATCAAATATATTATTAAACATTAGAGTAATTCAATAGAAGTGTTAATACAATATTTAATTAAATCAGTGACATATATTCTTGATTCAATAACAATTTGATAGAAATAATAAAATAAATATATTTGGTTTAATAAATATTTCTTTAAAAAAAATTTAATATCTGATTTTACGTTGCACCTTTCTTGACTTTAAAAAAATAATTTTTTGGTTTTCTTTTTGTGAATTCATTGAAATCGGATTTGTTGATTTTAAGGAACCTATTTCTTTAAATTAATTGTAATTTTTATTGAAATGCTGATCAAATTTTATGTGTTATATACAACATTAAATGACAATGTTATTAACTTAGTGAAGCATTTATTTACAATATAAGCTTCTTTAACTTAATCGGATGACCGTTAATTCAAGCAAATATTATATTGATGATTGACCAATATTTTTTTATTGTTATTAAAGATTTTGTAAATTTAACAAACGATTTACTAATAGTACATTACGATACACGTGCTCTAAGTGGTCCTTTTTTACACGGCGTGCAGTTAGCGCCCGAGCGCAGCGAGGGTGCTATGCACGTCGTGTAAGAGGACCACTTCGAGCACACGTATCGTATATTATTTTATAGCACGTGTGAGATAAATTCGCCACACGTAATTAATACCCCAGAAAATCAATATTATTAAAAACTATACACACCACGAATGATAATTCGTAAATAAAAACGAATTCTATATATCAGCAAAACTATGCACACCACGAATGATAATTCGTAAATAAAAACGAATTCTATATATCAGCAAAACTATGCACACCACGAATGATAATTCGTAAATAAAAACGAATTCTATATATCAGCAAAACTATGCACACCACGAATGATAAATCGAAAAAAAGTAAAACTATTTATTATCAATGATAGACCCATCGCAAAAAAAAAAAGCAAAAACGATATCAAAAATATTCTTAGATTGAGAAATTATATCAAATAAGTATTGATGTCACTGATATTTTATTAATTAAATACAATATGATAAAAAGAGAACTTGCCGATCATTTAGATTTATGTATACACAGGTCAGACAAAGCAAAGCATCTAGTTTATTGTTCGTACAGCTATCTCTTTCTTTCTCATTCTTAGGCCGTACACACTGTACACGCATGCGCGCCGCTTACAGATGTTTTGTTTCGACAACTCACGGCACAACAGTAATTTATAAACTATAGTTTTGATTTTCTTGATGTTTTCAATTCTTTATTAAAGTATTTATATTTTTTGATTGATTTTCTACGTATTATCATGTGTGAAAAGACATTTCTACGTATTAATATATATACAAAGAGTGATTGTGATGCGTGATTTCGATATTACTTTTTTGAACAGTATAATAAAGTGCGAAATTTCTGACGGTAGTACTTTTTTACACAGTTCAAAAAAGTTGTATTTAGCTCCCGCTAAATGGTGTAGAAAACGCGAATTTAGCTCACGCAGTGCTATAAAATAAATATTTAATTATTGTAACAAAATATATAGATAATTTACAAACATATTCTATTGTTACAAATAAATATTTTATAAAATTTTATCAGCTGCCTTAATGAAATTGATTTGATTAAATCAATCAAATAATTTAACCGAAACAATAAATTTTTCTTTATTTTAAAAAAATATTTATTTTTTTCAACTTAGGTATCAATTTTTTTTATCCCAACTAAATATTTCAGTGATTTAATAACCTTGCATATTACTTCAATCAAAATTAATTTTTATCAACAAAATATTTAATAACTAAATTTATTTCATTGACTCAACTAAATTTTTTTCTCAGTGTATGAAATATATTTAATTGTGAAAAATAAATGTTATTAATTCAAATAGTTCATTTATTATACGCAAAAACGAATGTATTGCATTTGAATGTAATTTTGTTCATTTTAAATCGTATTCTTTCAAACTAAAAATTATTTCGTTCAAACTTAAAAAATATAGCTTTCAACACAAATAATTAGAATTTTTATTACAACTGCAAACTGTATTTGATTTTAAAAAATAGATTTTTTTAACTCGAATAAGTAATTTATTAAATTAAAAAAGAACATGTATTATATTCAAATGCAAGATATTTTTTTTTTTTTAATTGTGTTTAGCCTACATTTTTTCAAATTTAAAGTTATATTTGTTACGCATAAAGACTAATTTGTTCGACTTTCAAAAATATAGCCTTCAATATAAATAATTATATACATTGTTTTAAATGCATAATTCATGATTTATTTTTAAGGATTCAAATTTATATTTTTATGATTTAAATATTAATTCATTTAAATTTAATAAATATTATTTTCATTTTTAATAATTAAATATTTTTATTTTGAATAAAATTTGTTTTTGATTTAAAAACTGGAATCTTTTGACTTCATGAATTCATGTATTCATCTACAAAACATGATTTTTAGAGTCAATTATGATATTTCTTATAAGAAACTCAATGATATATATATTTCATCTAAATATAAATATATTCAGATTCAATAAATATTTATTTATATTTTTAATCGTTTTATGTGTTTATTATGAAAACAAATTTTATTTTCTTCAAAAAAAGAATTATTTCATTTAAAAAATATGGTTTTAGATACAATTATATATTTAATTGATTTAAATAACCAAACAGTCTTAACGCAACTGTATTAGTTTTAATTACATAAGTTTTTATTTTCAATATATTTTTATTTAATTAAAATAATATTTTTATTTGATGAATTATTTTTCATTTTATAAAATAAAAGTATTTGGTTTTATGAATTTTTTTTTTTTTGATTCAAATAAGTGTTGATATAAGCGATTAATTATTTATTTGATTCAAATAAATTATAAAACAAAGAAATTTTTGGTTTTTTCGAATAAATATTTCTTAATTCGTAAAAAAATATTATTTGAATCAAATAAAAATGCTATTTAATTCAAATAAATTGAATCCAAATACATAATTTATTTGGATCAAATAAATTTCCTTTTCAGTGTGATTTTACGTTGCACCTTTCTTGACTTTAAAAAAATAATTTATTGGTTTTCTTTTTGTAATTCATTTAAATTGGACTTGTTTATTTTAAGGAACCAATTTCTTTAAATTAATTGTAATTTTTATTGAAATGCTGATCAAATTTTATGTGTTATATACAACAAAATATTTTTTTATACAATCACATATATTATTAATTAAATGACAATGTTATTAACTTAGTGAAGCATTTATTTACAATATAAGCTTCTTTAACTTAATCTGATGACCGTTAATTCAAGCAAATATTATATTGATGATTGATCAATATTTTTTTATTGTTATTAAAGATTTTGTTAATTTAACGAACGATTTACTAAAATAAATATTTCATTACTGTAAAAAAATATATAGATAATTTACAAACATATTCTATTGTTACAAATAAATATTTTATAAAATTTTATCAGCTGCCTTAATGAAATTGATTTGACTAAATCAATCAAATAATTTAACCAAAACAATAAATTTCTCTTCATTTTAAAAAATATTTATTTTTTTTTAACTTAGGTATCAATTTTTTTCATCCCAACTAAATATTTCAGTTATTTAATAACCTTGCATATTACTTCAATCAAAATTAATTTTTATCAACAAAATATTTAATAACTAAATTTATTTTATTGACTCAACTAAATTTTTTTCTCAGTGTAGAGAAGTGAGTTTTAATAACGTTGTAGCTTTTGATTTATACTTCAAGCAGGAAATTTTAACACCTTTTGTGGATGGTATTTGATTCTTACTATAAAATTAAGAGCTCCGAAATTTATATACTTTTTAACTTTTAGCAGGACCAGAGGCTTGTTCTTTTGGTAATATAAATATTTTCTAAAATAAAAAATATAATATATAAAAATAGAAATTATAGAACTGACAAAAACCTTTAATTAAATCTTGTACAAAAGTCTGTCTTAAAGTATTTAAATATTTAATGCATGAAACTCATAAACCATAATTTTGAATTATTTTCGTAGATTTGTCATCTTTTAGGTCCTAAAGCATGCAAGAACTTCTTCAAAAAACCATATTGCAAATTTTTATTTTATGATCTTTTTATTTCTTCTTATTAGATAATTGAGATTCAAGGATCTGCAGGTACTGCTTGCATACTTTTCTATCACTTCGTAAGATGCTGGAAAATGTGTCTGTATAATCTTGACTACCAAGGAGAGTATTTGATCTCCGGGAAATGGATTTGGCTGAAACTGCAGGATATGATTCTTTGATGAAAAAAAATGAGCCCATGTTTTTTCTTTTGTATTGATAGGCCCTTTAGACATAGATTTAGACATTTCTTTGAAAATATAGAGAAAAGAAGCGATAATAAGTACTTGAATAGCTAAACAACTAAAACTTTTACAGAAAAATGTATTAAAAATAAAAGAAAGTTTAAAGCTTTAATTTGAGTCTTATTGCATCAAAAATCTTTCGCAGTTCAAAAGTTGTGCCTAATTGAAAATTGCTACATATTTATTAAGAAGAGGCCGAAATATCTGTCTTTGTCTAATAGCTTTTTTCATCATTTATGTAAACACTATCCGTTATAACAAGGAAAAAATAGCAGCCCCCGCTAGATATTAGTGTAGTAAGTAAATTTTGTAATAACAACCAAATTTTTTCACTGCGTAGTTTTTGAATAATTAGAGACCTACCAAAAAAAGATAGGTTATATTCTAGATTGCTAGTAGGTCTCTAATTAGTCAAAAACTATGCAGTAAAAAATTTGGTTGTTATTACAAAATTTACTAATTATACTAATATTTAGCGGGGGCTGCTATTTTTTTCTTGTTATACTGGATAGTGTTTACATAAATGATGAAAAACGCTATTAGAAAAAGACAGATAGTTTGGCCCCTTCTTAATATGTTTAGCATGTAACATATGATCAAATTTTTACCCTATTTCATTACTATATTTTAATCTCCTGTAACTTTTGAACCATATGAGATTTTTCAATGCAACAAGGCTTTAATTGAAGTTCTCAACCTGTACCTTCATTTATTTTTTATATAATTTTCTGTAAGAATTTTAGTTGTTTAGTTATTTAAGTTCTTATAAAGACTTCTTTCCACTACATTTTCAAAGAAATGACTATATCTCCGTCAATAGGGCTTATTAATACAAAAGAAAAAACATGGGTTAATTTTTTTCCATTAAAAAATCATATCCTGCAGTTTCAGCCAAATCCATTTCCCGGAGGTCAAATTCTCTCCTTGTAAGCTTTGTGCTTAAGAAGGAGCCGAACTATCTGTCTTTGTCTAATAGCGTTTTTCATCATTTATGTAAGCACTATCCGGTATAACAAGAAAAAAATAGCAGCCCCCGCTAGATATTAGTATAATAAGTAAATTTTGTAATAACAACCAAATTTTTTCACTGCGTAGTTTTTGAATAATTAGAGACCTGCCAAAAAAAGATAGGTTATATTCTAGATTGCTAGTAGGTCTCTAATTAGTCAAAAACTATGCGGTAAAAAATTTGGTTGTTATTACAAAATTTACTAATTATACTAATATCTAGCGGGGGCTGCAATTTTTTTCTTGTTATACCGGATAGTGTTTACATAAATGATGAAAAACGCTATTAGACAAAGACAGATAGTTCGGCCCCTTCTTAAAAGCACTAAATTTTCTTCTTGAGGAAGTCGGTGACAGTTAAGGTTGTATGGGCTATACAGTCTGTGTCAAAAGTTAGTTTTTTTAGAAAATCGTCTATATTTTTCGGTAGAAAGTAATTATCTAATTTTTAGCTTAGTAACTTATTAGATAATATTAAAACAATCACTTCAAACTTTGTTTCATTTAAATATAATGAATTATTCAAGAGTTATAACATTTTAAAGTTTATAAATTTTACACAAATCTAATGCAATCATAAATAATAATGCCAAACTTTCAAAAATGATTTTATTTGACTGCAACAAAGTTTATTTTGTTCAGTTTAAAATTTAGAATCTATTGACGAGGATGGAATTTTTATTTTTATTTTTTATTAAAATTTATTGCTAATTTTCTATGATGAAACAGTAAGTACCGTCTGAGACATATAAATTTTTTCGCAGAAAATTAGTAATAAATTTTAATAAATAAAAATAAAAATTCCATCCTCGTCAATAGATTCTAAATTTTAAACTGAACAAAATAAACTTTGTTGCAGTTAAATAAAATCATTTTTGAAAGTTTGGCATTATTATTTATTATTGCATTAAATTTGTGTAAAATTTATAAACTTTGAAATGTTATAACTCTTTAAAGGGGTTAGTGCAATATCCTGATTTCTTAAGAATATTTTGAAATTAAAAGACAATAAAAATAGCACTATTTTACATATCATATTAAAATTTCAGATAGCTTAGCTTCACCGAAGCCGAGATATAAAGTCTGAAAGTTCGAACTTCTAAGCGAAGTTCTGCTAAAATATTAAATATTGTTTAGTTGACCTTTCTCGTATGAAATATATAGTCTAAGTAAATCAGCTGTATATAGCTTTGATAATTGATTGTAAACCAATTATCCAAGCTATATACAGCTGACCAAAAGTCAGTTATTTAACGGTAAGTGCACGTGTACTTAAAATAAGTACTCGTGAAACTCACAAATATATTTAACTTTATTTATTTAAATATATTCCCCGTTATATCTCACAGACGTGTTATGATGATATTCTGTCAAATATCTTTTTTTTCAATTATGATTATCTTATAAACTAAGAAAGATAAAAAGTGTTTATTTTTATTTACATGCATATATATATATATATATATATATATATATATATATATATATATATATATATATATGCTACGTCGTAAACGTATCTTTTTTATTAACATTGGTAAATCAAAATTCCTCAGTTATTGAACAGTCGCATTATTTTATTATTAAGAGTCAGTTGTATACCGACACAGTTACCTGTTTTACCGAATCTATTTAAAATTTATTTTTTATAAAAACCAATAGCTTCAGGCAGAAATAAAGAGATGGTTTTGATTCGTGTAATAGAAAGCAATATTTTCTCTGATAAGAATAATTTAATTCCACCGCTTTATTTTCAAGAAAAGTTGGAATAACTTGAAAATTCCATTATTTGACACTAATTTCTAATTTTTTAAGTTATTCCAACTTTTCTTAAAAACGAAGCTATAAAATTAATTCATACTAATCAAAGAAAATATTACATTTTATTAAACACATCGAAACCCATCCCTTTATTTTTGCCTCTTATTGCTAATTTTGGGAAAAAAGTCAATTTTTTAATTAGAAAAGGACAGAGATACAGCGGACTCTTAAGCGAAATTAAGTAGATCATAAGAAGAGAATCAAAATGTATATTTCGAAATTATCAAACGAATCCTAAAAACCATTAGGAAACATATTATCAAACTTTAAGAAAAATTTATGAATAAAAATTGATGTAAAAGATAATAAATCTTATAAACAAATATGAGTATAAAAGCCAAACGAAACAAATGACATTTGGGACATTATCCCGGGTTTCTTATTGGTAACAAGTTTACACTGCCCGTAAAGTTCTATATTTCAAAAGCAATTGCTAATACTACATATTCATATATCAATTATAAAATCTATTGTATCAAAATTGTCAAAAGATATTAATAAACCTCGAGGATCTATATATTTACATATCGTGCCTATTCATTTGCCTGCCCGTACCTAGCACCAATCTACTAAGAAATATTATAAGGTAAGAATATATAATTATTTAATAAACTCTTCATTTGAAATTATTGAAATCATCCTTTAGTAATTTTCAATTGTGAGAGCGATTTCGTTCAATTTAATATTGGCAAAGTTCATCCACCACTAGGATTCATACATCTTTATCTTAATGAGTGCATTTTTATAAATAAGTCTAATATTTCAAGAAAACGTAATTCTTATATAAATCTATACAATCAAATAATATAATTAAATAACTCATTCACTTTTATATAATCCTGGTGCAAGCCAGGACTTAAGATTTTGGTTCCGGTACGAATTAGTTTGACCGTAACAATTTGGTTCCGGTACAAACTTTTTAATTGAGAAATCGTATTGAATATAACATTAAAGGGTAATCAAAGAAAATTTATAATTCTTTACCTATTTATATATAAAGTGCATAAAAATATATTCAAAGGGCTTATAATAAATACAGTGTTCAAAAGTGTGTTAATAAACCGCCAAGTGCGTCAAATAAAATATTATATATTAAGAAGGGGCCGAACTATCTGTCTTTGTCTAATAGCGTTTTTCATCATTTATGTAAACACTATCCGGTATAACAAGAAAAAAATAGCAGCCCCCGCTAGATATTAGTAGAATAAGTAAATTTTGTAATAACAAACAAATTTTTTTACTGCGTAGTTTTTGAATAATTAGAGACCTACCAAAAAAAGATAGGTTATATTCTAGATTGCTAGTAGGTCTTTAATTAGTCAAAAACTATGCGGTAAAAAATTTTATTGTTATTACAAAATTTACTAATTATACTAATATCTAGCGGGAGCTGCTATTTTTTTCTTGTTATAAAGGATAGTGTTTATATAAATAATGAAAAACGCTATTAGACAGAGACAGATAGTTCGGCCTCTTCTTAAAGGCACAAATCAAATAAATATACATGAAATTAAACGCGAAGTGCATTATTAAAAGCGAATAGCGTCATTGAAAATAAAAATATTAAACGCGAAGTGCATTATCAAATACGAATAGTGTTATTAAAAATAAAATATTGAACGCGAAGTGTATTATTAAATACGAATAGTGTTATTAAAAATAAAAATATTATACAGATAAAATTAATATATTATACGCAAAGTGCGTAGTTGAAATAATTTCTATATATGCGAAATTGCGCAATTAAAAATCATATATCAAATAAATAATACAGTCATCCCTCCGAATAAGCGCATAGAAGCCCCCAAGGGGAAGAGGTTTTCCACGAATTGGGGTTCCCCCACCTCGCGTACATAGATCCTTTTTTCCTGACTTGCTGTCTCTCTTGCACATTTTAGGTTTAGTGCTTCTCAATAAGCGTATTGGCGATAGTCCCTTAAATTGCCGTACATTTATTGTTTTAAGGCGACTTCAGATTTCAGGTTAGGTTTTATTTTTGAGTTTACAAATTACTCTTTCAATATGTAAAATTTTTCAGATTTGTTAATTTTCCATTCTACGGATTATAATAAATGGTGGAAAATTAAAAAATCCAAAAAATTTTAGAAACTGAAAGAGTAATTTGTAAACTACAAAATGAAATTCAACCGAACTTCCGTAGTCGCCTTAACGGCTACTGTTTGAGAGCAGACACGTGTCATAAGTACAGAAACACTCGGTGGGTGTGTAAAAATGACAAACTCGATTAAAAAAATCAAACGCGAAAATTCTTTTGTTCAAGCAGGTGCTAGTGATGCAAAAAATGAAAGTGATTCCGTGAAAGTGAGTGTCGAAGAACCTGTAGCAAAAAAAACGCAATTCAAAACAATTTTCAGAATGATTTTGAAAATGAATTTCTAATAACAAAAGCTTACAATATTTTGTCAGAAAACATTTAATAAAAGGAAATAAATATTTATTATAAATATATTTATAAACATTTTTAATAAAAATTTATGCTTCAATAAAAAATTTCGTTATTAATAATAAAAAATATTAAGATTTTATTTGAAATTTAAATTTTAAATCCTCTATGAGCGATTGCCCTTATTGAGAAGCAGTCCGTAAAAGTTTAGTGAGCTCGGACTTGGTAGTCGCAGTGGGGACACGGCTCACGAGCAAACATAGGGGTATGCGCTTATTCGGAGGAATGACTGTACAATTTACATAGAAATTGTCAATAAAAATAAGTGTAAAACCATTAAATTAATAAATAAATCTACATATCAATTATTTTAGCAAGAATAATTATAAATAAGAAATCGAGTAAAAATTACAAATTCTTTTATAAACTGATTTCAAATAATATCATTTATTTAGTGCATTGGAAAATTACAACATATATCAATAATTTTCGCATAATAATTTAATTTGAAGGGGAATCCTCATACCGACATAGAGTTCTACCTTATCTACATTTAAATTATGAATTTTAATAAAAATTTAACTATTCATGACTGAAATTCGTAGGAGAGGCACATTCTTAACATGCCAAAGAATTTATTGTAACGTTAAAAGACAATATAAGGGTAAAAATAAAGGCGAAAACTGCTTAATACGATTAACTTTTCAATGTAGTTATGAATAATCGTATTATGCAGTTTTTGTCTTCACTTTCACTTTAATTCTGTCTTTTAACGTTGCAATAAATTCTTTAGAATGTTAAGAATGTGCCTCTTCTATGAATTTCAGTCAAAAATAGTTAAATTTTGATTAAAATGCATAATTCAAATATAGATAAGGTAGATCTCTGTCCCGGTATAAGGACACCCCTTAACGGCATGTTGGAGCTGCAGCAATCGAGTTTTGCTTTTTTTATTTTATCAATATCTTTTTAAATTTTTAAATTAAACAAATATAATGACTTGTCCGCACTAAAGCTATATTTATAAAATAATTTTTGTTAAAATAAAAAATCATTTGGACTTGTTATTTTTTTATGAGCTTGGATTGGAAATTAGATATCAAACTCGACAAACCTAACCTTAAAATACGACATATTGAAAGTTTTTATTATAGCTTTGTATGTATAATATTTTGGTGGATTTCTTGAGTTGTCCGCACTAGAGTTTAATCTTACAAAATTTTTCTTTGTAGCAAAGAAACTCGATTAAACGCATCGTTTATTCATAAGTTAAGATTGGAAATATTATTAGAAGGCGGACAGCTTCGTCATGCTCTTAAGAGTGAAATAAGTTTTAACAGTAAACATTCAATATCATTTAAGGAGGTTCTTGCGAGTACAGCTAAGGTCAAAATTGATAAAAAAGTGAATGTAGATATTTATATATATATTTATTTTTGAAAATTAAATAATTATTTTTTACGTTCAAATCTACTATAAACATTGCATTTTTTGCACGTTACGTACTTAAAATGTAAATAAATTGTCATGGATTCGATCGCGTAGTACAATGTATACATATATATATGTATGTTGCATGGCGTCTGTGACCGGTTTCTGCTTTTAGGTTAAGTTTGCTTATTTTAATTTTAATATTTCGATAATAATATATAATAAAATTTAAAGAAATAATGTAAAAGTAGCAGAAATAGAATAGTTTATCATAAAACAATTTCAGATAAAATAATATATATTTATATATAATATTATTAATTTTATTTTGTTATAAGAATTTAAAACTTTCGAAATTCGCGCACTTTTTTTGTCGCTGTCGAGTGATGCGAAAAACATGGCTTCTTTTGATCCGGTCGCTAAGACGTTTATTAACTTTAACGTGTAATATCTCAATATTTACGACGGCAATGATTAATTTACTAGATATCATTTGAAAGAGGAAACTTTCTTTTAGACATTTGTTCATCTGTCTGTTTTTCAGAAAATCACTCCCTGCTTTGCAAATACTCAATTTTGATATATTTTATTCACAGTCCTATAAGAGTCTGTACAAAAAAGTTCAAACTTCAAGTTCTGATTTTATTAAATTTTGCACGGCAAGCCCATAAATTAAGCATACGATCGGATTCAGGACATTTTAAATAATAAGAAATTTTATTATGTAGTCTCAGAATTTTCATGCAAGAACCTCCTTAAAATATTGAGTTTTAATAATAATATTAAATAATACTAAAAACATATTAATTTTCTTTTTATGAAAAGAATATAAAATTATCTAATAATATATCGACGGTCGCGGGGAAGAAGGTATCATTTAATTTTTGATTGTAGAGAGGTGTCATTTCAATTTTGGTTGAAGAAAGGTGTCATTTGATTTTGGGTTAAAAAAAGGCTTTCGTTTCATTTTAATTTAAAGAAAAGTACTATGTCAAAAAAATTTTGTTTTTATTTAATCATGTAGTAGACCCCAAAAGAAATTAATTAATTACAATACTATGATAAATTAAATAAATTTATTAAATATATAAATTGAGAAACACAAGCCTCTTTTTAACCCAAAATGAAATGACACTTTGCTACAACCAAAATTTAAATGACACCTCTCTACAACCAAAAATTAAATGGCACCTTCTTCCCCGCGACCGTCGATATAAAAAAGAAAAATTTAAAGATACCAAAATAAAGTAAACAGACTGCATTTAAAAAATAGACAGTTGTCATCAAAACATTGCAAGTTTATTCAACTCGCAAAAGACAAGCTCAGCGAAAATTCTCGCGGTACGCTCTTGTATAATTCCAACAACAGTAGGTCATTATAAAAATTTCAAAACATAGATCAGCAATATTCTTAATTTTCATGCAAGAATAGTAGGACAGTGTCAAAGAATTTTAATAAATAATACTTGCAGTATTTTTTGTTTACAAACAGAGTTGTATACGGTGTAAAAGAAAAGGAAAAAAAAACATAATATTAATAAGACCATTTAAACATTATTGATGCAACATGAATTACATATATCTTGATAAATAAGAATAGTATATATTCTGCTACAGAATAAAATGAATATCTATCAATCTAAAAATATCCATAGTAATAAATCATCTCTTACATTAATTTAATAAAATGCTAACATTAATTAAACATATTAAATTTTCCTGATGAAAAATTAAAAGATAAAAATTATAATGGAGGAGAATGATGATGACAATTTTGAAGTTTTACCAATATTTGATGGTAAAAACATGCTGCCCAGAGAATATATTAATGAAATAAAATTAGCAAGAAGTTTAGCAAATGATCAAAGAAAACTGTTTTTAATTACAAAAATTGACAACAGCGCCATCTGTTTTGATTGAAAAAAATTTTTAATGCAATATTCAAAAAGTTGAACTTTTGACCTTGAATTTAAAAAAAAAAGGAATAATTTCGATAAAAATTGACGGAGTTATAACTGTTTGAAAAATGCAAATTTTTTAGAAAATTTTAGGTGACCCGCTAATTGTTGTGCCGAGTGTACTTTATTATAAAAAAATGTATTTAATATTTTATTGATACTGACTTACGTCCAAGTATTAACATCTTTTTCGGATCATCCCAATTCATTTAACTTCGCTGATAACTCTTTCCACATAAGTTGATATTTTTCATTACCAGCTCTTCCGAGGGAAGTAATTTGTCCTCTAGCAAATAATTCGTGAGATTTTATTTAAGTAATCATCATTTCCAATTGAGCATTGTTGGCATGTACATGTATGCTGGAAATTTTATATTCAAATAAATATGAGTATGAGTTTAATAAGCGAAATATGATTATTGTACTGATGGAATTACAATAATGAAAAAGTGAAATGTAATATTTACTTTAAAATGTAAAGTTACAATTTAGTAGATAATATTGATTTCAATCAATAAACTTTGTTAATAAAGTTCAAAGAAAAATGCTTTATAACGATGAGAGATGAAGATAAATTTGTCAAATGCATGCCGAAAAAATACAAACAGCAGAGACTTTGTTCCTGAGAAGACTAAAATAATTATTGAAAAAGGATAATGTTGATTACACAAATATATTTGTTGTGGATGAAATGTAAACAATAAAATACATAGTTATAGTGAAACAGATTTAAGGAATATTGAAAATGGTGTGTAATGGTTACATTAACAGATATGAATGACTATCTATATAAAATGTAAATTGAATAAAAAATGTTAACTTTTATGAAGCATGTACAATACTAATAAAAACTAAGAAGGTTTATATGACAAATTTAATCAGACTTTTTTATTATAAATGAATTGTTAGGTCACTCAACTATGTTTCTATGAATTTCAAAAATAATATGCCTTTATACCTAATTAGAATAAATTATTAAAAATGTGCGTTTAATACAAAAGTATAAATTTTAATATTTAAACCTAAAATACATTTTTATAGAATAATATAATTATTCTATATAAAATCTATAATTTGTTTTTGCAAATAATAAATCGATAAATCATATACTCTCGTTTTCGGAGGCATCACTATGACTAATAGTCAAAGATTATTTGCTTCAACATTTTGCAGTTATAAATATCAGTATACACTATGAATTCAATTTAAAAAGTTTAATAAGTCAAAAAATTAAGATATTTCAAACTTTAAATATTCTTTAAGACCAGGCTGGAGTAGAATCTAATACCGACCGAGTAACAATTGAGTTTTTTGTTATTTACTCAAGTATTAATCGGTGTATCTGCAACTAAAGGTTGAGCGCAACAGATATTATTATTATGAACATCTATTCACAAGAAAAAAAAATTCTACGTCTTTGTTTTTAAGAAAAGTAAGGAATGCCGAAGTAAAAGTTTATGTTTATACTATTTTCGCGTTCCTTACTTTTCTCAAAAACAAAGCGGTAGATTTTTTTTGTGCATACATATTTGTAATAACATCTATTGCGTTCAACCTTCAATTTGCAGATGCACCGATTAATACTTGAGTAAATAACAAAAATCTCAATTAGCATGTTTCATGAAAAAATGTATTGTATCCGTCAGGTAAATTACGAAAAAATAAAAGACCTGTATTTTTTTGTTTTTCAAAATATGATGAATTGCAAAAGTTATAGCCGGTATAAGTTAATAGAATTTTTATATATATAGATATGTCGCCATGATACGTGATGTCACAACCACTTATGTGATTGTGATGCCACACCAATTTAACTGATTCTATCTCTTCGATTTCTCATTTTCATGAAAAAAGAAAAAATACGGGTCTTTTATTTTTTCGTATTCTACCTGACGGATATAATACATTTTTTCATATAACATGCTAATTAGCATTTTGCATGAAAAAATGTATTATATCTGTCAGGTTGAATACGAAAAAATAAAAGACCCGTATTTTTTTGTTTTTCAAAATATGATGAATTGCAAAAGTTATAGCGGATATAAGTTAGTACAATTTTGATATATATAGATATAGCGCTATGATAAATGACGTCACGATTGCCATTGGCAAAATGACAATCGTGACGTCACACCAATTTCAACTGCCTCTATCTCTTTGAGTTTTCATTTTTATGAAAAAAGAAAAAATACGTGTCCTTTTTTTTCATTTTCCAAATAATGGATGTAATGGATTTTAAAAAAAATTTTCATGCAACATCCCAATTAGACAAGGACAGCGAATCCGGCCTGCTCTTAAAAGAAGAATTGACAAAAAAATGACCTTTGAAATATGATCCGAACCTTAAAAATGTGCAAAACTATAAATAACTATACGAAGAAAAATAAATAATAACTTTAATTATAGATAGTAATAAAAATTACTATATTTTATAAGAAAGCTGGGACATTTAAGAATTATAAGGAATACATTTATAACAAATACTACTATAAGATTTGATGAAGTTAGCAACATCGTTTAAGAAATGAAACTATGTCTTATTAGAAAAATTGCTATGTTACATAGTAAAAATTATACCATAGTAAAATTTAATATATGACAGAGTAAAAATATTTAAAATTTTATGTCAGAATTAATACTATAAAAATAATAAATTTTACTTTTTCAAATAATAATATCGAGTCCATCCTCTGTAAACTTATTTCTAACCTCAAAATTTTCCACTAAATTGAAAGTATAGTTGTGTAACAAATGTAGACGATTTGAAATTTTGTAAGTAACAAGTCATGATGGCGCAGTCGGTAACGTTCACGCTTTCCACCCTCGAGGCACCCAGGCTCAACTCCACTCCAGGTCAAATTTTTTTCAAAGGTAATTTATTTAAAAAAAATTAAATCATGATTATTCAATAACAAGTTTTGAGTTAAAAAAAAATTAAATAGAATTTTTTTCTACGTATCTGATTTCACAAATTTTACTATGTGACATAGTAATTTTTATTATAATGCAGAAATATCCCACTCTTCCTATACAATATAGTAATTTTTTATACAATCTACTCTCTAAATCTATTAGAGTGATTTTTCACTCTCACTGAAAAGGGGTTAGAACAGTGGTTGTACTCTATGGCGGCGAGTGGCGCTAGTATCGATAGCGAACATTCATTGAAGTACGAGAGAGATGCTACCCACACAGCATGAAAGAATTTCGAAATAATTTCATGAAATATTACAAGTAATAATACGTTGAAAAAATTTAAAAAGGACTTAAAAAGATAACCATATTCTTTTGAAAAGAATTTATGAAATAATACACAGAAAGATTACAAAGTCTTTACAAAAATAATACCAAGAAGGAAATGAAAGTTAAAATATGAAATATTACACGAATCCTTTCTAAAAGGACTTTGAAATGACTTCTTGAAAGGAAACAAGAAATAACTCAGAAATCTTCCAAAGATTGTAGTCATGAAATAATTTAGAAAGATTTTCGAAATAATCTAAGATATTCTTTCAACGAATCATTTCAAGATACTTACAAAAAGTTTTTATGTAATAATTCCAAGCAAGGTTTTAGTAATATTTCAAGTAATCTTACATGAAATAATTTTAAAATCTTTTTGAAATAATTCATGAAAGAACTTATCATGACGATAAAAGTTATTACATGAATCCTTACTGAAAGGACTTTGAGAGAACTTCTTGAAAGGAAGCAAGAAATAACTCAGAAATCTTCCAACGATTAAAATCAGAAAATAATTTAGAAAGATTTTCGGAATGATCTAAGGTATTCTTTCACCAAATCATTTCAAGATTCATTCAAAAAGCTTTTATGAAATAATTCATGTAATATTTTGGTAAAGTCTCAAGAAATCATACATGAAATAATTTTAAAACCTTTTTGAAATATTTCATGAAATAACTTATGATGAGAATAAAAGTTATTACATAAATCCTTACTGAAAGGACTTTGAAAGAACTTCTTGAAAGGAAACAAGAAATAACTCAGAAATCTTCCAAAGATTCCAGTCATAAAATAATTTAGAAAGATTATCAAAATGATCTAAGGTATTCTTTCAACGAATCATTTCAAGATACTTACAAAAAGCTTTTATGTAATAATTCCAAGCAAGGTTTTGGTAATATTTCAAGTAATCTTACATGAAATAATTTTAAAACCTTTTGAAATAATTCATGAAAGAACTTATCATGACGATAAAAGTTATTACATGAATCCTTACTGAAAGGACTTTGAGAGAACTTCTTGAAAGGAAACAAGAAATAACTCAGAAATCTTCCAACGATTAAAATCAGAAAATAATTTAGAAAGATTTTCGGAATGATCTAAGGTATTCTTTCACCGAATCATTTCAAGATTCATTAAAAAAGCTTTTATGAAATAATTCATGTAATATTTTGGTAAAGTTTCAAGAAATCATACATGAAATAATTTTGAAATCTTTTGAAATATTTCATGAAATAACTTATGATGAGAATAAAAGTTATTACATAAATCCTTACTGAAAGGACTTTGAAGAGACTTCTTGAAAGGAAACAAGAAAGAACTCAGAAATCTTCCAACGATTAAAATCAGAAAATAACTTAGAAAGATTTTCGGAATGATCTAAGGTATTCTTTCACCGAATCATTTCAAGATTCATTCAAAAAGCTTTCATGAAATAATTCATGCAATATTTTGGTAAAGTCTCAAGAAATCTTACATGAAATAATTTTGAAATCTTTTTGAAATATTTCATGAAATAACTTATGATGAGAATAAAAGTTATTAAATAAATCCTTACTGAAAGGACTTTGAAAAGACTTCTTGAAAGGAAACAAGAAAGAACTCAGAAATCTTCCAACGATTAAAATCAGAAAATAATTTAGAAAGATTTTCGGAATGATCTAAGGTATTCTTTCACCGAATCATTTCAAGATTCATTCAAAAAGCTTTCATGAAATAATTCATGCAATATTTTGGTAAAGTCTCAAGAAATCTTACATGAAATAATTTTGAAATCTTTTTGAAATATTTCATGAAATAACTTATGATAAGAACAAAAGTTATTACATGAATCCTTACTGAAAGGATTTTGAAAGGACTTTATGAAAGAAAACGTGAAAGATAACAGAATCATTTAGAAATATTTTCGGGATTAGTTTATAATTTATCCGCTTGATGGCGGTATCTCTTACTCTCGCAAGCGGTAAGAGTGCTTCCCGTTTCATATATAAGGAAAATAAGAATCTTAAATGGAAACTATAAATTGTTATGCGTGCGATGTCTGTGTTATGATAACTTCGATTTTAACCGCTGTAAAACTATTCGTAATCCTATGAATAATTATATCATCATATATCCGTTATATATATATATATATATATATATATATATGTGTGTGTGTGTGTGTGTGTGTGTGTGTGTGTGTATTGATTCTAAATTGATTCTTAAATAATACAGGAAAGAATAAAATTTCTAGAACTTTACACGTCTCTCAACTAAAGATAGATGAAAAGATTAATGCATTATTACTAAAAGAATTCATGGATCCTTACAGAATTCTTTCATTGAAAGGATTCTGTAATAATTCTATGTCCGAGGTATATTTCTTTCAGAAATAATACAATGAAATATTTTTAAAATATTTTATATCATTCTTACAGACAACTTTCAATAAAAGATGTATGAAAAGATTTAAGAATTATTACCAAAAGAATTCATGGATCCTTACAGAATTCTTTTATTGAAAGGATTCTGTAATAATTCTATGTCCGAGGTATATTCCTTTTAGAAATAATACAATGAAATATTTTAAAAATATTTCATATTATTCTTACAGAATCCTTTCAATGGAAGATGTATGAAAAGATTTACGAATTATTACCAAAAGAATTCATGGATCCTTACAGAATTCTTTCATTGAAAGGATTCTGTAATGATTCTATGTCCGAGGTATATTCCTTTTAGAAATAATACAATGAAATATTTTAAAAATATTTCATATTATTCTTACAGAATCCTTTCAATGGAAGATGTATGAAAAGATTTACGAATTATTACCAAAAGAATTCATGGATCCTTACAGAATTCTTCCATTGAAAGGATTTTGAAATGACTTGTGAATTCTTTATGAAATATTTTTATGTATTATTTTTAAAAGAATAATACCTCGGACATAGAATTATTTCAGAATCCTTTCAGTGAAATATTTCTGAAAGATTGTAGTCCTTTTACGAATCCTTTCAGAATCCTTTCAAAGTCCTTTCATGCTGTATGGGTAGTGTTTTCTAGAGGATAATGAGTGCTCTCTGCGAGGTTTTGAGTGTTCTCCGCGATGTTTTTTGTTCGAAGAAATGAGCAGGTCTTCGCTCAGAGAATAATGAGTCTTCTCTAGAGACTACTGATTCGCATTTCGACGCGTAGGCTGACTGTATTCTAAAAATGACACCGATTGTACCGTAGAGTACAGTCACAGTTCGCTTCCCTTTTCAGTGCTATTGGGGTGAAAAATTACTCTAAGTACCTAAAAAAAAATGAGCCAGTAGGCTTAGAGTGATTCGTGTGCTTTGGAAATAGTGAAAATATCACTCTGAAGGAGAGATTCATCTGTATAGTAGGGTGATAAAAATTGCAACGTCATAAATTTATTATTTTTGATGAGCAAGATTGTTATTTTTGATAAGCAAGATTGTTATTTATAATTTTGAGAATCTAGTGTTTTATCAAAAGTAAAATTAATATATTTAATATATTGAAATTAACTGATTTGACTGTTTAACCTTGAATACAGAATGGATGTGAATTTATATTAATCTTTAGAATTTTACTTTTATTAACAAAACTCTATTTGATTCGAGAAGAAATATAACTGCAGCAGTCTTGCCTTCTTCTCCAATGATGTCAAGGTGGATTCTTCTTTGATGTTGCATAAAAACACATTAATTCTTTTTGACGAAAAAACACTTAATTGCATGCATATAGAACATTTACGTATATTTATTTAGTTATATATTTTTTATTTTTTTTTTTTTTTTTTGAACTCACAGGAAATGTTTTTTTGGGAGGTCAGGTCTCAGAAATAAACAATACGTAATTTTTGATTGAGCATGGCCATAAGGCATCTTTTAGTTATTACTCATTTATTACCTACAGCCTTTACATACTAAAATACTCAGAAAAGTTCTTTAAATGAAATTTCAAAACTAAATGAAACGTGTATATTTTATAATCATAAAATCGAAGAGAAAAAAGAATAATAACAAAAAAAAAAATGTTCTTATCGTATCAATTTAAATTTAATTTAATATTCCCAATTGATACTTCAACCAAATTGCTAACTAAACTGTTAATTAATCTTAATGATTTTAATCTTACAATAATGTAAACTATTTTGTTATTTGTATTATTTTTATAGTTCCTAATTGCCCGGGTTTTGTTTCGACGACCTGTAATAAAAAACTGAAACAAAAAATTAGGCTCAAGAGGAGGTCGAGTATATCTGTCCTTTTATAATTAAAGAATTGATTTTTTCACAAAAATTAATAACTGTAGCAAAAAATAAGAAGAAAGCCTCATCTTGTATGATAAAAAGCAAGATTTTCTTTTATGAGGAAAAATTATTTTTATCGCTTTGTTTTTAAGAAAACTTTGAAAAACTTAATTGTCCATCCTAACCTCCATTTTTTAAGTTTTTCAAAGTTTTCTTAAAAACGAAGCGATAAAAATAATTTTTCCTCATAAAAGAAAATCTTGCTTTTTATCATACAAGGTGGGGCTTTCTTTTTATTTTTTGCTACAGTTATTAATTTTTGTGTAAAAATCAATTCTTTAATTAGAAAAGGACAGATATACTCGACCTCCTTTTAATTCCTGGTCTTGGCAACCGATTCGCTCTTTCAGTACAGGTACCGAAGAAACACACGGCAAAGGGCGGTCTCGAGGACACCCTTTTACGCTGACCATCAGCCTTTTTGTGCAATTCGCAGGAATCAATCAAGTTGATCAATTCCCACTCGGAGCCTTTCGGGGACACCCCTAGCCATACTCCTACTTAGAATTAATATTCTCACTTGTTAGGGTTAGTAACAACAAAAAAAACCTTTTTCTTTTCACACCTTACCCACTGCACTTGTACTACACTACCGGAGAGAGAGAAAAGAAAAATAACTGCAACACGGAAAGAGTGACACACGACACCTGAACTGCACACAAACTTCACTGCTCGTATCATGCAGCTTGTCACCATGTGCTCTTCATCTCGAGCGGAAGTCGTCTCTCTTCACTTACATTGAGTTGTAGTTCCTCGTTGAAAGAGATGCTGGCCAATAGCTGGTAGTAGATCCGGAAGAAAAAGAGAGCGAGCACGCCTTGAGCATTGAGTTTTATTCACTGTTATCTGACGATTATCTCAATTATCTAGTCAGATAATCAAGATTGCGCGCAGCGCCATTCTCCGTATACTCGCTGCCATTTTCATGTACATGTGTACCTATGCTATGTTACTAGTGACTTAGATGAACATGCATAAATTGATACTTAACGGGATGTCGGAGCTGCAACAATCGAGTTTTGCTTTATTTATTCTATCCATATCTTTTCAAATTTATAAATTAGACAAATATAATGACTTGTCCGCACTAAAGCTATACTAAACCAATAATTTGTATTAAAATAAAAAATCATTTGGACTTGTTATTTTTTTATGAACTTGGAATGGAAAATAGATGTCAAACTCGACAAACCTAACCTTAAAATACGATACATTGAAAGTTCTTATTATAACTTTTCATGTATAGTTTTTTGGTGGATTTCTTGAGTTGTCCGCACTAGAGTTTTATGATACTAATTTTTTCTTTTTAGCAAAAAAACTCGATTAAACGCACCGTTTATTAGTAAGTTGGGATTGCAAATATTATTAGAAGGCGGGTAGCTCCGTCATGCTCTTAACAAAAGTTTAATAACCATTCCCCGAATCAAATGCTAATTAAATTTTCTTGTTAATTGTTCAATCGTCCTTTTACCTTTCTTTGGTTAGTTTAGAACGATTTCATGCGATTAAAAAAGTTACTAGAAGAAGATTACGTATCTTAGTATTATTAGCCCCTTTTACGCTCATGATTTAAAATATTCACATAGTATGCAATATTGTTCAAATTATGATTGTTTTTTGCTATCTATACTATATATCTTAATTAAGAGGCGGCCGTATAGTTCTGTCCTTGTCTAATCTAAATTTTCTTTATTATTAATAAATTAAATATTTTCATAGAAAAGTAAGACAACCGCCCAATAGAGCAAAAGACCAAGCAAACGATTCTTTTTATGAAAAAATACGAAATTTTGATTATTTTTCGAGTGAAGTCTGAAACGGAAAAACAGTTGAATCAACTCAATCAAGTTCGATTGTTTTTCCGTTTCAGACTTCACTCGAAAAATAATCAAAATTTCATATTTTTCCATAAAAAAGAATCGTTTGCTTGTCTTTTGCTCTATTGGGCGGTTGTCTTACTTTTCTATGAAAATATTTAATTTATTAATAATAAAGAAAATTTAGATTAGACAAGGACAGAATGATACGGCCTCCTCTTAATGTTTTATACTATAACTCCTATTTAATAATTGTTAGTCATAAACATCAAATATACGTATTATTAATAACTATAAACATGCAAGAGCAAGTGTAACAGGGTAACGACGCCAACAAGTCGCATCTCTTCTCCTCTCTCTCACTCAGGAACATGATTGGCCAAGCCACAGCGCTGCATACTCGTGTGCCGCGCTCTTCAGTCTGACACTCGTGGACAAGTTGAAAGGCGCGCTTTTTATTTGAATTTAATTATTTTTTACATAAATCTACAAAGATCAAAACTTTTCATTGTTTAAAATTTCATTTATATTTGTTACGTTTATTTAAGATATAAAAGATTTTTTTTTTATAATTATTCGAATTTATATAAACAATTAAAAATGTTGATCTTTTCTATTGACTTATATTCAAAGTTCTTTTATTATTTTTTAATTGTAAAGTGCAATTTAGACCCGTTGCAAAATCTTCTCTAAAAGAGTGATAATTGTTTTATTAGCGTAATTATATATATTTTTTAAATTATAACTTTTCGAGTTAATAACTTAATAATTAACTTCTAGTCACATAAAAAACCAAAAACAAGGTAAATCATGAAGTAACAACTCTTCTAAGAACGAAGAGCTACTATGAAATAACTAAGAGTGTTTGGGTTTTAAGTATCGGCGTCTTCGAAATTTGTATAAGAGATCACAAAACTTAAAGAAACACCACCTAGTGACTTTAAGTTAAATTATTGATCAGTCAGTCAAAAGAAAAAGATATCATCTCTCTTACGTCAAGTGATTTCCATCATCTTTTTCTTTTGAGTGATTCAATTCATCTTCAGAAAGGGTGATTGCTCAATATAATCACTCTTTAAAGAGAGGTTTCTTAAACGACCCCTCTATAGAGTGAAAAATATCACTATCAATTTAAGAGAGTATAATTATATTTACTATAGAATTTTTCTCCGTGTATTAACTGTTATTCACGTTCAAATTCCCACATTTATTAACAATTATTAACAGTTACAGAAATTATTTTCATATGAGGTTATTTTAAAAAAAAGACTAACAACCTAACCCGAAGACAAATATATTAGTAATATACGCAACAAGTGATGTACGAAGGGATAATATTGGCAGGGGTCAATGTTTTCTGCTGCTCAAGCAAAAAACCTTTAACCCTGCAAATATTTTCCCGACGTACGTCACATGTTGCGTAGATTATTTTATGCTGTTGTAAGCAGTTAGAGGAACAATAAAATTATAAATATATAATTAAATACATTTTTTACAATTTTTCAATGTATATATCATGAATTTATAAAATGCGAAAGAAGCAATTTCGTAGAATTTAAAGAAGCGTGGAACAGACAGCCTCGTCTGCGCGCGCAAGCGCCACATGTCGCGTGACGCTTCGAGAAACAAAGCAAGCGATACTTACTGTTTTGGGATACACAAATTTTTAATATTTTTCTTTGATTTACTAAATATGATAGGTACATCTGTTTATAAAATCTTTTCTTCTGTCATGTTTGTTTGTACTTGTAAATATGAATGTACAAACTTATAACTGAAAAGTTTAAAAATTTTTTTATTTCTCTTACAATTTTACAAGTTTTATGTTTATTTTATTTTTTTCACTGCATCACTTTTACTGTGATTTTTTTTCACTATAACTCTAAATTTTATTATTAATAAATCATTATGAACCATTATTTATTTAATGTATATTTTTAAAAATGTATTTAATACGAAAAAGACCATTATGAAATTTGAATAAGCGCGGGACTTAACTATGCGGCGCCGATCATCTAACGCGCCTGTTTATATTCTCAAGTTTACACTACTATCCTTTCCAAACACATCGGCGCTCACTATGTACTGAAGAGTTCAGTTGTATCCCAACTTACTATAGCATATTGAGTATTTCCCCGGGGATATATTACTTGTTCATATATCCCCGGGGAAATAAGCTGACAGCAAATATACTTTAGTACGAAATATCACAAACAAGATACAGCGGCGCTGCGAGCGCAACTATAAGAGACCTCAATACCCATTTGACTAGCCCACTACATACGACGCCCTCTACTGCTTACTACAGCATAAAAAACATATATGCTATACTCCAGACTCATTGATATATACTATTTGAAATATATTTTCTTGTGTCAAATGTTATAATGAATAAAACTAATAATATCTTTGTGGTCTAAATAGATAGCAAAAAACTTTGGAAGTGATCTTAGTATATGAGATGCAGTCACAGGCCGTCACTTTAAGCATACTTAACATGATGTGATACGTACTGTATTGTAATAAGAGGTTTGATTTTTTACATAGAAATTCAAAATGTGGTTTAGAAACAGTCCATAAGAACAGTTTTTACTTGACTTTAAAGTGAAAATAACTTGATTTATTGTTCGAATATGTTGAAACGAAGTGCTTTGCAAAATTCTAGCCTTCTAGGTATGATAGATTTTAAATAAGAGTGAAAAAAATGTTGTTTCCGATATAATACTTTGTTCACAATCTTGCTTTTACTCAATCTTAAAATCTGTGATACCCAGAGGGTTAAAATTTTTCAAGGTACTTACAAGGAGAGTGTTTCACCTTCGGGTCACCGTTTTCGCTCAAATTTTGGGAATATTTTCTAGATGCAGAAATATGAAGAAAGCCAAAATTTTAAAGGCCAACGCTCAATATTTCCCTAGTTACAGGCCATTGAAGAAAATCACTAAAAAAGTTACTAGATTTTCAAACGCTTATAGTTCCTCAGAATTATTAGCTAGAAGTTTAAAATTTTTAAAAATGAAAGGTGAGCTCAAATCCTTTCGAAATAGCACCTATACCATCTCAAAATATTATTTTTTCCCAAAGTTAGAGCGTAATAAAGATTGGATCTGAATTTTTTGTTTAAAACATTAATTAATAATAAAAGCTAAAATTGGGTTCAATCTTTATTATGCTATAACTTTGAGAAAAAATAATATTTCGATATGCTATAACTACTATTTCGAAAGGATTTGAGCTCAGCTTTTATTTAAAAAAAGGTTTAAGCTTCTAGCTAATAATTTTGAGGAACTATAAGCGTTTGAAAATCTAGTAACTTTTTTAGGGATTTTCTTCAATGGCCTGTAACTAGGGAAATATTGAGCGTTGGCCTCTAAAATTTTGGCTTTCTTCATATTTCTGCATCCAGAAAACATTCCCAAAATTTGAGCAAAAACGGTGACCCGAAGGTGAAACACTCTCCTTATTAGTTTCAACATATTTCAACAATAAATCAAAGTATATTTACTTCAACTTGTACAATTTTGGTATTCATATGATACAGCTATATAACAATTTTAAAGTTAAAGCCAGAGTTGGATCTTGAAGTGCAAATTAAGACAGTCAAGTAAAAAATGTCATTGTAGGCTCTTACTTTAATAAAATACATATAACATCATAATGTTATATATGAATGAAGTTCCTGTCTAAATCTAAATCTTATATAATGAGATGACTTCCAGAGTTCCTCGCTAACTATTATGGACATGGATATTAATACTCGCTTCCATTTTATTATTAGATATAAGAAAAATTAGGTGTCAATAAGTCTTAAATACTGTTATGTAAACTTTTATATGTGTGCATCTATATGGAGATACCATACTCAAAAATATTTGTATTAATTCTGGTTACATCTATTGATTGGTATCAATAGATGTAAACAGAATTAATACAAATATTTTTGAGTTTGTTACAACTTAAAGAAAAAGTTGCTTTTCCACAAATTAGTCAAAATTGTAGATATTGATATAATTATCAGTAATACAATTATAAATGATACAATCATCAATTTTTTTGCAAAAAAAATACTTACTCTTCGTTACATTGGTTTCTGAGTCAATATTTTCCTTGTGACTACAATCAGTACCATAGGCTGAACGATGTTGTAAAGTCATGCTAGCATATTCAAATTCACTTATTGTTGTTTCTTGGCTAAATGATTGACTCAGTTCCAGTTCTGGTTCAATTGGTTCTAAAGATGGAGATTGGACAATTGTTCCAAAATTTTCTTGAACTAAAATATTTTTATCTGCAATAAATTTAATTATGAAAAAAAACAAATGGATTAATAATTAAATTTTGACAAATTACAAGTATAATAATTACCTATCACGTCTTTACTTCCAATAGAAGTCATCTTAGTTTGTATATATTCAACTGTTTTAGCAAGAAACTCTTTTCTCACTTTATCACTCATTGAGCCAAGTATTTTGATAGAATCATCTTGAGGAATGTCAAATACATTAGGCATTTCTATTGAGAAATCATTGAATATTTTACTTGGTTTGCTTTGAAATTTTCTAACTATTGCATAAAAGTCGTAAAGTTTTTTTAGTTTTTCAACATAATGATCTAATCTTTTTACTTTTACTGATGATTTTTCCCATATATTTATCACTTCCTTTATTACGACTTTAATAGCATTGACTATTTTGAATTTCTCCTTTTCAATTTTGTACAATAGCCTTTTAATAACATCTAAATTAGAAAATAAATGATTTTCATCAAATTCTGAAATTAAAATATTTTTAATGTCCGACAGCTCTAAATTTTCTTGATCAGAAGCCATTTATTATCTCTAATAAAAACTGAAAATTCTTTAAAAAATGTAAAAAATATAAAAAAAGAGTTTCAATGGTTCACTCCGACAAAAGTCAAGAGCAGCAAACGGCAAATTTTAGAAATATACTACTGACTACATTATGAGTTGTGCTCCCACTTTTTTATCGGGAAGATCTTAGCACAAAAGTAATTTACTTTCGTAACAATTCTTACGTATTAAGCTTCCTTTTGATTGGTATTTTTTGAAAATTACATTTAAATAATTTAGACCCCTCGGAAAAATAGAGAAATCGTAAAAATATCTGAATCTCGAAAATCTATACTTCTGGAACGACAATATTTCATTTTCGTAAAGAAAACAATATAGGTGTATTTATTTTAATTTTTACCATTCAAAAAACTCTAAATATTTATTTGCACCTACGAAGAAACTAAGAATATGTAATTTTCGTATAAAACGCCCGCTGATTATACCTTTGACGCATGCGCGTTGAGAAATCTTCACAAAGTGTCTATTCGTACGTAAATTCACGTATTTAAGTAATTTTATGTTACAAAAACTTCCGAAGAGAGAAAATCAAAAAAAGCCTGAAAATCCGGGAACCCTGTTCACAGATTTTATTTACCGATTTTCTTAACAAATTCAAATTTCCATATTTGGGTAGTGAAAGCACCTAAAAACTTTTTAAAATAATAAAATTAAAGGTCTCAAACTCTTCTTTTTATTAGTGTAAATTATTTTAGCCTCTAATGTTGATTACCTGTTAATAAATCCGAAAAACCGTAAAAATAAGTACATTTTTGTGAGTTTTTAGAAAATTTAAGAGCTAAATAGTTGAAAATAAAATGTTTTTCAGTACAAAATTAGCACAGAGGACACTGTTCTTACTCACAAAGATGATTGAAATATATTTTAGCTTTTTGAAAATTTTTTTTAGAAATTGCAGTACATGGGAATATGAAAAATGTAAAAAAAATACGAAAAAAGCGTTTTTTACAATTGAAACGGGTTTTTCTTCTTCGGAACCAAGTTTTTTTGGTGCATTCGTAGTTTTTGCGTATAACAAATAGATATCAGGGACGGAGCCGGTATTCAAAAAGTCTAGGAAATTAACGCCAGCCTAATATAATATTAGTAATATACGTAACTTGGGAGTACAAAGGATGAATACAGGCGAGACTAAGCGTGCCCGAGACCGACTTCTACTCAAGCGACAAGCACTTTAACCAAGCCTGGATTCAGAATCCTTCGTACTCCCAAATTACGTAGATAAGTTTATGTCATTGTAGGCCGTATGAGGAACCATTAAAATGATTTTTTAAAATTAATATATTTAATTAAAAATAAGTACAATTTAACAATTAACTGTTTAACTTTTTTTAAACAAAACATTCTTTAAGGGGAATCCTCATACCGACATAGAGTTCTACCTTATCTACATTCAAATTATGAATTTTAATAAAAATTTAACTATTCATGACTGAAATTCGTAGGAGAGGCACATTCTTAACATGCCAAAGAATTTATTGCAACGTTAAAAGACAATATAAGGGTAAAAATAAAGGCGAAAACTGCTTAATACGATTAACTTTTCAATGTAGTTATGAATAATCGTATTATGCAGTTTTTGTCTTCATTTTCACTTTTATTCTGTCTTTTAACGTTGCAATAAATTCTTTAGAATGTTAAGAATGTGCTTCTTCTATGAATTTTAATAAAAAATAGTTACATTTTTATTAAAATGCATAAGTTAAATGTTGATAAGGTAGATCTCTGTGCCGGTATGAGAACACCCCTTAAAGTTGAAATTTTATATGAATTTGTATGAGCATTTACATATAGTCCAGTAGAATTGATCGAAATCAATAATGTAATTAGTAACAGGTGCAGACCACTAAAAATGGCTTTGTTGGATGATTAGAAATAAAACTCTTGAGAGACCCTAAAAATTTGAGCCGTCAGGAATTTGTAAACAATGATTTAAGGTGCGAAATTCATAAAAATCACTGTTTTTTTAGGTAGCTTGAAATCATTTGCGATTTAGTATATAAAAATTATACTATTTGTAGGGATTTCAAAGACGATTAATTTGAGACGTCATTAATAAAAATCGGTTAATAAATTTTATAAATAATGATAAACAAAAATCGTAAATCGCGAAATTTTAAAATAATTGTCATTTGATAAAAAATGGATGTACATGTTTGTAATTCAATAAAAATGTGCCTCTTATTATCCTTAAATTATCATAAAAATTTCATCAAAAAATATTTATTATTTTACGAGATATTCTATTTGTTTATTAAAAAGAGGTCAAATGTACGTTAAAAAATTCACCCAAAAATGTCATGGTAGAGACTATGATAATCATATAATATTTAGATATTAACGTAGATTTTATGAATTTGATGTGAAATCGTGTCCATTTCATTATTTTCAACCTAAATATGGCAAAAAAACAAAAGTAAATTTTTATCTTAATGGTTTTTTTAATATTTTTACATCTAATAAAAATATCAATATAAAAATTTGATATTCTTATTACTAGCAATTTTACGCAAATTTAAAAAAAAAGAATGCTCTAGCTCAATTGGAAGCCGAAATAATTTATTTTTTTTTTAATTCGCCAATTGTTTATTTATAAAGATTAAGGACTGAAATTTTCATCACAGCTAGTATAATACTTGAAGATTATGATTCCATTATATCAGAGATGAAATAAACATTTTGCAATGTTAAAAATTAATATTAAAGTAATCAAGATTGCTACTAGTTGAACAGAGTAATTTTTCCTGCCTTGCAAGAAAATTGATCTGGCGAGTTATATTTCATGTTCCGATTAAAAATTCATACCAATTTCGACGTTTTTTTTAAATCGGGGTTGTGCGTGAAAATAATAAATACTATTGTATTTGTTTTTAAAAAATTATTTATTTAACAATAATTATTGCAAAAAAAAATTTTTTCAAACATATTTTTTTAAATATTCATTTTAGCAAAAAGCTTTAAAAATAAAGTTTGTTCGTCTTAAAAAAAAACAATATTTTATTTCAGTGTTTTCATGATAAAATCAATATTAGCCTGTTAATTTTGAAAACAAATTGGAAAACATTTTTGGTTTGGAATTTCAACGTAAATTTACTTTGTCATGAAAAATTCATTGTATCTCCGTTAATTACGGACCAATTTCAACGTTTTTTTTTAAATCGGGATAGCCCGTGAAAATAATAACATTTATCGTATTGGTTTTCTTAACAATTTTAATTAAACAATTGTTATTGCAAAAAAAAAAAATAATTTTTATGTATTTTAACAATTTTTTATTTTAGCAAAAAACTTTGAAATAAAAATTTGTTTGTCTTAACAATTAGATATGTCATAACAATTAACTGATTGCTTGAAACAAACAAAACATATTTGAAATCGGTGAATATTTTTTTGAAAACAAAAAATAATTTATTTGAAAAATAAATTTATTGTTTCAAGGAAAGTTTATTTAATTCTAAAAATGCATTTTTTAAAATAAAAAAATGGAATTTTTAAATTAAATAAAAATATTTTAAAACAATTCAAAAATATCTTTAAATAAATATTTATTTAAATTAAAAAAATTATCTTTTGAATTTAAAAAATTTTTTATAAATTCATTAGAAAACTTATTAAATCAATCGTTTGCTTGATCTAAATGAATATTTACTTAAATCAAGCATACTAAATTTAATTTAAAAAAATCTTTAATTAAATTAAAAGAATGATTTATTCAAAGCTATAACTTAGTATGTTAAAAATTTAAAAAAATAGTTATTCAAAAGAAAAAAGGTGTGTTCCAAACAAACAAATACTTTTTTAAATCAATATTTCTCTAATTCAAAAAAAATAATTTTATTATCTTAAAGAAATAATTTTTTGTTTCAAAGATTTTGGTGATTTAATCAAGTATTCAATTCTTTGGCTTAGTAGTAAAAAAGTAAAGATATGAAGTCTTTAAATTGATCAAATAAATCTTTGTTTCAAACATATAAATCATTGTTTTATACAATCATAATTGATTGTTAATGAAATTATTTGCTTGATTAAAAGAAATTATAAAGGCGGATTTCGAGACAGTATTTTTTCAAAACAAAACATTGATTGACAAAGTTAATCAAATGATTTTTTGTTGTGACATCCCATGGAACTAAACCCTTATAAATTATTAAATGAATTATATTAAAGATTGGAATTTTTCATTAACCTATTTTTTTTTTCAATTCAAACAAAAAGTAGTTCCATGCGATGTCCCGAGTCAGCATTCTTAAAAATTGCGAAAACTTCAAATGTAAAGAAGAGACGGAGAAGAAGGTACAAGAATTCATTGGTAAGCAAGCCAATGAACTCTAAAACAATCGGACGATTTTCTGTCCTAGAAATTTCAGCTGCATGTCAGGTTTTGATTGGATTTCCCATCTCTCGATCGCCCGGCTCAAGGCAATAAAAACAGCCCCCTACGTCACTCTTCGCCTTTTGTCATAATACGATAGCAACCGCTAAAGTCGGCTCTGCTGGTCCTCTGAGATAAAGTCAGTGTTAGTTTTTTTAAATCAATTTTATTTATCATAAAATTCATTAGGAAGTAGCTTAGAAACCTACTTCGCTAATAGAAAAAAAATTATAGTACAGAAAATATAAAACTAAAATTTTTGCATTTAAATAAATAAATATTTTTGCAAAAATTAAATCAATAAATATTTAGTGAAAAAAGACAAACAAGTGCAAGTGACGACATAAACGTATAAATTAGCTGAGCGCTGGACGACCGAGAATTGAAGAATCTAAACTAATCTGGCCACGGATAACTTAACCGTGTAGGAATAAGTTAATCTAAGCGGAGATTAAAGGACGGAACTTCAAGGGATACATTTATATATCTTCTCCTTCTCTTCTTGGAAAATTTAATCGTAAGGAAAATTATTATATATATTAAATAACATGTGTATTTATTAAATAAAAATAAAAGAAAACACAAAAAGAGGAATTTATTTAAGTAATTAAAACTTGATATTAACTTTTATAAAATTTGATTATTTTAAAACTAAATTAGAATTTAATTTTAATAAATATATAGTAAAAAGGTGAGAGGTAAGTCCTGGGACTACAAACTGGTTCCCAATAAAAAGAAATTTATTTCTTTTTGTGAACTCAACGACCGAACCAAATCCGGTCGTAACAAATGGCATCCCTTGTGGGGAACCAGTAAGACCTTTCACCTGTTAATAAAATTTTATAAACTATAATTTAATTTTAATAAATAATATTTTATTAAAATTTATAATTGCGCCTTATATAACTTGTTATATGAAGAAATAACAAGATTTATAGTTTAAAAAAAATACATTATTATTATATTTAAAATAAAATTTGCACTACCATAAAGTAGTTAGATTTTTAAGGCATTATATAAGTATATAAATAATTTATTATTAAAACATTATCATTTTAAATAATTAAATAAAAACAATTTCAATAAATATCGTTAATATCTAAATTTCTTTAATAAACGATCAACTTCGGTCAACGACCGCTGCGTCATCAAAATTTTTATTGTGACCTGGATATGATTATTATACGCATTATTTAACAATTTATAATTTATTTCTGATTATATTTATTAATAATTTATTCTTGATAATAATAGGTAATTATCATAATAGATAAATAAATTTCTATAAATAATATAATATAAAAATATAAAATAAAGAAATAACAAGTTATATATATTTAAAAAAAAAATCTATATACATTATTATTTCTTTTGAGATAAATTTTTTTCTTTTTATGAATCAATCCGAATTTTTGGCTAAATTCATAAATTATATAGCTGAAAGGCTACATTTATGAAATACTTGGAGCGCTGCAAGGCATGAAAAGTTTATTAGCATCCAAAATTCTGGATATCCTTTCTTTTGAGTCAACATTTATAAGATTTCTAGCTGCAAGGCTGAACTTATAAATGCCTTAATTGCCGAAAGGTAAGAAAAGGGTAGTGAGGATAAAGAAAGGTTTCATAAAATAAAGAAATTCAATATTAAAATATATAAAATAATAATAAAACATTTTGTTTCAATTGTACGGTCAACGACCGTCTACAAGTCAAAAGTTAAGAGTCAGCATAATCTTACAACTTGTATGTTTCTATCGTTTACCTTTAAATTAATAAAGTAAATTTTCGTTTCCTTTTTAATAAAACTTTAAAATCTTTTAAAACATTTAATTTAATAAACTTGATATTTTAATAATTAATAACTAACTCTAATGTGTTTTTTTTTATTATTATAACTCGAAATTTATAACAGATACTTCAAATAAAAAAAGATTACATACGTACGACTTCGACGTAAAAAGTCAAACAGCAAAACGCTAAGTCAGCGTTTCACTGACCCAGATTCATAAGTAACTTGAATAAAAATTCTTTTGACGGAATTTTTATTAAACTTTAATAAAATAATAACCTTTTATGAATTAATCTGAATTTTTGGCTAAATTCATAAATTATATAGCTGAAAGGCTACATTTATGAAATACTTGGAGCGCTGCAAGGCATGAAAAGTTTATTAGCATCCAAAATTCTAGATTTCCTTTCTTTTGAGTCAACATTTATAAGATTTCTAGCTGCAAGGCTGAACTTATAAATGCCTTAATTGCCGAAAGGTAAGAAAAGGGTAGTGAGGATAAAGAAAGGTTTCATAAAATAAATGAATTTAATATTCAAAATTACAAAATATTAATAAACATTTAATCCCTTTATATATATATAAATATACGTATGTATATATAAAAAAAATTTTATAATAAATTATAAAAAGGTTCATTTCCATTAAAACTATAGCTTTTGTACCTTAACCTAAATTTCCCTTATCAAATTTCTATTTGTATAAATTATTGCAGATAATATTATCAAAAATTTAATAAATAAATATTTTATAACAATAAACAATAATATTTATACAATATCTCTAATATAAGTAAGAAAAATTAAACAAATTGATATTCAAATCGGTCGACTAAATAATTAAAATTGCCCGATACAATAATAACCTTTTATGAATTAATCTGAATTTTTGGCTAAATTCATAAATTATATAGCTGAAAGGCTACATTTATGAAATACTTAGAGCGCCGAAAGGCACGAAAAGTTTATTAGCATCCAAAAATCTAGATTCCCTTTCTTTTGAGTCAACATTTATGAGATTTCTAGCTGCAAGGCTGAACTTATAAATGCCTTAATTGCCGAAAGGTAAGAAAAGGGTATTGACGATAGAGAGAGGTCTCATAAAATAAAGATTAATATTTATTAATAATAAATTTTTCCCTCTCTTCCCCTTTTTTATTTCGATCCGGCTAACAAGTATTTACTATTTGTTTGGAGTAGATGACTAAATCCGGTCGAAATTATAAAATACGTCAAGTTGCAGACCGCTTAGGATTAAAGGGTGCAAAGCGTGAACGCTTCATTGCTTGGGTAAAGGGCGAGAACGTAAACTTGGAAAATCATATTCTTGTACCAAGAGCAACAGTACCACCTCATAGAGTGATTGCAGTACAGCCGGTGCAAGAAATTAAAACAAAGGAAATTATACAACCTCCACCACCACCGCCGCAAATTGAACAACAAGTTGTTCATACGATACCGATGCATATATTGGAAGCGGCTAGGAGAAATAATATAGAATTGATTACTTTAGATTAATAATTTAACAAAAAAACAAAAATAAAAGAAAATTTTTTTTTATTACTATATTTTTGTGTTACCTTTTCTTTCATACTATTACCATCAAAATTTTTTGTATAAGCAACCGTTGACATGCCAAACAATAATAAATAAATATATTATAAACAATTATTTAATAAAATATAATAATAAAAAAAAATATAATAAAAACTAAATTTATAACTAATCTAAACAATAATCATTATAGTAAAACATAATAATTATACAATATGGCTACTAGACGAGAAATAATGCAAATACAAGATGAGGCTGAACGCACCAGAAGATTAGCAGCGTTCGAGGCAGAATTACAAGCTGATAGAAGTTTGCAAATACTTGAACATTTGAATACGTCACACGATGCACTTACATCCTTAGCTACCAGCGTAACTATACAAGCTGCTACGGTGCTCATACCGTATTTTGATGGAACCAACCCACCACTAAAAGATTTCATTCAGGACATTGAAAATGGAAGACAATTGGTTCCTGCAGCACAGGAAAGATTACTCTTACGCTCCATAATATCAAAACTAAAAGGAAAAGCTAGGCACTCAATATTAGGTCATACGATCAATTCAATAGACGAACTTAAGGATCATCTAAAGAATAGATTTGCTCCTAGCAGATCATATGGATATTACATTCAAATTTTGGCCAATGCATGCATGGGCCAAAATGAAAATGTGCGAGAATATCATGGACGCTTAACTTACTTGGTAAACCTGGCTCAAGCAGCCATAAGGGAGAATTTAGTAGAAGAAGAGCGAGAAATAAACCAAACCCCACAATTACAAATTTTAGCCCTTGAAGCTTTCTTAAGAGGACTGCCAGATGAATGGAGAACAGCAGTTATTATCGCAAATCCACAAACACTTGACGAAGCATTAGAGGTTACTAAAAATTTAGAGAAATATTTAAGTTCATCCAGTAATAACCGTCCTCAAATAAGAATGATTCATCAGACTGATGATCCCAGGAAACCATCTAGATTCACATCCAGGAATGACTCAGAGATATTTAATCGAAATATTCCCTATCATTACGATCATACCGATACCGTTTTTCCACATACCACGATTGAAGGAGGACGTATTATTGCTCCTCCACAATTAAGCTATAGACAAGAGGCACAACAAACCAAGGCAGAAACTAATATATCCTATATATCCTAAAAACCTATATATCCTAATTTATGTAATCCTTATGCATATTATGCAATGAATCCTGGTTTTCCTTCGACAAATAATAATCAATTTGAACCTCAAAATCCGTCAAACCTACCCTTACCTAATCAGCAACGATCCTATTATCAATCACGTAACAATGACTTCCATAAAACTAATAATAATCCTAGACCAACCTCTCCATTCAGATCTTATACAAATGTGAACAATGGTTCTTTAAACTACCAGGGTGCTCGCCGAGTGGACGCACCGGCGAACAATACCCTATCGTCGCGTCCAGCACAAATCAACCTAGTCAGAGCGGGAGAATCCGTTGCGCAAGAAGTCGAGGAACTTGCCCCACAGTACAATTAACCGTTTCCACCTTAAGGAATGGAAAGGGCATTTTTATTTTAGACACAGCAGCAGATATCAATGCAGTGAGACGTGACGCTCTTAAAGGTGATACATTAATCAATGAGGCTTTTTCCATCGTTTGGTGGCGCTACTATATCATAGGGGTAAAGTGCGGTAATTTCAAAAATTAAATATTTAAATTTTTGTATTCGTACTTATATAAGTCTATAAATAATAAAATTAATCTAAATTATTTTTAATTATTTTAAAAGAATTTTTATTAATTTTTTCTGATAGTAAAAATAATAGATAAAAATTTTTGTTATAAAAAAAAATACTATGTTATCCTAACCTATACAAACTTAGTTTTAGTATAACAGAACGCTACAAACAGTAGCATAAATTTATATAAATATTAAATATTAATAAATAACAGAAATAAAATGAAAGGTTATTGTAGTGTTATGAAATGTGAGAATGACGTTATTAACGGGCATAAGTTTCCAAAAGATATTAATCTTTGTAAACAATGGTTAAAGGCAATAAGAGCTAATGAAAATTGGAGTCCAGGAAAATGGAGTAAAATATGTAGTTATCACTTTGAATCAACTGATTTTATAAAGAGCACTAAATCTGGTAAGATAAATGTTATATATTTTATAATACAAATATAAATGTAGAAAATAAACATTTTATATTTTTAATTTGAAGGAATAGCTACAAAACGTAAATTTTTAAAACCAGGTGTTATACCATCTATTTTCCCATGGAACTACAATTCAATTAAAAAAAGAAAAATAAATAAGTTAAAAATAAAAAGTAATGAAACATCTAATGAAATTATAACTGGAAATTGTAATATTGTAAATGCAGAAGCTATTGTATCAGATAAAAATGAATATTTATGTAGTGAAGAAAATTTGACGGTTGTAAATAAACAAGATAATTTGAAAGATGATGATTTAGAAAAGGAAATAAGTTTTAGTAATAATCAAGTAGTCAAAGAAAATGTTGAAGATTTTATACTTAATATAGCAAGTGAAGAGATAATTGAATGTGAAGAGACAAGTGAAACAGTGATAAGCACAGGTGAAATTATTAAAGACAATCCAAACAATACACAATCATCTGATACAATAGAGCCAATACTTTCTAATCAATCAGATTTAAAAATAAAGTTTGATCCTCTAGAACTTGACAATAAAGCTATTCATTTTTATACTGGCCTAGAATCTTTGAGCAAATTGAAGTTTGTTTTCCAAACTCTTGGACCAGCAGTAAATGAATTAAACTATTATTATGGTAAGCCTCCGAGTCATCTTGATGTGTTCAATCAGTTCTTTTTAACTTTAATGATTTTAAGAAGAAATAAGGAACATTATGAAGTGAGTTTATTTTTCAAAATATATTTAAAACAAGTAAGCAATATTTTTATCACTTGGATTAAATTTATGAAATTCCAATGGTCAGAAATCTCTCAATGGCCATCAAAAGAGTTGGTACATTTTTATACTCCATATGATTTCAAGAAAAAATTTAGTGGTACTCGAGGAATATTAGATGGTACAGAAATTGGAATTTTGAAACCAAGTATACCAACGTACCAACAAAGTTCATTTTCTACGTATAAAAATAAAAACACTGTTAAAACAGTTATATTTGCATCTCCTGGAGGATTAATCTCTTACATAACACCTACATATGGTGGTTCCACAAGCGACAGACAAATAATAGAAAGAAGTCAGGTAATGAAAAAATGTAATCCTGGTGATTCTTTAATGGCAGATAAAGGCTTCGATATACAAGATATTTTGGCACCTTATGGGATAAAATTAAACATTCCTACTTTTTTCAAGAAGAAGAATCAATTGTCAAATCAAACAATCATTAACGACAAAAAAATTTCAAGCAAGAGAGTTCATATTGAGAGATTAATAGGTTTAGGCAAAACATATAAGATTTTAGAAGGTCCGTTAAATGCTTATGAAACTGTATTAGCAGATGATATTATATTTATATGTTTTATGCTTTGTAATTTTAGGAAGACTATTGTAAGTACTGATGCGTAATCTAAATCTTTTTATTGAATGTAATTAACACTTTGTACATAATAAATGATGGATTACAGCTGACAACATTAAACATTTTAATAGGTTTAATTAACATTTAAAAGTTATTAAAAATTAATAGCAACATTTGTTAAATTACATAAATAAATATTTAAAACTTTTTGTAAAAGTGCTCAAGAAGTATTGCTTGCTTAAAATAATCATTATAAAACTTTACTAGCTTTGAAATCATTTCACTTATAAATTTTTCATTTCGATTAATTTTTAAAATATAAATATCAACTAAGGTATAAATGATAAAAAGACACTGAACTTTACCGGTACAAAACATCTGCCCTTGAATTTGATAAAAATAATTATGTTCTACTTTCAATTTGTAAAACCCTTCTATTTCACATAAATATAAATATGGTACTGTTTCAGGAGATATTTTTTTATTTTTTGCTGTATATGGGCATTTCACTTCAACACATACATCCATGTCTTTTAAAAGTGCATCCGGAGAAGCTGCAAGAAATGGATATTCCAGAGATACAAAAGTTCCACATTCAAGACATTTTTCATTCATTAAATATTCTAATTTTTTAATCGCATGACTTTCATATTTCCTTCCATGCATAATCGAAGGCACATGTGATAAGTCTACGGTTCTCATTAAACTTTCTGTAACAGATTTCAGATTTGTAGATTTACAAATATCTCCAAAAGATGAACTATTAATGCGAAATTGTCTATTTTTAAACCAAAGTTTATTAGAAGCTTGACCAATTGTTTCTACCTGAATTTCTTCTGCTCTTTCTTTTGAAATTTCTTGAATACCCATATCTTTTAAAAATTGATCCTCCGAATGTACTTTTAAATAATGATGATCATGATGAAGTGCATAAATATTAGCAGCTTCGAACAATTGCAATTCAGGAAATGTCTGCGCTGAAGTTGCAGCAAAATTAATACATTTATTTCTGAAGTTTGTTGAGTATTCTAGGCATTTCCTATATTTTTCTGGACGTGGATCAAAATCTATTAATTTTTTTTGATTTTTTACTAATTGAAAATCTTTACTTTTTATTGGAGAAGAAGTATACTTTTTTACTTTATGAAAACTTTGTAACTGTTCTGTGCATGTTTCTCTAGTTTTGTATGAATTATGAGCTATAAAATCTTTTATTGCATTTAAAACGACATAAACATGTTTGCAATGTGCATTGGGACCTTTACCCGCTGCACATTCACATTGCACATCAGATAGGTACTGATAAGAAGAAATTTTTAAATCTATTTTATATATAACAGATTTTCTAAATTGCGATGCTACTCTAGCACATAAAAAAACTTCATTATTGCACTCTGCTTTTCTTAAATTTAACAAATATTTATCTTCATACATTTTTCTTCCTTTATCATTAACTAATGCACTTTGAACAGATCTTAGATACTCTACATCAAAATTTATTTCTAAATTAATATTATGTGAAGAATTTACATCTTTATACAGTTTTGCATCAGGTAAATGTAAATTATAATTATCTTCTTCCAATGGATTACTTTTTATAAATAATTTATCCAACTGAAAAAGCCTATAAATATCAAATGTTATAAATTTTCAGTTTTATATTGTTTATGTTCAAAATAATTTAACCTTTCAACTAAATCTGCCTTTTTCCCTGTACATTTAACCTTTCTAGCTTTTAATTCTGCAGCTAATTGTTTGTTCGTCCATTTTCCATAATTTACCTCACTTTTATTATTCATTATTTAATTAATTTTAATATTTTATTTATATGACAAGAATGTATAATAAATGTAAACTTACTTTTTTCAGTATTTTAAATTTCGCGGAATTTACCCCTATGACATAGTAGTGCCACCAAACGACAGAAAAAGCCTCATACTAGTAAAGCAATTACCGTTACAGGAATTTCTTCCTTACCTATAGACACGGTAGGCACTGTGGAAATGGAAATACTCGATTCTATGCACACTTTTCATGTACTACCTACATCATCACCCCTTTCGCACGAAGCTATATTAGGATCACCTTATTTTAATGACGAATGGGCTAAAGTCGACTACAAGCTTCAAGTACTTATTATAGATAAAAGACCAATAGACCCTATACCATTCTTAGAAAGAACAAATACAAGTTTTGACGAAGAACGTGGAATAATTTTTAATGAAGAAAAAGTCATGGAAACAAAAAGTGAAAGAAACCAAACGTCTGGGGACGAGAATCTAAAGAAGTCGAACCCTAATAGCAAAAGGGGAGATTCTAATGCCTTACAACAATTACCCCATTTAGACTCTTCCAAAAATGAATCTCCTTTCAACCCTAATAAGAAAATGAATCCTAAAGGTAAGAAAATCGGTTGCAATATTGTACATCGCTTACCACCACGTAGTAAGGTAGCTTTAAAATTACCAACTACGAAACAATCAATAGATGGTGAAGCCTATTTACCTAGAGTGAATACCGCTCCTGGGGTCTTCTTAGGAGAAGCTGTGGTAAGAAATAAAGGAAGAACTTGTTACGCAATGGCAATTAACACTCGAGAAGACGAAGTCGAAATCGAGATACCTCCTCAAGACCTAATACCCTTTGAACTTGATGAATCGGAAGAAGTATTTGATACAGAAGAGGAAATGGATGATGACTTCAAACGAGATAGAATAGAATATATATTAAACAGGATGACACGCGATCATCACTCAAAAGAAGAATTAAAACAGATTAAGGAAATTATTGAAACCTTCCCACATTTATTCTACTTGCCTGGAGATATGCCATCACGTACGACTTATATAAGACATCGAATTAATACTAAGGATGAAATACCCGTCTATACAAAACCTTATCGTTACCCACCAGCCTTACACGAAGAAGTGCGCAAACAGGTAAATAAACTTTTACAAGACGGTTCAATACAAAACTCGAACTCACCTTATAACTCATCATTATGGATAGTACCAAAGAAACCAGATTCTCAAGGAAACAAACGTTACAGATTAGTAATTGACTATCGAAAACTAAATGAAAAGACCATCCCGGATGCATATCCACTCCCTAATATCAATGAAATATTAGAACAATTAGGCGGAGCAAAATACTTCTCAGTTTTCGATCTGGCCAACGGTTTTCACCAAGTCGAAGTTTGTCCAGAGGATCGAAGACAGAAGAACAACAGAAAAGCTTCGACGAGTTAAAAGGGGCATTATGTGAATCACCTATTTTAATAAATGCTGACTTTAATAAGCCTTTTATTTTAACTGTCGATGCATCAGATTATGCATTAGGCGCAGTCCTTAGTCAAGGAGAACCAGGACAGGATCGCCCAGTGGCCTACATGTCTCGCTCTCTAAATAAAAGCGAACGAAATTATTCCACCACCGAGAAGGAATGTCTAGCAGTAATATCTGCAATATTATATTTTAAGCATTATCTTTATGGAAGACACTTTACTGTCTATGGTGATCATGAACCTTTAACTTGGATCGAAAGTATAAAAGACCCTATGAGTAGACTCAATCGTTGGAGGGCCAGATTAAGAGGTTACCAATACACGTTTAAATATAAACCTGGTCGTCTTAACATTAATGCCGACACGCTTTCTAGGAATCCCGTAGACGTTACCATAGACGATGATTCCGATGATTCCGATGATTACGAATCAATACCGGATCCTAGAAAGGCCATGGCTTATCCACTCAGAACTGTAATGCCCAAACCTACGAAAGCATCGTTAGCCAGACAAGCATCAACAACTAACAAGGTAAATACTTCAGATCAAGAAAAACCAAACCCAACAAGAGGACGTAAAAAGGGAAGTAAAAATGCACCTTTAGTACCACCAGTTGGATTCACGAGCAATCAAGCTAATCTTGACGGAAGTACTATAGCAAAACGAGTTCGATTCAGGAAACAAAATAAACCTAACACTAAAATACAACCAACTGCAATAAATATGTCAGAAGAATCCAGCATAGCACAGAACAACGAAAACAAAAGCGAAAGTGCGGAAGTAGAGTCTCTGGCCACTTATGAGGAGGAAATAATTCCTATACCATTGAAGGACCGTTCGATCATGCCTTCGCTTCTAGAGAAGGAGAACGAGCCGTCCAATACTGAGGCAGAATCCGAAACGGATACACTCGGTGACCCTTCGAAACCGCCAGCAGAACAAGACAATACGGATAAGTCTAGTCCAGCCGAACCCACGGCTTCCAATTATCTACCGACCAAGAAGAAACAAAAAAATTTTTAGAAGGGTTAAAAGATTCTTATTTTTCAATGAACTCTCATCTGAGGAACCTTGACGATGATCCTGAGGGAGAAGGTGAATCAGAACCCGAGCAATACAATGACTCCAGCGACAGGAGCACCATAGACTGGGAAGGTGGACAAGGAAAAGCATTTCCCGACACGCGAGAAGTTAGATCCCTTCCAAATTCACCAACCAATAAAACTCAAGAGGAAATATCCAAGGATACAATAACAGCATGGATAAACGAAAATATAAGAGAAAAAGCTACACCACTTCCAACTTATAAAAATCCTACAGCATTAACACATAAGTCACCTATAAAAGGACCAAAGGGACGATCTACCCCATTTACCTCACGACTTTATAGACCATCAGACACGTGTCACCTTTCACCTATAAGTCAAAGTGACAGTGAAAAGGAATCAGAACTTAATGAGGATGACATGAACAATCTCAAAACACCTACAAGAAGGTCAAGTCTTATTCCAAAGCCCGAATTACCAAAACGAACCTTAGTCAACCACCCCAATACTCAACCATATATACCTGATAAAACGGTACCTTCGATTGATAAAACCCCGGATATTATATATATATCCCCAAGACCCAAAACAACGGAGAAGATTCGTGTGAATCTTTACAACCATATTTTAACAAATATAAGGAATTAAAAATCCTTACCACCAGAGAATGCTTAACATTCACTAAGGACAATTTAGTGCACTTCGTATCAGCTGATTTACAGATGAACTCAGAAAACAATCAACTTTTGTATGACATACAAGCTATAACCAAAAATGATTTAAGAAAAACAGAACCCGAAGTCGGAGACGTAATAGTAACTAAATGTCGGAAAAGATATATATTTAGTTTAGTAATTACAAGGAATCATGAGGATAAAATTAAACCATCAGACCTAAAAGGTTGCTTCGAAGCCCTAGGCGAAATATTAGAAGAAAAGAAAATAAAATCTTTTAGAATAGCAAAAAGGGGAGAAATCACAACAAAAATTCCACAAAACGCACTTCTACAAATCCTTTTAAATTGCCTCCGACACTTAAAGGTCACCATCGTAGTATGCCTAGGAGTAAGCAAACTACCGTCACCGGAAGCTAGAGAAGACATTTTAATTAAGTGTCATACTAGCTTATTCGGCGGACACCGAGGCATAGGGAAAACATATCGAAGAATAAGAGAACATTATTATTGGAAAGGAATAAAAAGAGAAGTTGAGGACTTTGTAAGAAGATGCCACATTTGTCAAGAACAAAAATTAGTTCGGATTCGAACTAGGGAACCAATGATCATCACTGATACTCCTTCCGAACCTTTTTATAAGATAGCCATCGATACGGTAGGGCCACTACCAATTACGACTTCCGGTAACAAACACATACTCACTATGCAATGCCCAGTATCAAAATATTGTGTTGCGGTTCCAATACCTAATCTGACAGCAACAACCATAGCAGATGCCATAGCAAGAAACTTTATTGCACAATTCGGTGTCTCTATGGTGATATTGTCAGACAACCATAGAAGTTTCAGAAATCAGCTACTACAAAATCTAGCGAAAATCCTTGATATTAACTTAATAACAACAACACCCTATCATCCATCTTCCAACGGCTCTCTAGAGCGCAGTCATGCCATGCTTGCTAATTATTTACGCACTCGGGCCGACAAACAGGACTGGGACAAAATAATTCCGTTCGCTATGTTTGAATATAACACATCAGTTCATTCTTCGATTGGTTGTACTCCTTTCGAATTAATATTCGGAAAAATTGCACTAACCCCAACGGTAACACCGGATGAATTTAACATAGAAACATATAACGATTATCTGTGCGATTTAATCAAATGTTTAAGAGATTTACGAGAAGTAGCTAGGGACAATCTCATACAATCGAAATACAGAAGTAAACAACAATATGACAAAAAAGCTCGGCCTCAAAACTTAGAAATTGGTACAGAGGTATATGTCCTAAAAGAACCACGAAAAGGAAAACTAGATAGATACTATAACGGTAGGTTTACAGTGCGCGAAATTTATCAAAACAATAACGTACTTATCGAATCAACTAATGGCAAACAATTAATCAGACATATGGATAAGGTTAAGAAAGCCTATGGTTAAAATTTTTCTATTGAACAAAAATTTAAAGTAAACAACTATATTCCTTAAAAATTGTCTATGTTACAGATTAAAGGTAATACATCAAATAATGAATCGGCGTCTTCCAATCATGACTGTCCTAACATTAATTTCATCGTTAGCACAAGCGCAGCTTGAAAAGACTACTTACCGCACCATTCAATTACATAAAAATCCAGGGATTTACTATGAGAATTTGGGCGAAGTAAAACTTATACGCAGTCACTGCAGAGTAACCATAATCCTAGATCTACAAAACCTAAAGGACCCAATCCCTTGGAAAAAGAAACAACTACAGAAAACTTTCAACGACTGCGTAAAGGTATTCGATAACCAATGTAACGAATTCATTCCTTTAAACCATTATCAAAAACAACTCAATGAATTACAAGCTCGTTACGACGAACTTACTAACATTCTCACCCCTGTGACCTCAGAATCACATAAGACTGACCTATCCCCTATCTTAACCAAAAGAGGAGCACCAATAGAATTTATAGGATGGGCCAGCAAAAAACTGTTCGGCACCATGGACGCAGAAGACAGAAGAAATCAATCAACAAATAAAACTCCTTGCACGAAAACCAGGAATCTGTCGCTAAACTTGCAGCGAACCAAACGCATATAGTTAGTTCTAACCTAAACCATATCCATCAAAAACTTAATAATTATGAAAAAGAATTAAACAGATTACATAATGTAATTTTAACTCTAATCAATACAACATCAACAGAGCAATCCAAAAGTGTTGCAATCCAATCCATGGTCATATGGTCGGCACAATTTGCACAATCAATAAACTACCATATAGAATCTCTGAAAACTTTGCATGAAACAATTGAAGGTACTTCACATGGACACTTACATCCATTGATTCTAAGCCAAAATCAATTCAAATCATTACTTACTGAAATAAACAAACAAAACGTAGACCACGCTCTTCCTCTAGATCATACTACAATAACCTTAGAAAAGCTATTGACATTTTCTAAAACTAACATTTTCTTAATTCAAGGCAAAATGAACATTATAATAGACTTCCCACTTACAGACCATACTAAGTTTCTAAACTACAAAATACATGCTTTACCAGTCCCTAAGGAAATTTATAACAATTTCACAGGGTATGCGAGTAGAAAACCGGAATTTAACAACTTAATAGTTACACCTGACTCACAAAAATATTTCTTAGCTGATTCTACTTACCTAAACGATTGTTTAAAAAGTAAACATTCTCTTCTTTGTTTACCCAAATACCCTGTACTTTCTCCTTCAAGCTCGCCAAATTGTGAATATTCCTTATATTCACAACCAACTTCACAAGCCATAAGAAGTTGCAAGTTATTAATAAGTACTAATCCCACACCTCATTGGAAGAAACTAGATTCAACAGATGAATGGCTTTTCTCTACATTGAATCCAATACCTCTACAAATCTCGTGTCCAGGCAAACTAGACATTAACGTTCAACTATTAGGAACCGGAATTTTTACTTTACAGGGCCAATGCACCGCGTACAATCAACATATAACCATTTATGGAATAAACACCATAGAAATAAATGAAACTTACGTTTACAACTCCAACATAACTTACGATCTTCCACCATTATTGTCCCTACAACAACCTACTACCTTTTTCACAATACCGAAAACTTTAGAGATCGAAACGACTACTCAGTTAAAGAAATGGAAAGAAAATAACGATATTATTTCATTAAACGAAATTGAATCAAAATTTAAGGATATTGCTACACAACATCACGAACGCAACCGCACTTATACGTATATTGCCGCCGGATTAACTACTAATTTACTAATTATAATAATAATTATTATTCTTAGTTGGAAATGTAAATTCCCAAAATGTAAAAGACAAAACAGGCGTTGCAGAAGAATTAACACCATAGAACTGGAAGAATGCACCAAAGGACGATCAGTAACTAAACCCGAAACTACCTATGTTACTCTACAGCCTATCCAACAGATTCCTCCCAATCGTCAAACCTTATTAATATCAACACTACCTAACCCTCACAACAATAATACGGACAGTACTAACCACGAGACTCGAAATCTCGAACGTTCCTTCTCCGTTTGCTCTCTTGATGCAGACTTACCTCAACAAAGGATCACCTACGCCTGACCTTAATAGAAGCAACCACGTAACGATTCAATCATCACCTTTTAAAGAAGATTTCAAATAAACATTCAAGAACTTAAATCATTAACTTGAAACATTAAATTTAATATTCTATGTACTATAGCAATATTCCTTTTTAGTTTTGTAATATTATAGGCACCGATACTATATACATTCCAAAACCTTACAAATTAACGACAATCTAAAATCAAAATAATTATAAATAATTGAATGGTATATTTTCTTGTAATTAATAGTGTATTTCTTTCAGTGACCTATACAAAAAAAAAAAAAAAAAAAAAAAAAAAAAAAAATATATATATATATATATATATATATATATATATAAAATACTACTACCTATACATCCATATTTAACCAATGTATTTTTTTTATTATTATAGAAACTATAATTATAGGGTAACTAAAATAAAACAGCCAAATTATGACTCAATGTCTCGAAAATCGTTTTTGTATACTACATCTGTAAGATTCGGTCCGTTCTGCAACTCTCACGCTGATTGTCGGGACGACAATCGACCTGAGGGGGAAGGTGTGACATCCCATGGAACTAAACCCTTATAAATTATTAAATGAATTATATTAAAGATTGGAATTTTTCATAAACCTATTTTTTTTTTCAATTCAAACAAAAAGTAGTTCCATGCGATGTCCCGAGTCAGCATTCTTAAAAATTGCGAAAACTTCAAATGTAAAGAAGAGACGGAGAAGATGGTACAAGAATTCATTGGTAAGCAAGCCAATGAACTCTAAACCAATCGGACGATTTTCTGTCCTAGAAATTTCAGCTGCATGTCAGGTTTTGATTGGATTTCCCATCTCTCGATCGCCCGGCTCAAGGCAATAAAAACAGCCCCCTACGTCACTCTTCGCCTTTTGTCATAATACGATAGCAACCGCTAAAGTCGGCTCTGCTGGTCCTCTGAGATAAAGTCAGTGTTAGTTTTTTTAAATCAATTTTATTTATCATAAAATTCATTAGGAAGTAGCTTAGAAACCTACTTCGCTAATAGAAAAAAAATTATAGTACAGAAAATATAAAACTAAAATTTTTGCATTTAAATAAATAAATATTTTTGCAAAAATTAAATCAATAAATATTTAGTGAAAAGAGACAAACAAGTGCAAGTGACGACATAAACGTATAAATTAGCTGAGCGCTGGACGACCGAGAATTGAAGAATCTAAACTAATCTGGCCACGGATAACTTAACCATGTAGGAATGAGTTAATCTAAGCGGAGATTAAAGGACGGAACTTCAAGGGATACATTTATATATCTTCTCCTTCTCTTCTTGGAAAATTTAATCATAAGGAAAATTATTATATATATTAAATAACATGTGTATTAATTATTAAATAAAAATAAAAGAAAACACAAAAAGAGGAATTTATTTAAGTAATTAAAACTTGATATTAACTTTTATAAAATTTGATTATTTTAAAACTAAATTAGAATTTAATTTTAATAAATATATAGTAAAAAAGTGAGAGGTTAGTCCTGGGACTACAAACTGGTTGCCAATAAAAAGAAATTTATTTCTTTTTGTGAACTCAACGACCGAACCAAATCCGGTCGTAACATTGTTTTAAAGAATTCGGTAATATCATCAAGCATTCAATTCTTTGATTTAAGACTAAGAGAATAGACATACGAATTTTTTAAATTTATAAAATGAATCTTTATTTCAAATTAAGAATTATTTGTTCTATACAATCATACTTTACTGTAAAAAAAATTATTTGTTTGATCCAAAGAAATTATTGGAAAATTTGAAAAAACTATTTTTTAAAAACAAAACATTAATTTACAGATTTAAAAAAATGGTTTTTTTGTTTTGAAGAAATTGATAATATAATCAAGCATTTAATTTTTTTATTTAGGAGTAGGAAATTAAACATACAGATTCTTTGAATTTATAAAATGAAGCTTTCTTTTTAAAAAATAATTATTTGTTTTAATCAATCATATTTGACTGTAAAAGAAACGGTTTGTTTAATTCAAAGAAATCATTATTGATAATTTCAAAACAGTATATTTTTAAAACGCAAATTTAATTATAGATATTAATTTATTTTTGATAATTGAGAGTATCTGAAAAATAATTGACAGTATCTGGAAAATTGATTTTTTTGTTTTATAGAATTCGGTTATGTAATCAAGCATTCGATTCTTTGATTCAGTAGAAAGAAAGTAAACATACGGATTCTTTAAATAAATTAAATGAATCTTTGTTTTAAATAAATAATTAATTATTTTTACAACTTTATTTGACCGTTAATAAAATTATTTGTTTGATTCAAAGAAATTATCAAGAGGAATTTTAAAAAAGTATTTTTCAAAACAAAATATTGATTGACAGTATCAAAACAATGATTTTTTTGTTACAAAAAATTTGGTTATATAATCAAGCATTCGATTTTTTAATTCAGTAGAAAGAGAGTAAACATACGAATTCTTTGAATCAATCAAATGAACTTTTGTTTCAAACAAATAATTATTTGTTTTTACAACTTTATTTGTCCGTTAATAGAATTATTTGTTTGATTCAAAGAAATTATCAAGAGGAATTTAAAAAAAGTATTTTTCAAAACAAAATATTGATTGACAGTATCAAAACAATGATTTTTTAGTTTTAAAAAATTTGGTTATGTAATCAAGCATTCGACTTTTTAATTCAGTAGAAAGAGAGTAAACATACGAATTCTTTGAATCAATCAAAGGAACTTTTGTTTCAAACAAATAATTATTTGTTTTTACAACTTTATTTGACCGTTAATAAAATTATTTGTTTGATTCAAAGAAATTATCAAGAGGAATTTTAAAAAAGTATTTTTCAAAACAAAATATTGATTGACAGTATCAAAACAATGATTTTTTTGTTTTAAATAATTTGGTTACATAATCAAGCATTCGATTTTTTAATTCAGTAGTAAGAGAGTAAACATACGAATTCTTTGAATCAATCGAATGAACTTTTGTTTCAAACAAATAATTATTTGTTTTTACAACTTTATTTGTCCGTTAATAGAATTATTTATTTGATTCAAAGAAATTATGAAGAGGAATTTAAAAAAAGTATTTTTCAAAACAAAATATTGATTGACAGTATCAAAACAATGATTTTTTAGTTTTAAAAAATTTGGTTATGTAATCAAGCATTCGACTTTTTAATTCAGTAGAAAGAGAGTAAACATACGAATTCTTCGAATCAATCAAAGGAACTTTTGTTTCAAACAAATAATTATTTGTTTTTACAACTTTATTTGACCGTTAATAAAATTATTTGTTTGATTCAAAGAAATTATCAAGAGGAATTTAAAAAAAGTATTTTTCAAAACAAAATATTGATTGACAGTATCAAAACAATGATTTTTTTGTTTTAAATAATTTGGTTATATAATCAAGCATTCGATTTTTTAATTCAGTAGTAAGAGAGTAAACATACGAATTCTTTGAATCAATCAAAGGAACTTTTGTTTCAAACAAATAATTATTTGTTTTTACAACTTTATTTGACCGTTAATAAAATTATTTGTTTGATTCAAAGAAATTATCAAGAGGAATTTTAAAAAAGTATTTTTCAAAACAAAATATTGATTGACAGTATCAAAACAATGATTTTTTTGTTTTAAATAATTTGGTTACATAATCAAGCATTCGATTTTTTAATTCAGTAGTAAGAGAGTAAACATACGAATTCTTTGAATCAATCGAATGAACTTTTGTTTCAAACAAATAATTATTTGTTTTTACAACTTTATTTGTCCGTTAATAGAATTATTTGTTTGATTCAAAGAAATTATGAAGAGGAATTTAAAAAAAGTATTTTTCAAAACAAAATATTGATTGACAGTATCAAAACAATGATTTTTTAGTTTTAAAAAATTTGGTTATGTAATCAAGCATTCGACTTTTTAATTCAGTAGAAAGAGAGTAAACATACGAATTCTTTGAATCAATCAAAGGAACTTTTGTTTCAAACAAATAATTATTTGTTTTTACAACTTTATTTGACCGTTAATAAAATTATTTGTTTGATTCAAAGAAATTATCAAGAGGAATTTAAAAAAAGTATTTTTCAAAACAAAATATTGATTGACAGTATCAAAACAATGATTTTTTTGTTTTAAATAATTTGGTTATATAATCAAGCATTCGATTTTTTAATTCAGTAGTAAGAGAGTAAACATACGAATTCTTTGAATCAATCGAATGAACTTTTGTTTCAAACAAATAATTATTTGTTTTTACAACTTTACTTGACTGTTAAAAAAATTATTTGTTTGATTTAAAGAAATTATCAAGAGGAATTTGAAAAAGTATTTGTTTTAAACGAAATATTGTTTGACAAATTTAAAATCATGGCTCTTTTGTTTTAAAGAATTTACTTATTTAATCAAGCATTCTACTTTTTAATTCAGTAGTAAGAGAGTAAACATACAAATTCTTTGAATCAATCAAATGAACCTTTGTTTCAAACAAATAATTACTTGTTTTATACAACTTTATTTGACCGTTAAAAAAATTATTTGTTTGATTTAGAGAAATTATTGAAGAGAATTTAAAAACAGTATTTTTTTAAAACAAAATATTGATTGACAGTATCAAAACAATGATTTTTTTGTTTTAAAAAATTTAGTTATATAATCAAGCATTCGACTTTTTAATTCAGTAGTACGAGAGTAAACATACGAATTCATTGAATCAATCAAATGAACCTTTGTTTCAAACAAATAATTATTTGTTTTTACAACTTTATTTGACCGTTAATAAAATTATTTGTTTGATTCAAAGAAATCATTAAGAAGAATTTGAAAACAGTATTTTTTTAAAGTGAAATATTGTTTGACAGATTAAAAAAAATGTTCTTTTTGTTTTAATGAATGTGATAATATAATCAAACATTCGATTCTTTGATTTAGAAATTAGTGAGTAGACATACGAATTTGTTGAATTCATAAAATAAATCTTTGTTTTAAGTAAATAATTATTTGTTTCATACAACTACACTTGACCGTTGAAGAAATTATTTGTTTGATTTTTAAAGAAATCATTAAGGAAAATTTGAAAACAGTATTTTTTTTAAAGCGAAATATTGTTTGACAGATTAAAAAAAATGTTTTTTTTGTTTTAATGAATGTGATAATATAATCAAGCATTCGATTCTTTGATTTAGAAATTAGTGAGTAGACATACGAATTTGTTGAATTCATAAAATAAATCTTTGTTTTAAGTTAATAATTATTTGTTTCATACAACTACACTTGACTGTTGAAGAAATTATTTGTTTGAGTTTTAAAGAAATCATTAAGGAAAATTTGAAAACAGTATTTTTTTGAAACTAAATATTGATTGACATATTTAAAAAATTGGTTTTGTAATTTCAAAGAATTTGGTTATATAATTAAGCTTTCGATCCTCTGATTCAGTAGTAGAAGAGTAAACATACGAATTCTCTGAATAGATCAAATGAAATTGAATAAATAATTATTTGTTTTATACAGTCATACTTGCCTGTACAAGAAATTATTTGTTTGATACAAAGAAATTTGTAAGAAGAATTTTAAAACAGTATTGTTTCAAAACAAAACATTGAGAGACACAAAAAAATGTTTTTATTTTTAATTTTATAGAATATGGTAATATAATTAGGCATTCAATTACTTAAATACTAGTAAAATAGTAAAGATACTAATATTTTGAATTAATTAAATAAATCTTGGTTTCAAATAAATGATTCTTCGTTTTATACAATCGTACTCGTCTGTTGAAGAAATTATTTATTTGATTCAAAAAAATTATTTCGGCATAAACCCTAGTGGAAATTGAATCTGTGAATACCTGTGAATAATTGGGAATAACTGGAAATAACTGTTATAAAATGTTCAGATTGAGACAGGAATAACAGTTAGCACCAGTTATTCCCAGTTATTCCCAGTTATTTCTAGTTACTTACAGATATTCCCAGTTATTTCCATTTGACTTGACAAATAATTTGAAAAATCAGAGAAAAATCAAAGATGCATAACAGTTATTCACAGTTATTCCCAGTTATTTGTAGTTATTTACAGTTATTAACATTTATTTCCAGTTTCGCTATATTATAACTTTTATCATTTTTTTAGTACCTTTTATTTTTCAAATTATTTCTCAACTTAACTGGAAATAACTGGGAATATCTGTGAATAACTGGAAATAACTGGAAATAACTGGAAATAACTATGAATAACTGTTATAGTATCTGTAATTTTTCAAATTATTTCTCAACTCAACTGTGAATAACTGGGAATATCTGTAAATAACTGGAAATAACTGGAAATAATTGGGAATAACTGAGAATAACTGGTGCTAACTGTTATTCCTGTCTCAATCTGAACATTTTATAACAGTTATTTCCAGTTATTCCCAGTTATTCACAGTTATTTCCAGTTATTCACAGTTATTCACAGATTCGATTTCTACTAGGGAAGCTTTAAATTTCGTCTGCTTGGTGGAAACCCTTTTTTTCTAAACTCGCAAGTGCAGAGAAGCCTCCTCAGTTCATATATAAGAAAATTGTAAAGTCAAACCTATTAACGTAACGCACTGCGAACGATTGCGATACTTGAAACGTCGATAGGGAAACATTGATAAGTTAAGATTAGCGAGCGATAACTTTAATTATATGTATTATTTTTATTTATAAAATAAAAAATATATGCTGTATAAGAATAAGCGAATATATATGAAATTATAAAGTTTCTTCTGAATATATATAGATATATTCATACTCTGAAAATAATTAGTATTATAAATAATACAGGTTAAAAAAAATGACAAATCCACAATCATCAATTATTTAAAACACACAAATTTTTGAAAAATTTATTATAGTTTCAAAGAAATATTTTTTTGAAACAAAAATATATTTATTAAAAACAAACATTTGTGTGTTTCTTATAAACAATTGAAAAAAAAATTTGTGAATTACAAAGAAATATTTATTTCTTTTGAGTAAATGAGTTATTCAAAGAAAAAAATATTTCTTACAAATAAACACATATTTATTAAAAATTATCATCTATTTGTTTCTTTCCTACAGATTTTTTAAGAAATAAGTCTTTTTTTTTAAAAATATATATTTCTTTTAAGTAAATAATTTTTTAAAGTAAAAAAATATTTCTTACAAGCAAACAAGTATTTATTTAAAAGAAACATCTATTTGTTTCTTTCCGACAGATTTTTGAAAAAATGAGTCTTATTTAAACAAAATATATGTTTCTTTTAAGCGAATGTTTTTTGTAAGTAAACAAATGTTTGTTACAAACAAACAAGTATTTATTAAAAAGAAACAACTATTTGTTTCTTTCCGACAGATTTTTAAAGAAATAAGTCTTAGATTCGAAAAAATATTTTTGTTCTTAAATAAATGTTTTTTTTAAAGGAATAAATTTTTCGTTTTTTGGTTTTTTTTTGTTTACTACTCGATGAATTTGCTTCAAAATTTGCATGGAATTTATTTGTAATTGCCTGGATAAAATAAATTTTTAAAAACTGATTTTCTTAGCTCAGTTTTAATTTTAGAGCATTTTGAAATTTATAAAAAAAATGTTTCTATTTATTAAGCCAATAAAATCTTAAAAACTACTCGATGGATTTACTTCAAATTTTCCATACAATTCAATTTTTTGATGATCTGGTGCGGAAGCTATTGAGAATTGGTTTTCTTAGCGTAGTTTTTTTTTTAGAATCATTTTAAGAATTATAAAAAATTTCGATTTTTCATTTTTTTTGTATTTCACGTAAACTACTCGAAGAATTTGTTCGAAAATTTGTATAGAACTTAATTTCGACTGCTGAAAGTATAAAAAATTTTGTAAACTAATTTTCTTTGCGCACTTTGAAAATTTTCAAAAAAATTTTTATTTTTGATTTATTTTTTTTTTGCGTTAACCATACTATAAATTTTCTCCAAAATTTTTATACAATTGATTCGCTATTGTCTGAAAAAAATAAGCTTTCGAAAACTAATTTTCTTAGCGTGATTACAATTTTAGAGAATTTTAAAGATTTAAAAAAATTTCGATTCTTCTTTTCTTATTTTTTTTATTCTACGTAAAGTACTTGATAGATTTGTTCTAAAAATTGCAGGGAAATTATTTGCGACTGCCAAAAGAAGGGAAATTTTCAAAAATTGATTTTCATAGCGTGGTTTTAATTTTAGAGCATTTTTAAAATTTTGAAAAAGAAATTTTGAAAAGAAAATGTTATTTATTTAACCAGTTAGATCTCGACAATTACACGATGGATTTGCTTCAAATTTTGTATACCATCTATGTTTTTGTATAACTAGGCGGGAAGCTATTGAAAATTTGTATTCATAGTGTATTTTTTTTTATAGAGCCATTTTAAGAATTTAAAAAAAAATTTCGATTTTTAATTTTTTTTTTTGTATTTTACGTAAGTTAATTGATGAATTTGCTTTGAGATTTCCATGAGAATAATTTGCATCTGCCAAAAGAAGGATAACTTTTATAAATTGATCTTTTTAGCGTAGTTTTCATTTTAGAAAATTTTAAAAATTTTCTTAAAAAATTTTCATATTTTAGTTTTTTTCCATTTTACGTAAAGTACTCGATAGAATTGCTCTAAAATTTGTATACAAGTTATTTGCTACTGTCTTTATAAACCAAGTTCAAAAAAAATAATTTTATTAGCGTAGCTTTTTGATCACTCCTTTTGATTTCTGAGTTACTCTTGAAAATTTATAATAGTACTACTGATTTAGATGTTGACTTGTATTATTACATTCAATAAGGTATTTAAACCTTAGGTGGAAAAAATATTTGAAGAAGAAGAAAAAAATTAGAAGAAGAAGAAGAAAAAATTTCAGATATTAATAATTACGAAGTTGAACAGGAAAAAAAAACGCTCACTCAAATATATCTATAATACATTTCTCTCTCTCTCTCGCGATTAACGTAATAATAAATCTATCAGTTTATTTTAATTATCATCTTGTTAATTTAATTACCGTTACTAAAATTGAAAACTTGGATTTGCTAAACTTAGTCGTGATAAAAAGATATCCACAAGATAATAAATCATTAACGTAAAAACGTAACTATATATTAAAAAATGAATTTTTCTATTATATTTTAATAAGTCAGAAAAGGTTTGGTAACGTTTATAGGATATAATGTTATCGATGATGATACTTGTATTTCATTGGATAAAATGTAGTGGTTAATATTCAAATTAACCTTATTGAATTATAATTTTAGTGATACAGAAACAGTACCAGCATCATGCCAATATGCTCATTTATTGGCATTTACCTATTTAAAATTTAGTTAAAAAATCTCTTTCAATGTTGAAAGCAATTTGTTGTAAAGTTGCTATAAACATGAACTGTAAGTTTGAAGAATTACCTTGATAAAATAATAATTCATAGTGATAGTGCTGAAGAAGAAAAAATTACAGATATTAATAACTACGTAGTTGAATAAGTGAAAAAAAAGCTCATTCAAATGTGCAAATCTAATAGAAGAAGTGAAAAAGGTTGCCATCTTTTGGGAAATAAACGAATTAAGTTGAATTATTAATAATTTTTTTAGTCATAAAATTAAATTAATTAATTATTAGCTATTGAGAGGCTAATATTAGAAAGAAAAGAGAAGAAGAAGAAAATTAGAAGAAGAAGAAGAAAAAATTACAGATATTAATAATTACGAAGTTGAACTATTAAAAAAAACGCTCACTCAAATATATCTATAATACATTTCTCTCTTTCGATTAACGTAATAATAAATCTATCAGTTTATTTTAATTATCATCTTGTTTTCTAATATTAAAATCACATTCAAATAAATATAAAAAAATTAATGAAACTCAAAGAGCTCTATGAGAAAGCATTCCGCCAAAGCACTTGGCAGCGTTTTTTTATTTCCAAAACAAAAAAATTGTTTTAACAAATATAATAATTAAAGTTCTCACAAGACAGATAAAATAAAATTTTCATTACATTTTAAATAGCCTAATTCTTTTAGTCTCTTAAAAACTGGCATTTTCTATACTTACATAGAAGCCTAATAACATTATTTTCAATTTATTTAATAAAAATTCAACATAAAGTGTTGATAAACATCATTTTATTTTAGACACATAAAAAAATGAAGAAATGTTTTTATTAAAAGTACATTAATATCAGTATATCCTTTTTAATATCATTTCTTAGTATAGCAGCAAATATCTTGATATCAATTGAATTTACTTAACAGGAGGTCACGTATCTCTGTCCTTTTCTAATCAAAGAAATGATTTTTTTACAAAAACTAATAACTTTAGCAAAAAATGAAGAGAAAGCCGCATCTTGTATCAAAAAAAGGAATAATTTCTTTGATAAGAAAAAATTAATTTTATTGCTTCATTCTCAAGAAAACCTTGAAAAACCAAATTGTTCAACCTAACCTCTATGGTTTAAGTTTTTCAAGGTTTTCTTGAAAACGAAGCAATAAAATTAATTCTTTCTCATCAAAGAAAATATTGCTTTTTTTGATACGAGATGCGGCTTTCTCTTCATTTTTTGCTAAAGTTATTAGTTTTTGTAAAAAACTCAATGCTTTGATTAGAAAAGGACAGAGATACGTGACCTCCTCTTAATATAAATTTATAATGTCGATAATTTGATTTACAAAAAATGAAACTTTACGAAACCTTGCAAATTTCACGGAAGCGTGTTTTAAATGAAAATGACTTTAAATTCTATTTTATTTTTAAAAATTTTACATTAAATTTTAACATTTCCAAAAATTAAAAAAATAGATTTCAATTTTTTTTTGTAATTATTACAATGATTCCAAACTTTAAATAATATGAAAAGGGAAATTCTCATACCGACATAGAGTTCTACCTTATTTACATTTAAATTATGAATTTGAATAAAAATTTAATTATTTATGACTGAAATTCGTAGGAGAGGCACATTCTTAACATGCCAAAGAATTTGTTGCAACGTTAAAAGACAATATAAGGGTAAAAATGAAGGCGAAAACTGCTTAAGAGCAGGCCGGATTCGCTGTCCTTGTCTAATTGGCATTTTTGTCATTTACTCAAGTTTTAATCTTTTAATCGGTGTATCTTCAAATTAAAGGTCGAGCGCAATAGATATTATTATTATGAACATCTATGCACAAGAAAAAAAATATCTACCGGTTTGTTTTTGAGAAAAGTAAGTAACGCCAAAGTAAAAGTTCATGTTTATAATATTTTCGCGTTACTTACTTTTCTCAAAAACAAACCGGTAGATATTTTTTTCCTTGTGCATAGATGTTCATAATAATAATATCTATTGCGCTCGACCTTTAATTTGAAGATACACCGATTAAAACTTGAGTAAATAACAAACAACTCAATTGTTACTCGGTCGGTATCAGGTTCTACTCCGGCCTACCGTTAATACAATTAACTTTTCAATGTAGTTATGAATAATCGTATTATGCAGTTTTTGTCTTCATTTTCACTTTAATTCTGTCTTTTAACGTTGCAATAAATTCATTAGAATGTTAAGAAAGGGCCGAACTATCTGTCTTTGTCTAATAGCGTTTTTCATCATTTATGTAAACACTATCCGGTATAACAAGAAAAAAATAGCAGCCCCCGCTAGATATTAGTATAATAAGTAAATTTTGTAATAACAACCGAATTTTTTCACTGCGTAGTTTTTGAATAATTAGAGACCTACCAAAAAAAGATAGGTTATATTCTAGATTGCTAGTAGGTCTCTAATTAGTCAAAAACTATGCGGTAAAAAATTTGGTTGTTATTACAAAATTTACTAATTATACTAATATCTAGCGGGGGCTGCTATTTTTTTCTTGTTATACCGGATAGTGTTTACATATATGATGAAAAACGCTATTAGACAAAGACAGATAGTTCGGCCCCTTCTTAAGAATGTGCCTCTTTTATGAATTTTAGTCAAAAATTGTTAAATTTTTATTAAAATGCATAATTCAAATATAGATAAGGTAGATCTCTGTGCCGGTATGAGGACACCCCTTAAAATTATTTTCAGTTTTATAATTAATTAGGAAAAAATTTTATTAATGTTTTTAATGTTTAAAAATAACAGTTTATTTATTAAATATAAATATTTTTATGTTTTGACGTTTATTTTATCTTTTTAAGGCGACTTCGGATTTTAGGTTAGGTTTTATTTTTGAGTTTACAAATTACTCTTTCAATATGCGTTTGTCCTTAAAATGCTCATTTTACTAATTTTGTTATTTAATAATGAAAACTGTTTAGATAATTAAAAAAATTAAGTTTGGTTCAAGAAAGCGATAAAAATATGTTATTTCCCTGGTAGAAAATTCACCATCTCAAATGGTGAAAAAATTAACGATTGGCCAACTTTCTTAGTCAATTTTTAGCCAGTCACTGGTAAAAAGTTGTCGAAAAAATGGTGAATGATTTAATTTTAAAGTTGAAAAAATTGGAACTTAATTATTAAAATTTACATATATTTATTATATATATATATCTAATTTTAACTAATGTTCGATTTTCTTTTAATGTAACTATATATATTATTAATTGTTTCATAAATAAGTTATTTGATTTATCATGCGTGAGCAGATAGTATAGTGCTGCAAACATTTTGCGTGGAGTATAGCTGTTAGGTTATGTATCTATATAGCGACAGCAGATGTTAGCAGAAAAGCGTGATCATAACCTTCAAATAAAATATTATAATAAAATTAAATATATTCACCGTTATTTTGTCAACTTTTCACCATGAAAGGTCGCTAGATAGCAGGGTATTTAGCCATGATTTTTAGCATTTTTTGGTCAAATTGATAAAAAATGGCCTATGCTTGGCCAAAAGATGCTGAAAATTTCTACCAGGGTTGGTTTAAATAAAAAACTTACGACCCTGGTAGAAAATGAAACGCTTTTTTTACCATTTTATGGCCGTTGTTATGAAATGAAGAGCTGAAAATGGACATTTATTATGGCCATTATTTTAACCAATATGAAACGTTTTTTTTACCTATATACCACTAAGATGTGTGATGTATTTATGAATATTAGAGGGCGCTGCGCGCTCTCTCTCACGAGCGTTTATTCTTGCGTTGCTTTACAAATCAGAACGACTTGAGACTTCGACCTGTACCGACGTCTCTGTATTGTTTAACTGTCTCGACTCATTATATAGTAACTTGTATACTTAATTATTTTAAATAAATTATATTTTATTATATCATACAATTGTTTATTAAGTACACAACAATTGGCGACGAGGATAATTGGTGATTTGTCAAGATTGGAAACCGCGAAGCGTTCGTACGAGAATCTGCAGTCACAGGGGCTGGCAGTTAGATCGACAATGCACGGTAGTAATGAGTGATAAACAAGTATTAGAAAATCAAAGAAAGGAATTGGAAAAGGAAAGAGTGGAGCTCGAGACAGCTAAAGATCAATTAGAAAAACATCAGATTGCAATCAGCAAGGAAAGGCAAGAGCTAATAGAACAAAGGAAAGTGCTACTCAGAGAAAGCCAAATTTTAAACGAAGGACAAGCTCAGCTACAAAGTAACAAAAGCAAGATGGCGAAATCGTACTTAGGATCAGTTCAGGAGTTTTCTAAAGGAGAAGACTGGATTCTATGGATGGAAAGATTAGACCAGTTTTTCGTCGCAAACGAAATTACTGAAGACAAAAGGAAAGTAGCACTCCTCATCACGTTTATAGGAAACGAAGGTTATTCAACGATCAGAAATTTGTGTACGCCAGACTTGCCGTCTACTAAGAAATTCGATGAGTTAACAAAGTTAATGAAGGACTTTCTACAACCGAAACCGTGTGTTATAGCAGAACGCTATAAGTTTAAAGAATGTCGTCAAAAAGACAACGAGGACATTAAGTCGTTTATAGAAAGACTAAGAAAACTATCGACACATTGTGAATTTAATGCAAATTTGGAAAACAGCCTACGAGATCAATTTGTATGGGGCGTGTCGAGCGAAAGAATAAAAAAACGCTTGCTAACGGAAAAGGATTTGAAATATAATTCAGCAATAGAATTGGCATTATCTATGGAACTGGCTCAAAAAGATGCAGCGGAAATGACAACGATGCCCGGCAACAGCGCTAACACCGCAGTAAACTACATCACAGACAAAGCAAGAAAACGTGCTACATCGAACATAAAGGGTAAGGTCGGTGGAAAAACATCAACTTGTTATACGTGCGGTAAGCCTAACCATATGTCAAAATCGTGTCGCTTTAAGGGTTATACATGCAATAAATGTAATAAAACGGGACACCTTGCGATAGTTTGTAAATCGGGTGTAAATAATCACGTTAATTATAACAAGAGTGCAACAAATGTCAATTTCAAGGAAAAAAGCAAACCGCCTAAACAAAATTTCTTAGAAGAATGTGATAACCTAGCGGAAGGGTTAGAAAATTTGTTTAATATTGCAGAAAAAAGTAATAATAATAATGAACCATTTAAATGTAATATACGTGTAGAAAATGAAAATCTAAGCTTTGAAATTGACACGGGTTCACCCATCACGGCGATTTCGGAGGGACATTTTAATAGCGCAGCAGTTTTTGAAAAAAGTAGGTTAAGAAACAGTTCAAGAATTTTTAAAAGTTATGTAGGAAATTTAATTAAACCGGCGGGAATCTTAGATGTAAATGTCAATTATTTAGATAAAAATTATTATTTAGAACTCTTTGTGCTACCAGGAAACGGCGCGCCTATACTGGGTAGAGATTGGATAGGAACACTAAACGTTGTGCAAATTTTGAATAATAGCTCTGACTCTACTCGCTCTATAATAAATAATTTACACAAAAGCGAGGGAAACAGCAAAACAGACGTTATATTAAAAGATTTTCAAACGTTATTCGCGAGCGGTGTAGGTAAATATAGGAAAGGGCAATTTAAATTACATTTGATTGACAACGCTAAACCAGTGTTCTGTAAGCCTAGATCGGTGCCTTACGCATTACGTAAAAAAGTAGAGGATGAACTGGATAGGCTAGTTCGCGAAAATATTTTAGTTCCGACGGAAAGTAGTGATTGGGCAACGCCCATAGTCCCTGTTTTAAAAAGAAATGGACAAATACGGATATGCGGGGATTATAAAATAACATTGAATCCTAACCTTAAAATTAACAGGTATCCTATTCCGAGGATACAAGATCTGCTCACAACATTAAACGAAGGAAAAATTTTTTCTAAACTCGATTTGTCTCAGGCTTACCAACAAGTAGAGCTAGATGAGGATTCTCAGCTATTGACTACAATAGCTACGCACAAGGGTTTATTCAAGTATACGCGTTTAAGCTACGGTATAGCTTCGGCCCCAGGACTCTTTCAACAAGAAATTGAAAAACTATTATTAGATATAGAAGGAGTGATCATATTCTTTGATGATATCTTAATCATAGGACCTACGATTGAACTTCACGACGCGCGGTTAAAAGAAGTATTTAAACGTTTGGCAGACGCGGGTCTTAAACTAAAACGCGATAAATGTGAGTTCGCGAAAGGAAAAGTCCAATTCTTAGGTTATATGATCGACGCCTCTGGAATACACGTAGCAGAAGATAAAGTTAGGGCAATTAACAATATTGAAACGCCAACGAACGTGAACGAACTTCAAAAGTTTTTAGGTATTATGAATTATTATGCGCGTTTTATTAAAAACTATGCGAGATTAGTTAGACCGCTTTATGAACTATTGAGAAAAGATGTTCAATGGAACTGGTCCAAAGAATGCGATAGGGCTTTCAACGAAGCTAAAAATAAGTTAGTCTCTCATGAAGTTTTAATGCATTTCGATACGCGCTTGCCTATTAAAATCACAACAGACGCGTCAAGCTACGGTATTGGGGCCAAACGAAACGGACCATAAACCTCTTACTTACATTTTTGGAAGCAAGAAAGGGCTTCCACAGATGGCTGCGTGTCGCGTTCAAAGATGGAGTATATTCTTATCGGGCTATGAATACGATATTAAGTACGTGCGAGGTAAAGACAATGACAGCGCGGATTATCTCTCTAGATTTCCACTAAAGGTTAAAGAACCGAATGAAGCGGACGACTATTCATACTTGAATTACGTAACTAACGATATCACGTCTATCACGGCAGATATAATCGAAAGCGAAACGGGTAAAGATAAAGTACTCAACGAAGTAAGAAATTACATTAAAATAGGATGGCAAAATAAAGTCGACGATTCGTTAATTCCGTATAAACGTCGTGAACGTGAACTAACGTTAGAAAACAATTGCATTATGTGGGGTTATCGTATGGTAATACCTCCCTCACTACGCGAAAAATTACTAAATGAACTTCATGGCACACACATGGGAGTAGTTAGGATGAAAGCCCTGGCTAGGTCATATATATGGTGGCCAGGAATAGACCACGACATAGAAAACACATGTAAATCGTGCAGCCTATGTCTCGAAAATGCACAAAATCCCCCTAAAGCGACTCTGCATGTATGGGAATACCCCGACGGCCCAAACGAACGCGTTCATACAGATTTTTTAGGCCCTATAGAGGGGAGAATGTACATGATAATTATCGACGCTTATTCGAAGTGGGTAGATATAAAAGAAATGCGCGATATTACCTCTGAATCTGCAATCAACGCGCTCAGAGAGTATTTCTGCACGTGGGGAACACCGATGCTTTTAGTTTCCGATGATGGCCCAGCTTTTCGCTCCGACGAATTCAAAAACTTTATATCTAATAACGGCGTTTATCATGTAAAAACTGCGCCCTATCACCCAGCGTCGAACGGAGCAGCTGAAAACGCTGTTAAAATATTTAAGGAAAAGTTTAAACTCTTATTAAAAGAAGGGTATACGAGGCAAGAAGCGCTATGTAAATATTTGTTTTATTGGAGATCCACACCTCATTGTACAACGGGAGTTAGTCCAGCTGAGCTACATATCAATCATAAATTTCGTACGCGGTTTGATTTATTAAAAATAAGAGTAAAAGACAAAGTACATCAAAAACAGGATGAGCAAAAGAAATATTTTAAAGGCAATCGTGAAGTTTATTTCGAAGAGAAACAAACAGTAATGGCTAAAGATTATATTAAAAATAAATGGATTCCTACCACAGTTGTTAGACAGCTCGGTCCTGTAACGTACGAAGTAAACACTAGCGATAAACGCACGTGGAAAAGACATGTAGATCAGCTGAGACCTTGTAACCTCGATATAGAACCGAATACAGTAGCAGATAAAGCTAGTCACAGTCATTCTGTAAACGATGTTCCTAATATATGTAACGATGCGTTAGAATTAAACTCAAATAATGTAGAATGCGATAACACAGATGTACAACAACACGATATCACGTTAAAAAGACAACCTTGTATATCAAGCGAACCAGTGTATGTCAATAAACAAAAACCTAACCCTATCCCTACTGAACAGACACATACAGAATTAAGACGCTCAACCAGAACTGTCAAACCCAGACAGGTGTTAAACTTGTAATAGCGATTTCACTTATTTTAATTGTAAAAGTGACAGCGAGCGACTTCTCAAATAAGTGCGGAGGAATTGTGATGTATTTATGAATATTAGAGGGCGCTGCGCGCTCTCTCTCACGAGCGTTTATTCTTGCGTTGCTTTACAAATCAGAACGACTTGAGACTTCGACCTGTACCGACGTCTCTGTATTGTTTAACTGTCTCGACTCATTATATAGTAACTTGTATACTTAATTATTTTAAATAAATTATATTTTATTATATCATACAATTGTTTATTAAGTACACAACAGATGTTACACGCATTTACGAAGATTAAAATGTGAATTTTAGAAACAGAAAAAATATTCATAATCAAATCTCTATAATTATGTGTTTCAGACGATTTATTTTTTACATTTTTTTGTATTCATTAAACATATTTTATAATTTAAACGCGAATGAAAAGATGTATTGGATTGATGGATTAAAATATTTCTACACTGAAAAACTTTTCGTACAAAAATACTATGATGAAAACCAAAGTGTTTTGGCATGAACGTATTAATGCTCTAGTTTACGAATGTTCGTAGTTATTCAGCACGAAGATCGTAGTGTATGAGCTGTAGAAAACGGTATAAGTAAAACCCTCTGACGCTCGAAGTTAAGGGCTATGAATTTCGTAGAATATATGATTGATACTAATATCATATGTGTATACTTTGAATTTCGTAGCTCAGCACTATGAGCTTCGTACACTGAGAGAAAATTCATGCCAATAGAGCATTTAGTTTACGTATCCAAAGTTAGTAAGTAATATCCTATGCTTCCATAACAGCGCCATCTACTCTTACGAGGTTTGTGCTATCCAAAAACTGTTTGTTTACATGCTTTAGTAACTCCCCACTCTAATATCCTTCGATAGCTAGCGCTGTATCCTCTCATGGGACGTGGAGGAAGTAAACGAGGCTTGTCCACTATTCTTTCTTTACTGCTAACTGTGGCATTCTTCTATTGCTCAAGTCGCCTGTTCTTTTGGGTGGCGACGCGAGCAAACACGGCTGGTCTATATCCAAAATCATGTTGCAAATTTCGTTAACGTATTTTCGTAGCGTGAATCTTTTATTTCTTTTCTTTTCTTTTTTTATGAAGGGAGATACGTTATAAATATAACCTGTTAAACTTTTTAACTTTAAATAATTAATTTTTAACTTAAAATTTAATTATTTTAAGCAGCTGGGGGGCAGATGAGCATGTACGATTTTACGCCAGAGATGTTTCGAAGTAGCGTTGATCTAGTGCGTAACTTTCGCGCTTTTCCTTTTGAGTACGCGAGTTCAACTCTTGGTTAGAACCACTTTTTTTAAACTTTTTTTTTATTATTTCAATAGTTTTTATTGCTTTTTTTTATTTATATTTTTTTTATTTTCTATTTTTTTATTAACGGCAGGCCGGAGTAGAACCTGATACCGACCGAGTAACAATTGAGTTGTTTGTTATTTACTCAAGTGTTAATCGATGTATCTTCAAAATAAAGGTTGATCGCAATAGATATTATTATTATGAATATCTATGCACAAGAAAAAAAAAATCTACTGATTTGTTTTTGAGAAAAGTAAGGAACGCCGAAGTAAAAGATTATGTTTATAATATTTTCGCGTTCCTTACTTTTCTCAAAAACAAAGCGATAGATTTTTTTTTTCTTGTACATAAATATTTGTAATAATAATATCTATTGCGCTTAACCTTCAATTTGCAGATACACCGATTAATACTTGAGTAAATAACAAAAATGCCAATCAGACAAGGACAGCGAATCCGGCCTGCTCTTAATCTTAAAATCTATTTTTTCACAAGTTATTTAAAGTATGCTCGTTTTTTTTTATTAATATTTTTAAATAAATTATTTCATATAGAAAATAATTTAAAATATTAATAAATAAATAATAGTGATGTTTACAATACTATAGTTCAATTTTGTCTTTATAAACATATTTCAATATACAATATATATTATAACATAAATAATAATACCTCAGTTTTATTTATTTATTGTAATTTATTGTAAATTTTATAAACTAAATTATAAATAAATTAAACTATACTATTATAAAATAAAAATCACTATTATTTATTTATCAATATTTGTAATTACTACCTATAAAGAATAATTTATTTTTAAAAAATTTTCACTGAAAAAAACGAGCGTACACTGAAAAGAAAGTAATGAACTACGAGTCCCACGAAGTACTTCTGCTTTACCAAACAGTAAGCATGCAAATCTTTTCTCTGGTGGTGAGTGTGATGCCCCACAGAAGAAGCTAACCGTTCTTTTTGCGGGGCTTCTCAGTTCCCACTCGCGTCTCTCCGATGTGAAGTGAAGCTCTTTTGCCACAGAGGCGCTACTGTTCTCTTGCAGCGAGACTCCGTGCATACGAACTTAAGAGAGCGTGGTTCGACTACCGGTAGTTCAGCTACATCTCCATTTATTTTTCAGTGTACTTGTGAAAAATTAAATTTTAAAATTATTAAAAAAATACAAAATCTAAAAAAAAATAAATATAAAAAGGAATAAAACATATTAAAACAATAAAAAAAAAATTAAAAAAAGTGACCCTAGCCGAGAGTTGAACACGCGTACTCCAAATGGAAAGCGCGAAAGTTACGCACTAGACCAACGCTACTTCGAAACATCTCTGGCGTAAAATCGTACATGCTCATCTGCCCCCCAGCTGCTTAAAATAATTAAATTTTAAGTTAAAAATTAATTATTGATAGTTATAAAGTGTAACAGATTATATTTATAATGTCTCTTCCCTCATAAAAAAAGAAAAAAAAGATTCACGCAACGAAAATACGAAATTTTTGGGTATAGACCAGCCGTGTTTGCTCGCGTCGCCACCCAAAAGAGGAGGCGACTCAAGCAAACAAAGGATATGAGAGTGGAGAGTCATCGAAGTATACCACGCGAGTCATCAGTGAATGCCGTTCATGCTTTAGTTACTCTCCATACCATCTTTTTTAGTATAAGGTAATCCAATACTAATAGAGCTTCTCACGCCTGTCATATTTGTATCAATGTTTTATATGCTCGCATAGATGGCAGTTAGCATGCTCTATTAGCATGAATTTTCTCTCAGTGTAGTAAAACAACACGAACATTCAAAACTCCATAAGAGAGTCGACTGCGGTTCTCCCACTCCTTCACACAAAAAGCAAATGAGGGGAAAAGATAAAACTCACGCTTTATGAGAAAAACAGCCTCGATTGAAATGGCGTTCTTTAATAACATATATATTATTTATATATAGATATAAAATTAAAAATATATTTTCATATTTTACGCAATCTAAGTGTAAAAAAAATTTAAATTAGCATTTTGAAAACCCAATATTTCAAAGAAATTATTCTAATTATTGTGTCAGGCAAATTTTACTAATAATAAAATGCTAAGAAATATTTTTATTGTTAATCTATAGTTTTATTATATTTTAGGCATAATAAATATAACTTAATTTTTTGTAAATATTTATTTCGTTTGAATGAAATTAAATTTATATTTACATTAAAACTTCTTAACAATACTATTGGTTTTAGTTTTTATATAATAATAATTTGATGTAATGATATATTTGTTATGATTCTATTGAAGATAATAGTATATACATGTTAGTAAATATTTTATAACTACATTGATAGTAAGTATAATAGAAATTTTTTTAGTTTTATAAAATTATTTTTTCAGTATTTGAGTAATTCTTTAGAACTTTTAACTTTTAATATCACTGTTTTTAAATAATTTTTTAACAGTTACACTATTATCTTCAATAGAATCATAACAAATATATCTTTACATCAATATAAAAACTAAAACCAATAGTATTGTTAAGAAGTTTTAATGTAAATATAATTTTAATTTCATTCATACGAAATAAATATTTACAAAAAATTAAGTTATATTTATTTTGCTTAAAATATAATAAAACTATAGATTAACAATAAAAATATTTCTTAGCATTTTATTATTAGTAAAATTTGCCTGACACAATAATTAGAATAATTTTAACAAATAGATTAAATAATTTCTTTGAAATATTGGGTTTTCAAATTGCTAATTAAAATTTTTTTTACACTTAGATTGCGTAAAATATGAAAATATATTTTTAATTTTATATCTTTATATAAATAATATGTATGTTATTAAAGAACGCCATTTCAATTGAGGCTGTTTTTCTCATAAAGCGTGAGTTTTATCTTTTCCCCTCATTTGCTTTTTGTGTGAAGGAGTGCGAGAGCCGCACTGGACTCTCTTTTGGAGTTTTGAATGTTCGTGTTGTTTTACTACAAAGCTCATAGTGCTGAGCTATGAAATTCAAAGTATACACATATGATATTAGTATCAATCATATATTCTACGTAATTCATAGCCCACTTCGAGCGTCAGAGGGTTTTACTTGTACCGTTTTCTACAGCTCATGCACTACGATCTTCGTGCTGAATAACTATATGAACATTCGTAAACTAGAGCATTAATACGTCCATGCCAAAAAATTTTTTGCTTTTCACCATAGTATTTTCGTACGAAAAGTTTTTCAGTGTAGGTATTTAAAATGCCTACTTTATCGACAACATATTTCTATATTCTGCAGATTCGGCAAAATTTGACTATTTATTAGCCAATATTGATATGACAAAATATTACTATTAATAATGCCCATAAATTGTATTATTCACCATTTTTTATGTTCACATTTCTACCAGAGAATAGCTGTGTTGGCTAAGTTTTAGGGTACGTTGCAACAATTAAAAATTTTTCCAAGTTAAAATCTTATACTTTGCCTTTTTTTATTAAAAAAAATTAATATTCTTACAAATAAAATTTGTTACAATACAATAAGAAACATTTTTGACAAAAAATATTGACCTACAATACAGCCGTTTAAAATAAAATAACTGTTAACTGCAAGCATTTTCTAAGCATGTGCTAATTAACGCTTTTTTAAACATAAAATTTTTAATTTTTTTCGCTAGTGTTCTGTCGCAAAATAATTTTTCTTCAAATTTTCGTTTAGTATAGTTAAGAAACATAATTTTAGTTAAAATCTTATACCTGAAAATTATTATAATTTTTATAACTTTATATATATATATATAATTTACCGAAACTTCACAATTTTATTATTGAAGGATAATCTCTTAAGAGGAGGTCACGTATCTCTGTCCTTTTCTAATCAAAGAAATGATTTTTCACAAAAACTAATAACTTTATCAAAAAATGAAGAGAAAGCCGCATCTTGTATCAGAAAAAGCAATATTTTCCTTGATAAGAAACAATTAATTTTATTGCTTCGTTCTCAAGAAAACCTTGAAAAACCAAATTGTCCACCCTGACCTCTATGATTTAAGTTTTTCAAGGTTTTCTTTAAAATAAAGCAATAAAATTAATTCTTTCTTATCAAAGAAAATATTGCTTTTTCTGATACAAGATGCGGCTTTCTCTTCATTTTTTGATAAAGTTATTAGTTTCTGTAAAAAACTCAATTCTTTGATTAGAAAAGGATAGAGATACGTGACCTCCTCTTAAGCCAGGTAAATTATTTTGAAATGGTAACGGTTTAGAGAACCGTAATAAAACTAATGCATTTGTTGACGGTCATGCGTGTTACTCATGATCTGCCGGTCTTAGTTGTTTTATGATATGCGTCAATAAAGAATTTAAGGATTTGGGAAAATCCAGCATTTACTAAATTTAATTATTAAATGAAATTTGTTTTCACCAATGAGAAAATACCTTACAAAATTCAAGTAAAAGTAGGCCTGGCTAAAGAAATGTATTCTTCTCTTCACGTTAGTTGTAAGATAATTTTAAGTTTAGTTTACGTTTAGCATTCAACACGCTCACACTTAGAGCTGCACTTGTAATAATCTTAAGGATAGAATATTAAATAGAATTTTTAATTTGAGAACATTTTGTTTCTTCATAATTTCTACTATCCTAACCCAAAACAGCTATATTATATTAAGTTAGAATATAGCGAGAAATAAATACGACTTCGAAGCGAGCCTTACAACCTCGCTAAGTTAAAAAGTCAAATCGAAGTTGAAATTTTATTTTCTCACTTTTTTCCAGCTAGTATAAAAAAATTAAAGCTTTTTTCAAATCCCCAAACGCTGTTGCAGAATTTGAATACAAAAAAAATTTTAAATAAAAAAATTTTTTAATAAGAAATATTAGCAATAAAAATTTTAAAAACGTTTTTTTTTAAATATAGATTATTTTCTTAATTTGAATGTAATGAAAATTTTTATTTGATATTTATTTTATCTTCTCTTTTTAAATTCTTCTTTATTTTATAAATCCATTTCATATAAGTAATTTGTGGAATTGATTATTCTGACAGATTTTGTTTTATGATTGTAGCCAAAGCTCATTTATTTTGATTTTTATGAAGTATGTAACGCGGCTTTTTTAGAACTTCTTTCTTTTAATAAAATCTTTTTGTCTTAATGAGAGATAGAAGATGTTGTTTATATTCACATCTTCTCTCTCACTCCAAGACTATCTTTTCGCTCTTTCTATCTCCTTTAAAACTTAATATATAATGAAAATGATGACTACCTTACCGCACACGTACACGCTGCATACACATGCACACCAGGAACACGCCAATAAAACCCAGGGTACTAATCCACCTGGTTATTGATTTTTCTTGTTCCCGGTGCTGATGCTTAAACCTGTCATCTAGTAACACGTGAGACCGTGCTTTGGAGGTTAAGCCTAGGTGGGGACACTTACTAACACAAACCAAGGCACACACACACACATGGTTGTAAGCACTTCACTCACGAGACGCGACGAAAGCCTTGAGCAGACGATTCTCACCACCAAACGTCTAGGAGGCGGCGAAGCGGCGCCGACGGCACAAACAATATACGAACACGTGCTCGCGCGAACACGCTATTGTGGCGCTCGCGTAGAGTTAGTTAAAAAGTAGAAAGAGAGAGAGATATATAGAAATACACTGAGAGAATAATGAAAGTCGATAAAGTAGGATAAACGCATATGGTAAAAAGATAGCGTACATATAAAAAACTTAATTATAATAAAAAGAGATGCTAGATTAATAGATAAGAAACTGAAATGAGTCATATTATAGGTGGCGCGCAAAATCTAAAGATATTCAAATATAATTTAAACAATAATTTCTATTTACTTGTTGTTACGACATTTTAGTATATTTTTATAGATGGCGCTACAGTACAAATAAATAAAATAACTGTGTAATTATACGAAATAGTTAAAAATGAAAATAGTTAAAAGAATAAAGACTCAAGCAAACCTAAAATAATGAATAATCAGAAATTATTGTTTATATTATTAACTAATGTTTGTTTATGTTATTTAATGAAAAATGAAACTTTTTTATTGTAACGAAATAAAGAATTAATTATTTATAGAGAAAATGAGATGAACTGTAATCAAATTAAGCGCGCAGATGGCGTAACCTGTAAAGTGTAAAAATACTACACTAATAATAGGAAGTAACATGTAATTTGACTAGCGAGTAGTAAACTACACCAGAGTAAAATGATAAAAGAACTTTATTTGATTAGTGAGTCGCGAAATAGAAAAAGATAGTAAATAGGAAATAACAAGAGTAACAAAGAGAGCAATAGAGAAGAAGAAGCCACTGATGCTCAGCGTTCGCTTCCTTCTTCTTCGTGCCTCATTATCGTTTCGTTAGTCTTGCTGCACAGTTACCGTATAATATTTTCTTTCTAAAAGCTATTTTGTTACTTGTTGCATTGTTAATTGTTGATTATTAAAGTTATTGTTATTTAGTTATCATTGTTTAGTTTCTCTCGGCTATTGTTAAATTTTTTTTCTTGTTATTTGTTAATTAAACTCGGTTGCGCGGGGATATTTAGATCAGTCGCCAAAGCCGGCTATTGTACCAGGGGCTCGTAGCAGCGATCACCAGCCATCTTGTTAAATTATATACTAGGATTTTCGGGGTTTGAGGTTACTCCTTTGGATTGATAGATTTTTAAAGGATGGCTGAAGTAGAGCGTAGCAACGAGCAGAAAAAGGTATAATTTGTATTAAAAATTAATTTTTTTTACATTGTGATAAAAGAAGTTAATAGTGCGCGAAGTTGGAAATACAAATTCTCTCTCTCTCGTGGCGAATTAATACACTGAGAAAAAAATTTAGTTGGATTAAGTAAGGCTTAATTGAATCAATGAAATCCCTTAGGTGCGGGCGGCACATAAAATATTTTGTTACATTAATACAAATATTTTAATTGAGTCAAATAAATATTTCATTTTTTAAAATAAATATTTGATTCTACTAAACATCACAAATATTGGTTGAATAAAATTAATTTATTGTTTTAAAAAAATTTGTTATTAATTCAAATGCATATTTGTTTTTCTAATTGCTTATTTCATTACATCAATATGCATATAGTAACTGAATCAAATAATATTTTGTATTTTCAAATAAATATTTGATTTACTAAATGTCGCGAAGATTGATTCAATAAAATTAATTCATTGTTTTTATAAAAAATTTTATCAATTAAAATGCCCATTTGTTTTTCTAATTGATTATTTCATTACATTAATATACATATTGGAATTAAATCAAATAATATTTTGTATTTTCAATTAAATATTTGACTTATTAAATGTCGCGAAGATTGATTCAATAAAATTAATTCATTGTTTTAACAAAAAAAATTATCAATTAAAATGTCCATTTGTTTTTCTAATTAATTATTTCATCATAATAATGCTATATTGAAATTAAATTAGTTCAATATTTTATATTTTCAAATAAAAGTTTCATTTATTAAATATTGCAAAAATTGATTTAATAAAATTAATTCATTGTCTTAACAAAAAATTTTATTAATATAAAGACATTGATAGATTATTCGGTTTCACAAATAAAATATTTCTTCAAAGTAAAGAAATATTTAATTAATTCGATTTATAGATATTTTAATCGAACAAATACTGTCTTTAATCAACAGTATTTGCTTTCAGTGATTTTTATATTTATTTATTAACATCAATGAATTGATGACTCTCATTGAAGGACAGGTGAATATAATTACATTTATTTATATGATAAAGAATAACAATTATTAACATACTAACATTAGTATGCTTTATACAGTGATCGCACGCGCAGTAAATCTAACATAAATTTCGTTCGCATTACAATTTACGTATTATCTTGGATTTTTAACTTCCTTATATATCAACTTGGAAGCCCTCTTACCGCTTGCGAGATCGAAAATTAACGACGCCACCAAGCGGTAGTATCATCAAACCATCGAACTAAATGATTTTGTTAAAACAATAAATGTTTCTTTTAGTTCAAATATGTCTTATTTGAATGAAATAAATTATGTAGATGAATAGAATAGTGGATTTACTTGATTTTAACAAGTATTTAATCAGATTTCTCTGTAATTTTTATTAACTTTAGTACATATTTTGCTAAGTTATTCACTTAGCAAGACACGTATTTAAAACATGAGTTTGTTTGAGTATAAAGGATGATAACTTATACAAAAAAATATTTTTCAAGAATATTAAATATTAATTTTAACATTATATTTCATTTGATTTAGTAAATATGTTATTAAATAATAATTGATTGTTTTAATAAATATTTCATTAAGATAATCAAATAATTATTTAATCGATCTGATAAAGAAATTAATTAATACAACAAAATATTTAATTGGAACATAAATAATAAAATATTTAATTGTTAAAAATAATAATTAATTCAATTAATCACCGATTTCATAGACACAATATAATTAAATAATAAAAGTAATAAAATAATTTTATAGAACATAATAAATCAAATATTTGAATCAATTAAAAATTTAATTAATTTAATGCATCCAATTAATTATAATATAGCAATGAAATTATTTGATTAAAAGACAATGAGATATTTCATAGAATCAATCATATATTTCATAAAGAGAAAAAACGCTTTCATCAACTAAATATTGAGTTAAAATGATTATAGGTATTTCATTGACCAGTGAAATAATTTCCCAATAAGCACACATCTGAAAAAAAGAATTCTTTAAGAATTCACGAATCTCCGCTCTGAAGTTAATATAAAATATTAAAAAAGTATTCATAAAATATTCACAAAGTATTCTTCTACAAAAATTTGTATAAAAAATAACTTTTAAACGTATCTTTATAAATATTTCAAAAGGATTAAAAAAGTATTCATAAAGAATTCTTTTTTAAAACAATTATAATCCAAAAGTATTCATAAATTAGTCAAAAAGTATACTTTTGAAATTCTGATTTTCCACTAACTTAGTCATTTTCAATAATATAAAGATGCAATGAATATTTTATTGCTTTTCAGATCATTTTGAAATCATTTTTAATTTTAATTTTTATGAAATTTTAAATAAAAAACTTGAAATTCCTGATTATTTTATAATATTTGAGAATTTAATTTGATTCATCATTTAATAATTTCAATAAGTTTTATAAAACAAAATATATGAATATTTTGAGTGTATTTAAAATTAATTATCATTTTTAGAATTAAAAAAATATTTAAACATTCTTCAATTTAAATTAAATTAACCATAAGTTCACAAAAAATTTATTCAGTATTATTAGGTTTAGTAATTGACTGTGATATCAACTGCAATATTTTTATATTTATACATTGTTTTATGTGCAATATTTATTATTATATTTATAAATTGTATTACACGCCCTTTGTATAATGATATGCAATAAAAATAATATCTATCTATCTATCTATAGCTATTTGTATTAAAAGTATTTTTTTTATATTTAATAAATTTTTACTTAAGAGGATATCGTAGTTCTGCTCCTCCTAATAATATTTTTATTCAAAGTTCATAAGTAAACAGTGCGTCAAATCAAATTCTTTCACTTCAGTAAGAAAATTCGTAAGATTAATCCTTAGCGCGGACAAGTCAAGAAATTTATCAAAATAATATACATAAAAAGTTATAAACAAACTTTCGATATATACTATTTTGAGGTTAGGTTTATCGAGCTTGATATCTAATTTTCATTCAAAGTTCATAAAAAAATATGAAGCTAAATTGAATTTTTAATTTAACAAAAATTATTGTATTAATATAGTTTTAGCGCGGACAAGTCATTATATTTGCCCAAATAGTGAATTTAAAAAGATATCAGTAAGATAAAAAAAGCAAAACTCGATTCCAACAACTACGACATCCCGTTAAATTATTTAAATAAAAATGAAGTTTGGCCAATATTATTAACTAACTAACAAATTTATCAACATTTTTTATGCTTATACCGATAAACATGTACAAGTTTCGAGAACTTATAAACAGATGAGTTAGTAGCCGAGTGGGCTAAGTCATGGGTGATAGTTTTTTTTATTTTTTTTGACATTCTCGGAGACCGGGGTTCAAATCACGAAAAAATAATTTTTTTTTTTTTTTTTAAATTTAATAGCTTATTTTTAATTAATTATAGCATATTTTATTTTTCATAATCATGTAAAATAAAAGGATTATTTATAATTTGACGATTGAAGAAAGTATTTTGAGAATTTGATTTAATCAGAAGAATTCTTTGTGAATACTTTGTGAATACTTTAAAAACACAAGTGATCGGACATTCGTGAATAAACAAAGCAATCATTAAGAACTCTTTATCGATACTTTCGTTAACGAAAGTATACGTAAAGAATTCTTTTTTAATTCTTTCTTTGAGACCGTTTGCTTGTTAGGTTAATATAAGTCATACAATATTTAATTGAAACAATGAAATATCTTTTTGTTACTATTCAAAATTTATTGAAAGAATAAAACAATAATCTTGAAATTATTAAATATTTCATTAATATAATTAAATATATTATTGAACAGTAAAGTAATTTAATAGAGCTGATATAATAATTAATTGAATCAATGTAATATATTTTTCTTTTAATCAAAATTTGATAAAAATAATAGAATAAATACGTTAGAATAATAATAAAATAAATATATTTGGTTTAATAAATATTTCATTAAGATAATCAAATATATTATTAAACATTAAAGTAATTTAATGGAAGTGTTAATATAAAATATAATTAAATCAGTGAAATATATTCTTGTTTCAATAACTACTTGATAGAAATAATAAAATAAATATATTTGGTTTAATAAATATTTCATTAAGATAATCAAATATATTATTAAACATTAAAGTAATTCACTGAAAGTGTTAATATAATATTTAATTAAATCAGTGAAATTTATTCTTGTTTCAATAACTACTTGATAGAAATAATAAAATAAATATATTTGGTTTAATAAATATTTCTTTAATAACAATATGATAGAAATAATAAAATAAATATATTTGGTTTAATAAATATTTCATTAAGATAATCAAATATATTATTGTACATTAAAGTAATTTAATGGAAGTGTTAATATAAAATATAATTAAATCAGTGAAATATATTCTTGTTTCAATAACAACTTGATAGAAATAATAGAATAAATATATTCGGTTTAATAAATATATCTTTAAAAAAAATGTAATATCTGATTTTACGTTGCACCTTTCTTGACTTTAAAAAAATAATTTATTGGTTTTCTTTTTGTAAATTCATTGAAATTGGATTTGTTGATTTTAAGGAACCTATTTCTTAAAATTAATTGTAATTTTTATTGAAATGCTGATCAAATTTTATGTGTTATATACAACAAAATATTTTTTTTATACAATCACATATATTATTAATTAAATGACAATGTTATTAACTTAGTGAAGCATTTATTTACAATATAAGCTTCTTTAACTTAATCGGATGACCGTTAATTCAAGCAAATATTATATTGATGATTGATCAATATTTTTTTATTGTTATTAAAGATTTTGTTAATTTTACAAACGATTTACTAAAATAAATATTTAATTACTGTAACAAAATATATAGATAATTTACAAACATATTCTATTGTTACAAATAAATATTTTATAAAATTTTATCAGCTGCCTTAATGAAATTGATTTGATTAAATCAATCTAATAATTTAACCAAAACAATAAATTTTTCTTTATTTTAAAAAAATATTTATTTTTTTTTAACTTAGGTATTAATTTTTTTTATCCCAACTAAATATTTCAGTGATTTAATAACCTTGCATATTACTTCAATCAAAATTAATTTTTATCAACAAAATATTTAATAACTAAATTTATTTCATTGACTCAACTAAATTTTTTTCTCAGTGTAGCAGCGTATAAATTAATCGAATTTGCTGCTATTACTTAAGAGGATATCGTAGTTCTGCTCCTCCTAATAATATTTTTATTCAAAGTTCATAAGTAAACAGTGCGTCAAATCAAATTCTTTCACTTCAGTAAGAAAATTCGTAAGATTAATCCTTAGCGCGGACAAGTCAAGAAATTTATCAAAATAATATACATAAAAAGTTATAAACAAACTTTCGATATATACTATTTTGAGGTTAGGTTTATCGAGCTTGATATCTAATTTTCATTCAAAGTTCATAAAAAAATATGAAGCTAAATTGAATTTTTAATTTAACAAAAATTATTGTATTAATATAGTTTTAGCGCGGACAAGTCATTATATTTGCCCAAATAGTGAATTTAAAAAGATATCAGTAAGATAAAAAAAGCAAAACTCGATTCCAACAACTACGACATCCCGTTAATAACCAAGAAATTAGAAATTTACTCAATTTATATTTTTTTTTTGTCGTAATACTTGAAAATTTGTGCGGAGAAATCACGGCAGGCTATATAAATAGCCACATGGTTCCCTAACCTAAAAGTAATTCGTGGCATCATTGTGAATTAGCGAAAACTTAAATTGTTGTTTTATTTAAATATTGAGGAGTAATTCGTTATTAAATTGAATAGAGAAAATTAATTGTGAGATTTCCTTTTATATTCCTAACCTAAAATATCGAAGTGTAAGAAGAAGTTTAGCAACTTAATAAGTGATCGTGAATAAATGCTATTTCTTTCTAGTGAATTATATTCGTTGTTAATGAAATCTTAAACTATTTATAAATTAAAATTAGTATAAGTTCATAATTAATTCTACACTGAGAGAAAATTCATGCCAATACAGCATGTAGTCTACGTATCCCAAGTTAGTAAGTAATATTCTATGCTTTAATAACAGCGCCATCTACTCTTACGAGGTTTGTGCTATCCAAAAACTGTTTGTTTACATGCTTTAGTAGCTCCCCACTCTAATATCCTTCGATAGCTAGCGCTGTATCCTCTCATGGGACGTGAAGAAAGTAAACGTGGCTTGTCCACTATTCTTTCTTTACTGCTAACTATGGCATTCTTCTATTGCTCAAGTCGCCTCCTCTTTTGGGTGGCGACGCGAGCAAACACGGCTGGTCTATATCCAAAATCATGTTGCAAATTTCGTTAACGTATTTTCGTAGCGTGAATCTTTTATTTCTTTTCTTTTCTTTTTTTATGAAGGGAGATACGTTATAAATATAACCTGTTAAACTTTTTAACTTTATATAATTAATTTTTAAATTAAAATTTAATTATTTTAAACCGCTGGGGGGCAGATGAGCATGTACGATTTTACGCCAGAGTTATTTCGAAGTAACGTTGGTCTAGTGCGTAACGTTCGCGCTTTTCCTTTTGAGTAGGCGAGTTCAACTCTCGGCTAGGGTCTTTTTTTTTAATTTTTTTTTTATTATTTCAATAGTTTTTATTGCTTTTTTTTATTTATATTTTTTTTATTTTCTATTTTTTTATTAATTTTAAAATTTATTTTTTCACAAGTTACTTAAAATATGCTCTTTTTTTTTTATTAATATTTTTAAATAAATTATTTCATATAGAAAATAATTTAAAATATTAATAAATAAATAATAGTGATATTTACAATACTATAGTTCAATTTTGTCTTTATAAACATATTTCAATATACAATATATATTATAACATAAATAATAATAACTCAGTTTTATTTATTTATTGTAATTGATTGTAAATTTTATAAACTAAATTATAAATAAATTAAACTATACTATTATAAAATAAACATCACTATTATAAAATAAACATCACTATTATTTATTTATCAATATTTGTAATTACTACCTATAAAGAATAATTTATTTTTAAAAAATTTTCATTGAAAAAAACAAGCGTACTTGTGAAAAATTAAATTTTAAAATTATTAAAAAAATACAAAATCTAAAAAAAAATAAATATATAAAGGAATAAAAAATATTAAAACAATAAAAAAAAAATTAAAAAAAAGTGACCCTAGCCGAGAGTTGAACACGCGTACTCCAAATGGAAAGCGCGAAAGTTACGCACTAGACCAACGCTACTTCGAAACATCTCTGGCGTAAAATCGTACATGCTCATCTGCCCCCCCCCAGCGGTTTAAAATAATTAAATTTTAAGTTAAAAATTAATTATTTAAAGTTAAAAAGTTTAACAGGTTATATTTATAACGTATCTCCCTTCATAAAAAAAGAAAAGAAAAGAAATAAAAGATTCACGCTACGAAAATACGTTAACGAAATTTGCAACATAATTTTGGGTATAGACCAGCCGTGTTTGCTCGCGTCGCCACCCAAAAGAGGAGGCGACTCAAGCAAACAAAGGATATGAGAGTGGGGAGTCATCGAAGTATATCACGCGAGTCATCAGTGAATGCCGTTCATGCTTTAGTTACTCTCCATACCATCTTTTTTTGTATAAGGTAATCCAATACTAATAGAGCTTCTCACGGCCTGTCATATTTGTATCAATGTTTTATATGCTCGCATAGATGGCAGTTCGCATGCTCTATTAGCATGAATTTTCTCTCAGTGTAGAAAGTTTTCTTTTTCTTAGTTTTCTTTTACTTAGTTTTTGATCTTATTGAATTTATATCAAGTAGTTAAGTTATATTAGAATCAAAAGTCATAGTAATTTAATTTCTGGATATATATATACATATGAAATATTTATATTACGTTACTACAAAATATATAATCTCGCTTCTACGAAACGCATACTGAAGATTAGAGAGGGAAAGACTCAGAAGAAACTCGATACTAGCGCCACCAATTGGAGAATTGCGTAATCTGGGATACGCACTGCTGTTCGAGCCCTACCCTTACATAACCTAAAATAGATATTGAGCACGTGTTGCTTCCATTACTCAATTTTGTTTTAATATTAAAGAGATTCAGATTATTATTATTGCTTATTAGTTTAAATTAATAGTTTTCTTTTCTGTAATTTCCCTGGTAACATGGTCAACGCAATTTTGCTGCAATTTTGCTGCAATTTTTTTTAAAATCAAAAACTTGCAGCAGAACATGTGCTGTCTGTTTCCGCATTTCATAGGGTTTTTTATGAAAAGAAATTACAGCAGATAAGTGCAACAGAATTGCACGTTTCTGGCAGAGAGAAAGTGCAATCTACGGAACGGAAAGAATGCGCAGAATCTTGAAGATATTTTGCAGTAAACTTGCGGAAAAAACTTATTACAGACACTAGCAAAAAAATTGAGTAAATAATTCTCGACAAAGTTTTGCAGCACAATTACGTAAGAATTGCAAATTGTCAAGTGCTGTTCTGCGAATCGTAATTAGTACACAAGCATATAACAGAATCGAAACAGTCTTGCATCAGAAACTTGCAGCAGCACTTTACCTCAGATTTACATAAGAATGACAAAAGTTAAGTGCAATTATATGACGCGAATAAAGATGCAAACTTGCAGCAGAATCAAAGCAGTCTTCCGTAAGAATCTTACAGCAGCACTTTACCCCAGAATTACATAAGAATGACACAAGTTAAGTGCAATCATGTTACGAAAATAAACACGTAAACTTACAGCAGAATCGAAGCAGTCTTCCGTAAGAATCTTGCAGCAGCACTTTACCCCCGAATCACATAAATATGACAAAAGTTAAGTGTAATTTATTGATGAGAATAAACACGTAAATGTACAGCAGAATTGAAGCAGTTTTATGTGAGAATCATGCAGCAGATTTGCGCTAAAATTACATCGGAAGGACAAAAGTTAAATGCAATCTTATCATAAGAATAATCACGCGAGTATGCAGCATACTTGAAGCTATCTCGCATAAGAATCTTGCGACAAAACTTTACTATAGAATTACGTATAAATGTAGAACCAAAATATTTATCATCTTTTATTGATAGAAATTTATTTAAAACTTTTCTTAGATATTATAAAAATTTCTTATCTACGTTTTTTATATTTGACAGTTGGCTGCAATGGTCTCCTCTCTTCTTCCCAATGTCTACATGTATATAATTTTATACTATAACATCAGCGCCCACCCCTTTGTGTATATATGTTGATTGTTTTTTGTGTTTCTTCTTTTTTCTTTTAGCCAATATGTGCCTATAGGTGTAGGCATTGGTAGTAAGAACACGTAAAATTTGAAGAAATGCATTAAATGAATCACAATTATAAATTATTATATTTTCATTAAATTATAAATTATAATTTTTAAATTCAACATTTGCTTTCTTAAAATCTGTCAACAACTCTTATGAACATGTTTTCGTTAGTTAAATGTTAATAATATTCACAATGAAATTTTTTTTTTAAAATACAATGTATTATCTTTATTCTATAAAGTGACTTCAATTTTTGAACTATTAATTAACTTTGAAATTCTATAAACTGTGCTGCTGCAAGATTCTTACTGAAGACTACTTTGATTCTGCTACAAGTTTACGTGTTTATTCTCGTCATATAATTGCGCTCAACTTATGTCATTCTTATGTAATTCTGGAGTAAAGTGCTGCTGCAAGATTCTTACGGAAGACTGCTTCGATTCTGCTGCAAGTTTGCGTGTTTATTCTCGTCATAAAATTGTGCTCAACTTATGTCATTCTTATGTAATTCTGGGGTAAAGTACTGCTGCAAGATTCTTACGGAAGACTGCTTCGATTCTGCTGCAAGTTTGCGTGTTTATTCTTATTTTAGAATCGCACGTTTCGATTGGCAATCTGTTACAAATCTGACGCACGTTTCAGTCGCAATTAAATTTTAGCAGATATGCATTAAAATGTGGAAACAGACCACGCAAATTCTGCGCAATCGTGCTTGCAACAGATTGTGTTACCAGGGTTAGTATACGTTAATTGATTTCTATATTTTATTATTATTTTAACTTAATTTAGAGAAATCGTCCATAACTTAACCCATATTCTTTTAATTAAATTAATTAAAGTCTATTTAGTGAATTTTACTTCCTATAATTGGATGTTTGTTAACTTATTTATTGAAGTGATCTTATAATTGATTAGAATATTAAAGGTAGAGTATTTAATTCCCTGGTTATATTATTATTATTAATTTTGTAGGCTGGTAAATCTCAGAATTTGGGAATTATAAGCCAATTATTATTTCGTATTTAATTAGATATATTTATAATATCCCAAATAAAAACCACCCTTACAAGTAATAAAGACATTATTGTATTTTATATATTTTAAAAATAATACGTTTATAAATATAATATAGTTATATAACGTTTATAAATATAATTTATAAATAGATCAAATAAATTTATGCATAACATTTAAAAAGAATTTATAAAATATTAATTAGATTCTAAACATAAATAAATTAATAATATACTAGAGAGTATGTAATTTGAAAATTGTTTAAAACCTTATGAGAAACATGTTTGATAATAGATAATGTTTAATGGGAAGTATTTAAACAATAATGAAATAAAAATGTTTAAGAGGAGGTCACATATCGCTGTCCTTTTCTAATCCAAGAATTGAGTTTTTTACAGAAACTAATAACTTTAGCAAAAAATGAAGAGAAAGCCGCATCTCGTAATAAAAAAAACAATATTTTCTTTGATAAGAAAGAATTAATTTAATTGCTTCGTTTTCAAGAAAACCTTGAAAAACTTAAATCATAGAGGTTAGGGTGGACAATTTGGTTTTTCAAGGTTTCCTTGAAAACGACGCAATTAAATTAATTTTTTCTTATCAAAGAAAATATTGCTTTTTTTGATACAAGATGCGGCTTTCTCTTCATTTTTTAATAAAGTTATTAGTTTTTGTGAAAAAATCATTTCTTTGATTAGAAAAGGACAGAGATACGTGACCTCCTCTTAAGACATTAATAATAAATCTAAAATAGCATAAAAAAATAAATGTTCTTGAATAAAATTCAGAATTTGGCATTTTTTAACGAAAGGGATAATATGTTTTGAATAAACATTATATCTGCCGTCCAAAGTAAGAAAACCTTAACTCCAATGGGATTCCAATGTAGTTAACCACTTTTACACTTTGGACGGCAGATATAAAGTTTAAATTAAGTTCACAAAAATCTTACAAAAAGAATTACGAAATTCAATTTGAATAAAAAATTTCCAAATGAACAAGGAGAAGAAAGGTCCCTATCTTCGGAAAACAAATTTGATTGAAACTAAAAAATGTGATTTTTTATGAAAAAAATTAAATGAAAAAAGGTTTTGGATATAAAATTACCGATATTTCATAAAAAATATAGTGAAAAGAAATGCTTATCGGAACTTGAATAGCCAAACAGCTAAAATTCTTACTAGAAAATATGTGATAGATCAAAGAAAGTTCTTAAGGGGAATCCTCATACCGACATAGAGTTCTACCTTATCTACATTTAAATTATGAATCTTAATAAAAATTTAACTATTCATGACTGAAATTCGTAGAAGAGGCACATTCTTGACATTCTAAAGAATTTATTGCAACGTTAAAAGACAGAATAAAAGTAAAAATGAAGACAAAAACTGCTTAATACGATTATTCATAACTACATTGAAAAGTTAATCGTATTAAGCAGTTTTCGCCTTTATTTTTACCCTAATATTGTCTTTTAACGTTGCAATGAATTCTTTGGCATGTTAAGAATGTGCCTCTTCTATGAATTTTAGTCAAAAATAGTTAAATTTTTATTAAAATGCATAATTCAAATGTAGATAAGGTAGATCTCTGTGCCGGTATGAGGACACCCCTTAAATATATTAATTTAAACTGTATTGCATCAAAAAAGGTTATGTAGTTCAAAAGTTACGAATTACGAACGATCAAAATATACAAGTGAAATAGAGTAAAGAATTTATCATATATTATATGCTGAAACTATTAACTAATATGTAATAATTTTCAATTAAGCATAACTTTTTAACCACATTAAGTTTTTTTAAGCTAATAAGGCTTAAATTAAAGTATTTAATTTGTACTTTTTTAATATTTAATACATTTTTCCCAACGCGGAGAACAAAAATCGATATTCGTTGGCAGTTTTGCGTGAGCAAAATACCACATACCCTCGCTAGTGAGCAAAATAAATTTTGCTCACTCGCGAGGGTATGTCGTATTTTGCTCACGCAAAACAGCCAATGAAAATCGAATTCCGTTCATCTTGTTGGAAAAAATTCTATACTCGACTCGCGGCAAAATAGGTCTCGCGACGCTCGAGTGACAAACGACTCGTGGGAATGACCTATTTTGCTCGCTTGTTGAGTAATATACTATTTCTGTAAGATTTTTAGTTGTCCGATCATTTAAGTTCTTACGACAACTTCTTTTCATTGTATTATTGAAAAATGTGTATATCTTTGTCTCTGAAATCTATTTAAGCAAAAGAAAAAGTACGGGTTAATTTTTTTCATCACGAAATCATATCTTGTAGTTTTAACCGAATTTGTTTCTTGAAGGTGGAGATGATTTCTCCTTATGAGTAGGCTTTGATCATTAGTTATTTAAATATGAAAAAAATATTCATACTCAAGATATAATTGCCTAATTAATTATTACAAGTACTTAAATGAACTTTCAGTTTAAAATTTTAAAAGTTTTTTTTTGTATTGTATTTGTTAGAAAAAATTTATAGTATTGGAAAAATTTCAAATTTAGTAAATGTTTAGGTCGGATTTCCTAGTAACTTAGTCACTTTCAAAAATCGAAAGATGTAATGGATATTTTATCGCTTTTCAGATTGTTTTAAAATCATTTCTAATTTTGATTTTCATGAAATTCAAAATTGAAAACTTGAAATTCCTGATCATTTTATAAATTGTAAAAATTCAATTTAATTAATCATTTAATAATTTAAATATTTTTTATCTATTTTAAACGAAAAAATTGTTAACATTTTATGAAACAAAATATATAAATATTTTAAGTGTGTTTTAAATAAATTCTCATTTTGAGAATTTAAACAAATATCTAAATCTAAACATTCTTCAATTTAAATTAAATTAACCATGACTTCACAAAAAATTTCTTTTATTAAATTAAGGTATCTCTTGAATATTTAATAAATTTTTACTTAAATTATTCAAATAAAAATGTAGTTTGGCTAATATTATTAACCATGAATAATTAATTAACAAATTTACTAACATTTCTTATGCTTATACCAATGAACATGTACAAGTTTCGAGAATTTATTAACAGATGAGTTGGTAGCCAAGTAGGCTAAGTCATGGGCAACAGTTTTTTTTATTTTGTTTTACATCCTCAAGAACCGTGGTTTGAATCTCGAACAAATAATTTTTTTTTTTTTTTAAATATAGCTTATTTTTAATCAATTATAACATTTTTTGTTTTTCATAATCATGTAAAATAGAAGGATTATTTATAATTTGATGATTAAAAGAAGTATTTTGAGAATGTGATTTAATCAAAAGAATTGTTTAAGAATACTTTGTGAATACTTTAAAAACTAAAGTGGTCGGACATTTGCGAATAAACAAAGCAATCATTAAGAACTCTTTATTGATACTTTAGTTTACGAAAGTATACATAAAGAATTCTTTTTTAATTCTCTCTTTGACACCGTTTGCTTGTTGGGTAGTCACTAGCTTTGTAAAGATCTAAGTTTGTATATATATATAAATATAATAAATTATTTGACGTATTCCTATCTCATTTTCAATACGAATTTTTTAAATACATAATACATCGAATTAAAAATAACAAATTATTATAAAAAAATTAATTATGATTTTCAAATGTCACACTTGCTAGTTTCTATACATATAGTGGAAGCATAGCTTCTGTTGGCCAATCCCACGACTGCCACTCCTGTTTTATTTTTTTTTATAAATTATGTTGCACATGTATATATTTCACTATTTTTTTAAATTTAAATATTTTTTATGTATACAGATAAATGTATATGTACATGTACCTACGTATTATCAACGAAGATAGACGCTTATAGAAGCTTACTTTAAATGGGCGGACAGGGGCTCATATCTAAAGCTTATGTCCTCCAGCCGCGTGGTGGCGCTACTAAAATGCCATGTATTTCTATATCTATATATACCGATGTTTTCATATATATAGATATACACGTAATGTTAAATGTCCTCCAAAAGCTGGGCCCCCAAAGTTAACCCAGAAGTACGCTTCTATAAGCGTCTATCTTCGTTGGTATTATTCACACACAAACATTTTCATGCTATCTGAAGTCAAAAAATTCATTTTATATAGATTTTAAAATAAATTTATTTAAAAAAACTTAAATAAATAATACAATACTCTTTCTTAAAACTTTATTCAATTAAAGACTTTTCTTTAAAAAAGCAACAAAATGTTTTGTGTGCTTATTTACTAACTTAAATTAATATCAAAAGAAATTTTTTATCTAAAGTTATACAATTATAGAAGCTTTTAATCATTTAATTTGTAATCTGTTTTATTCGTATTCATATAATAATCTTGGTATTTGGAACACGTAAGTAGCGCCAGACGTGCTTTGAGACGCTCTGTACTTTTTTGACTTTTTTCTGCCGCAAGCTGCCTTCGGGCGTTTTTGTTTCAGGGTACTTGCAGGCGCCTTAATGCAAGACAGTGTCTGTTTCAAGTTTGTGAGCAGTGATGCTGTTCTTGCTTTGCTGATGTGAGTTTTTCTGGACCGGTGGGCTTTTTTGAGGTTAGTGACAAACTGAATGTTTTTGGAGGGAAGGCAGTATTTTGGTGGTTTTCAAAACACGCCAAGCGACGAAATTTTTCAAATTTGCCGCAAGAGGTCGCTATCATGGATCGATGCCCGGTCAAAAAAGGTTAGCTATAGAATATAGCTAAAAAAATAGTTAAATATATAGCTGTATCGAGCTGTATTTACAGCTATATCGATGTATTTTTTTAGCTGTTTTTTATAGTTAAAAATGTACTTAATTTTATAGTTAATAATTTCGTTATCTACCGAAAATATTAATAGCTACTTTTTCAACTATATTTTATAGCTATTATTATAGTTAAAAAAAACACTTGATTTTTTAGTGTATTTATACCCGGTCAAAAAAGGTTAGCTGTAAAATATAGCTAAAAAAATAGTTAAATATATAGCTATATCGAGCTGTTTTTATAGCTATATCAATGTGTTTTTTAGCTGTTTTTGACAGTTAAAAATTTACTTAATTTTATAGTTAATAATTTCGTTATACCGAAAATATTAATAGCTACTTTTTCAACTATATTTTATAGCTATTATTATAGTAAAAAAAACACCTAGTATACTAAAAATTGAAGTATACTAAAAAACAGCTAAAAAACACATCGATATAGCTGTAAAACGAGCACGATACAGCTATATATTTAACTATTTTTTTAGCTATATTTTATAGCTAACTTTTTTTGACCGGGATTACAATATATTAATAGCTAGATATTTAACTATACTTTATAGCTGAAAATAAATGGTTTTTTAGATATCCTTTATAGTTGAAAATATACCTAAATTTTTAGTTGATAATTTGGTTATTACTCATAGATATTTAGCTGCAAAAACATGAATATCGCTACAATATAAATAAATATAGCTGTATTTTACTTGTATTATTAGCTGTTTTTATAGATGTTTTTTTTGACCGAGAACAGCTGAAAATATAACTGTAATTTCAATTGTATTTTTAGCTGTTTTTTAGCTATATTTTTAACAATTTTTTTTAGCTAAATATTATTAGAGTAGCTTTCAGGTATACTCGAGTTTATTTATATTGTCCTTCCCTACCTTCGCTGTAAATTGATTAACCTATACATACACTAAATCTAAGTAATAACTCGCAGGGTCGCTAGAAAACACGCGCGCATTTTTTAGTAACGGTAAGATGGATCGGTCTTATATACAAAGTGTACTCAACTCTCACCACTTGCGGGAGTTGGACACAAATTTCAACGAGTCAAAACAGCTATATTTTAAGCTTAATTTTTAGCTAATTTTTTTAGCTAAACGTTTTTGATGCGTTGAAATTTGTGTCCAACTCCCGCAAGTGGTGAGAGTTGAGTACACTTTGTATATAAGACCGATCCATCTTACCGTTACTAAAAAATGCGCGCGTGTTTTCTAGCGACCCCTGCGAGTTATTACTTAGATTTAGTGTATGTATAGGTTAATCAATTTACAGCGAAGGTAGGGAAGGACAATATAAATAAACTTGAGTATATCTGAAAGCTACTCTAATAATATTTAGCTAAAAAAAATTGTTAAAAATATAGCTAAAAATACAATTGAAATTACAGTTATATTTTCAGCTGTTCTCGGTCAAAAAAAAACATCTATAAAAACAGCTAGTAATATAAGTAAAATACAGCTATATTTATTTATATTATAGCGATATTCATGTTTTTTCAGCTAAATATCTATGAGTAATAACCAAATTATCAACTAAAAATGTAGGTATATTTTCAACTATGAAGGATATCTAAAAAACCATTTATTTTCAGCTATAAAGTATAGTTAAATATCTAGCTATTGATATATTGTAATAAATACACTAAAAATTTAAGTATTTATTTTAACTATAATAATAGCTATAAAATATAGTTGAAAAGATAGCTATTAATATTTTCGGTATAACGAAATTATTAACTATAAAATTAAGTAAATTTTTAACTGTCAAAAACAGCTAAAAAACACATCGATATAGCTGTAAAAACAGCTCGATATAGCTATATATTTCACTATTTTTTTAGCTATATTTTACAGCTAACCTTTTTTGACCGGGTATAAATACACTAAAAAATCAAGTGTTTTTTTAACTATAATAATAGCTATAAAATATAGTTGAAAAAGTAGCTATTAATATTTTCGGTAGATAACGAAATTATTAACTATAAAATTAAGTACATTTTTAACTATATAAAACTGCTAAAAAAACACATCGATATAGCTGTAAATACAGCTCGATACAGCTATATATTTAACTATTTTTTTAGCTATATTTTATAGCTAACCTTTTTTGACCGGGTATATACGACCTATAGTGACAGTGTAGTAGATAATCGCGGGTGCCGGGCTAGTGAAAAATCAGTGCGTCGTCATATTGAATTTCGCGTGGTTGTCGCTAGTTTTTCGTTCTTATTCTTCTTTTATTGCATATGCAACTAACGTGCATTAGAAACAATTATTAAAATTTTTTTTTTTTTTGTTGTTTTCGCGCGAGTGGTGATACTAGTTCTGTGTTTTGAACTTTATGCTCTCTTTTATTATAACTCGCACAAATTGAGTGAAGCTATCATTACCGCTTGTCGATAAAGCAACCTCGCGATTGATCGACTGCTACACTGGTGCATAGAGTTTAAAATACTTATATATATATATATATATATATATATATATATATATATATATATATATATATCCTTGTGTGAATAAGTGTGTGCATACGCATCCTTCATTAAATTTTTTTTTAAATTTTTTTCAAATATATGTTATTTAACAATACAAATAGTATTGTATATAATAAAATATTCTGTATCATTGTCGCGTATACACTACAACTATATTTCAAGTCCCAGCCTACAGCTGCACGCAAATTTAGATAACCATACCCTCTTTAGCTTTATCCTTCTGCACGTTCTTTGCTCACACTATCGTTGAGCCATAGTTTACAAGAGAGCTGGTTAAATTAATTTCAGGATTTCTTTTTACTTTCCTTCGGCGTGACTTAAATTAAAAATTTTTTATTTGTTTTATTTGCTTTTGCTTGTGCTTTGCTGTTTTTGGTTGTTGTAAGAAATAACTCACGTTAATTTTCTTATTATTTCCCTTTAAAAAACAAAAATTTTTTTTTGCATTTGCTTTTGCCTTGCTTGAATTTTTTTTTTAACACTTGCATACAAAATTTTTTTTTATGTCAAGTTTGAGTGACGGTAAAATTTTTTTTTGTTTTCCTCACTTGCTTTAAAAATTCTTGTTTAAAAAAATTTTTTTTATTGCTTTGCGTATCAGTATTTAAAGATTAGAAGTGGTTAATATTTAATAATAGTTATATGATATCGCTGTTGGTGCTTCGTTGCTCCAAGCTAACAGCTGATAAGAAAAGAGCTATTGAAATTTTTTTTTTAAATTTAAAATTTTGGTTTGTTTTTTTTGTTTCGTAAAATTTTTCTTTTATTATTAATTTTTCCTTTTATCGAACCTCCTGAGAATAAAGCAACACATGAACTGATTAAAAGCGCATCCTCATAATTAATAATAAATTCGTACTTTTAAGAAATTTTTTTTTTCTTTTCTCCGTCGCTTAAACAAAATTAAAAAAAATGAGCATGTTCGCGACAATCGGAAGTTCTATTCTAGCTAATGAGGACTTAATCTCCCTTGACCCAGTATGAGGAATGTATGAGATTAACGGCATGTCGGAGCTGCAGCAATCGAGTTTTGCTTTTTTTATTTTATCAATATCTTTTTAAATTCTTAAATTAAACAAATATAATGACTTGTCCGCACTAAAGCTATATTTATACAATAATTTTTGTTAAAATAAAAAATCATTTGGACTTGTTATTTTTTTATGAGCTTGGATTGGAAATTAGATATCAAACTCGACAAACCCAACTTTAAAATACGACATATTGAAAGTTTGTATTATAACTTTGTATGTATAATATTTTGGTGGATTTCTTGAGTTGTCCGCACTAGAGTTTAATCTTACAAATTTTTTCTCTGTAGCAAAGAAACTCGATTAAACGCATCGTTTATTCATAAGTTAAGATTGGAAATATTATTAGAAGGCGGACAGCTTCGTCATGCTCTTAAGAGGAAGTTGAATTACCTTAACGACTATCAGATCTTTCTTATGGCACAGAGAGCCGGTATAAATGCTGATGCAGATGCAATGGTAGTCAGGGATAGAATTGCAAGGCAGCAAGCAAGAATGACTTTTGGTGCTTCCACGGCTCAGTGGGACCCTAGCAAGAACGAACCGTGTGGAATTTTGCTTGATGATTCGTTAGTAGCAGGCAACCACTGGTACCAAACCCCTATAGCTCAAAGCTTAGGCATACGGAATCGAAATGTATGTCCATCGGTACGCCCAAGTATTAGTAACCCTGTGTATGATAACCGTCCTCCTTTATTACCGACCGGTCAGTCAAGAGGACCCTTTAGAGATCTAATCACAGTGGATGAACCATTGGAGTCTCTACCTGTTCGGGAGAGCTTCGACGATTCAAATGCGAACGCAACCGAGATTCCATGTTGCACGTCGGAATGAATTAATCTTTCTATCATAGATAATAATATTAGAAGTAACGGTAATTTGAACCATGCACGCCCTCAAGCTCAATCAACACAATTTCCTACAGTAACAACACCACAACATCCCTGCCACATGTCTAGCTAACTCCTAGATGGACTTCACAAACCCCATAGATTCAAGACAACAGCTACCCAACACTACTTCATACTTCAGACCTTCATTGTGGGATCAAACCTCTATTATCCAATTTGTACAACAAATACACAGTCAAATCAACCACCGCCACACGTAACATTCAACACAACTTCAACAGGACCTACGTGTAGCCACAGTCACACTATTCCTCCAATCACTTCAGTCATCACCAGTACAGCAAGTATCCACTTTCACTCCACTGCACACCTCACTAAAGTTACACATGTACCCCACACTAGCTGCTCACACATACTAAATCCAACGCTACCACCTAGCCTCAACTACAGAACAGGAAATTCGCAAGCTTATGCGCCCTTCATTCTCGCCTACCACTTACAAAACCCTTCAATAATGGGACCAACGCATGCACCAGGGCCCTTTGAAGCAAGTGCTCCTATTTATGGAAACACGGGACAATATAACCTCTTAAACCCATATTAGCAGTTACCGCTAATGTCTGCATTTAATCCAGCTATGTCCCAGCAATCCTGCTCACTTAACGACCTAGAGAGCTTCTATAGAGAGAAACAAGTTGGTCAAATTTTCTCAAAATGGCACATTTCTTTTAAAGAATTAAGCAAAAAAAGATCCCGAAGGATTTTTAACAAATTTAACAAAATGTCGCCAGCACTATAGATTAACGCTAGAAGATCTAATCAGATCATTACCAGCCGTATTAGACGACGAATCTTGGCATTGGTTCAGGCGTGAACATGTATTTTGACAAACAAACGAAGATTTTATAGCCGCCTTTAGATTACAGTACTGTTGGGACGACGTACACGAGCAATTGCGTCAGGAGATAGAAAGAAGAACACAAGATCCAGAGGAAGATTTCAGTACGTATTTTAGTAAATTAAGGGACTTGATGGACCAAGTCAAATCTCCAATGCCATTGAATGAACAATTAGCCAGGGCATACAGGAATCTTCACCCCACTTACAGACAGCACATCGGTTATGACCAATTTACAACGTTTACGGAGTTTCAAAAATTGGGTAATAGAGAGGAAACCAGACGAGCGCAGGATAAAGCGTATAAACCACCACCTTCCCCAAATGAATCATTGTTTCCACATTCAGCTTACGTAACGCCTAAAAACACGCATTTTAACAAAATAGCCGCGATAACAAACACCTCAAACACTTTCACAGACACCTTAATAGAAATTAATCCAGAATTAGCTATGGTCAATGAAAATAGGAATTTTAAGAACAAAAATTCCCAAACACAATCACACACTAACCATTTTCCTACCGCAAACACCAACTTACCACCTTATAAAAGGAATGAACAACAACCCAATACACGTAAAGAAGAAACAACTCAAGACAATTCGAATGCACAGGTAAAGGTGGATCCTTCTAAACCAGATGATAAACAACCCTATAGCCCAAAAAGCAACACTTCCAGAAATAATGCTCAAAAAGCTCCAGCTAAGAATGCAAGTGAATCAAGATCTAGCGAACCATGTGTACGCTGCAAGAAATTCGGTCATCAAGTGCGTGCCTGCCCCATGCCAGTGATATGCTATGGATGCAGAGCACCAAATACCTACCGCAACAAATGCCCAAGGTGCCAAATCCAAGAACAGGGAAACGGGTATGGGAGAAAACAATAAGGGTCGATGTTTTCTCCCCAACAACCCAAAAATCAGAAATTAGTACGCCTCAAATGATATTGGAATCCACTAATTCAGGAAGTAAATCATTGATTCAAGGAAAACTATCAGAAGCAGGAGAAGGAAGACACTTTATAAATATATCACTTAATGGACGACGGCTGATCGCTATGTTGGACAGCGGTTCAGTTCACTCCTACATAGGTATGGAGCTAGGATTAGAACTTAAAAATAAGTACACCCCTCAAAATACTTATGTGAATGTAGCAGATGGCAGTGCAGTTAATATTCAAGGTTTATTAAATGTAGAAATTGCCATAGATGGCGATAAACACACTCTTCCTTTTAGAATTCCCGAAGGTATCTTATATGAATGTCTATTAGGAATAGATTTTCAAAGATTATTTAAACTTAAAGTAGATTATGAATACGATGAATGGTGGACTCCAAGAAATATAAAACATAAATTTTATCCACATGGAAATAACCCAGCCTCTTATCCCGCTCTAGCAAGTGTTGTTGAAGGTTTAGCTAAAGCTACAGAAAATGAAAAGAAACAGGTGGATAATTTACTTAAATGTCTAATTCCACCAACTCCAAGTGTTTTAGGAGTGACGCACTTAGCTAAACACGCCATAGATGTGCAAGGGCACGATCCCATTAGACAAAGGCCTCGACGGTACGCATCTAAGATGTTAAGGGTAGCTCAAGATGAAACCGATAGAATGCTAGCCGAAGGCATAATCGAACCCAGCGAAAGCCCGTAGTCTAGTTGTCCAGTGATCGCCCCTAAAGCCAATGGTACCCTGGTGAAAAAAATCAGGTGACTAGTCACCTGATTTATCAGATGATTTATCATGCCAAAATATCATGTATAGATTTTGTTGGTTTTTACACGTTTTAAACCATGCTTAGTCAATTTAGAACAATTTTTGAAAAATTTTTGAAATTTTTGAACTTCGAAATTTTTTTGTGATTTAGTCAAAATTTTTTCTAAGACCAAATTATCTAAAAAATTTTCTAAGTTCAAAATTTTCCAAAATTTTCAAAAATTGTTCTAAATTGACTAAGCATGGTTTAAAATGTGTAAAGACCAACAAAATCGTTACATGATGTTTTGGCATGATAAATCACCTGATAAATCAGGTGATTTATCACCTGATTTTTTTTAATAGGGTAAATACCGTTTTTGTATTGATTACAGACAAGTTAATCAGGTCACAAAGAAGATAGCGTATCCAATGAGGAATATGGATGACATCCTCGATAAACTTCGTACAGCTCGCTATATTTCAAAATTAGACTTAAGAGGCGGTCGGAACCAAATCGGTGACTTGCGGTATATATCAAGTCAGCATTTTTCGCTTTACGATAATATTTTGTATATTTTTATGGCTTAAACTATTTCAAATTATTCTTTATATACATGACTAGAGGAAATGACTATATTTTTACCATATGAATAAGTAAATAAATTATTATAAGCATTTATTACAAATATCAAACTGACTTGACATATACTGCATGCAAAAAACTGTCGTATCGATTGTTAGGTGGCATTTTTCGCTTCATAACAATATTTTGTATATTTTTATGGCTTTAACTATTTTAAATTATTCTTTATATACATGACTAGAGGAAATGACTATATTTTTACCATATTAATAAATGAATAAATTATTATAAGCATTTATTACAAGCACCGAACTAAGTCACCGATTTGGTTCCGACCGCCTCTTAAGTCAAGCTTACCACCAAATTCCTATGGAACCAAATAGTAAAGAAATCACGGCCTTCTCAGTGCCGACCAGAGGCTTATTTCAGTTCACTAGAATGCCATATGGGCTAACTAATGCACCATCAGCATTCCAAAAAGTCATGGACTCACTTATAAAACCACAGTGGGAACCCCACGTCTTTAGCCAATTAGATGATATCATCATCGTCACAGCTACCTTTACAGAGCACTTGGACTGGTTAACCAAAGAGCTAACGGCACTGAAAGAGGCCAACTTACAAATTAACAGAGAAAAATCTGAATTTTGTTGCTTGGAAGTTAAGTATTAGGGTTATGTCATAAATGAGCAAGGGCTAAAAGCAGACGACGATAAGATTCGACCAATTTTAGAATACCCAGCTCCAACAAACCTTAAACAATTAAGACGGTTTTTAGGTATGGTTGGATGGTACGCTCGATTCATACCCAACCTGTCAAAGACAAAAATTCCTCTGTCTTACCTAACGCACAAAAATGTCCGAATATAAATATATATACACATTCATATAATAGTACTAATAATTGATCGCCAGGCGGCTACCACGCTTTCTATCTATTGACTTTCTTATGGCAAGCCAATGAGCACAAAAAGATAAAAGAGTTTAGAACTTATAAGCTGGTAGTTTCATTTGGTCTAAAACGACGATCATTCGGCCTGCTTTCTCACGTTCTATTTTACTCAATAAATAGAGATATTGTTATAAGTCGCAATGAAAACATAAATAAAATTTTATATAAAAAAATATTTCAATCGCTTAAAAATGTCCATAAATGTACGTTGGATTTCTAAAATTCTCATTGGGATTCCATTATGAATTTCCAATTGGAATTGATTGGAATTCCAACATGGATTTCCAACAAAATCCAATTGGAAATTCCAATTAGAAATCCATTTGGATTTTTTCAACGGGGACTGATTTCGTACTGAGTTGATTCTCTCATTTCGTATACGAATATTCTTTCCCCAATTCAGTACTGATTTTACACTGATTCAATATCGATTAGGCTCGAATTTTGTACCTTATTTGTGTTGTGTTATGGAACCATTTTCAGGACATGCGCAGTACTGATTTTGTGTAAATTTTATGTTGATTTTACACTGATTCAATGTTAACCAAGTCCTGATTTCAATGTGAAATCAGTACTGAATCAGTACGAACTTTTTTAACAGGGAAGAAATATCAAATGAAATTAACAGAAATCATGAAATTAAAAGAAATCAAAATTTTTTTGTAATTAACATTTATTCCAGAGAATAGAAGACTGCGCATGAAAAAAAAGTGTACAGTTTGCTTGCATTTGTTTTGATATTTTTACTGTTATAATTACAACCTCCGTCAAATCATATAGGACAAGCATATGAGCATATCTCCACAACTTTTAATTTTTTTATAATGTTTTTGAAAAGTCATTTTACTGCTGTTACTGGGTAGCGAATAATGCACACTATTCAAACTAGGTTTACATCTTTTGTACAATCTTGTTCCTCTATTTTTTATCTATATGGTGAATGTGCCACCAATGCTCCAGTAGATATTTCTATAAAACGAAAATTTTTACATGGATAAAATTTTCGAACTTTTATCCATGTAAAAATTTACGTTTTATAGAAATATCTACTGGAGCATTGGTGGCACATTCACTATATACATAAAAAATAGAGGAACAAGATTGTACAAAAGGTGTGAACCTAGTTTGAATAGTGTGCATCATTCGCTACCCAGTGACAGCTGTAAAATGACATATCACCAAAAGATTAAAAGTTGTGGAGATATGATCATATACTACTTTGACTAGTTTGATTATTAGTTTTTCCACAGAAGTCACAGTAGAAACCAAATAAAAAAATTAATTGAACATAAATGTTTAATTTAATTAAACATTTCATCAAAATTTGTTCACTTTCTAATTTTTTTGTTTTGAATATCTAATTGTCTCAGCTTTCAGCATTTCAGCTTTCGAAAGTACTGAAATATCATCATCAAGTTTATACTTTTTATTTGATTTATCTTTAGTTTTTGCTTAAGAAAGTTTCGAAATCAATCAAGCAATCGTCGAGTACTTCTGTATTCAATTCATTTTTATTAATTATATAGAATTAATCAACTAAATATCTACAAAATAACTTTGCAGGCCCGCAATTAAATTATAAACCAGTACACATTAACATTGAGCATTTCACTAACAAAATATTAATCTACGGGCCTGGCAAGTTATTTTGTAGATATTTAATTAATGAATTCTATATAATTAAAAAAAATAAATTGAATACAGAAGTACTCGACAATTGCTTGATTGATTTCGAAACTTTCTTAAGCAAAAACTAAAGATAAATCAAATAAAAAGTATAAACTTGATGATGATATTTCAGTACTTTCGAAAGCTGAAATAAAAAAAATATTATGTATTGGATAAAATAAAAAAATAAAATATTTAGAGAAAATGTTCTAAAGAATACTATACCATTCAATACCTGAACTCGCCTAAAATATACTTTTTTAAAAGTGATAATAAAGATTAAATAGTATTTATCAATTTGAACAATGATTAAAAACAAAAAATAACAGTTATAATATTCAAAAGATTTCAAGAAATTTGATAAAATTATAAAATAAAAGAATAGTTTAATGGTATTTTTATTACTAAAAGACATACCCACGTGAAACTATTGTGTCAAGTTTATACATAGCTTACTGGTTATAGTTTGTATCTGAAAATGATTATATATAACTTTTGTATAACTCTATAAAACCGAATAAAAAATATAACAAAAAATCTTTCTAAAATTTATAAAGAAATCATAGACAATTAGATATTCAAAACAAAAAAATTAGAAAGTGAACAAATTTTGATGAAATGCTTAATTAAATTAAACATTTATGTTTAATTAATCGTAACACGATTTTTCAGTAGATGCCTGAATACATTAATTACAAATTAACGTAAATTTTTGTCACTTCCTGAAGATGATGTCCAGGTGACCTAGACGACCTCCAGGTCGACGAAACATCATTCACGAGGAAACACATCTAGTATTATCATTGGAAATATGTACATTTTTGTCACTTCCTATAGATGATGTTCAGGTAACCTAGACGACCTCCAGGTCGACGAAACATCATTCTCGAGAAAGAGAATCTAGTATTATAATTTAAAATTTTTTGTCACTTCCTGGAGATGATGTCCAGGTGGCCAGGATGGTCTCCAGGATCACGAAACATCATTCATGAGGAAACACATCTAGTATTATCATTGGAAATATATAAATTTTTGTCACTTTCTATAGATGATGTTTAGGTGAGTTGGAGGACCTCCAGGTCGACGAAAAATTATTTACAAGAAAGTGTTTAGTTGATAATAAAAAAATCATACTATATTAGAATTATAGAATGCGTTTATACGAAAATATTATTTCAATTATAAGTATAAATAATTTCCGTATTCGTACCCTAACTCGCTGTCGATATATATATATATATATATATATATATATATATATATATATATATATTATGCTGTAGTAAGCAGTAGAGGGCGTGGTATGTAGTAGGCTAGTCAAATGGGTATTGGGGTCTCTTATAGTGTAGGCAAGCTACACATGTAAGCGCTAGAGCGCAAGCGCAGTTAGGAGAGAGAGAGAAAGAGAACTTGTACCAGCAAGAAGGAACGCGGCAAAAAGCCGCCATCAAGTCAGTCGTGTGCCAGCTCTGTGAAGCAATGCACACGAGAGCCAAAGTTGGCGATAAATAAATACATCTTAACTAATTACTTTGTGTTCTATTCAGGTACAACCTGGTCAACCTCTCCGCCTTCCTGACACGCATTTGGTAGAATAGGCTACCTGGTGACCAAATTTACACATACACACACACACCACATCCTATAGTGGTGACCCCGACTTTGCTTGAAGGAAGGATACGGCAAGCAACACACCAGCTAGAGCAAGCCGCACAGGGAGACAAAGAATACAAAGCCTGAAAAAAAGTAAAACATCGCTATCGCCAACAACCAAGAAGACGACTTCACCTAGCATCTCGTCGCAACAAACAACTGTATCAGCACAAAGAACATGAGCAGCCATCTTGAACTTCAAGATTTTCAACAAAGCGTCTTTGCGTTCTTGCGTGCGAAATCAAGGTATTTTTACAAACTATAAAAAAATAAAAAGTAAAGTAAAGTAAATTTTAATGAAAAGCAAAATAATACAATTTTGAATAGTACAAGTCAAAATATTTCTTTTCTCGAAAAATAACGTAAAATCAAAGAAATTTTCAATTTAAAAATAATCTCAAAAAAGAAATTTTCAATTTTAAAAATACTTTCAAAAAAGAAATTTTCAATTTAAAAATACTTTCAAAAAAGAAAATTTTCAGTTTAGAAATAGTTTCAAAAAAGAAATTTTAAGAAATACATTTTTATAAAGAGCAAGAAAGAAAGAAAAATTTTAATGAAAAGAGCAATTTTATCAAAACAAATCTAAAAAGAAAAAACTTGGTAACGTAAAGACAAAGAAAAGAGAATTCAAATAAATTTCTAAAGTGAAGTGAAATAAAGTGAAAATTAGAAGCAGTGAAAATAAAAAGTAAAAGACAGTGAATTAAAACAAAAAGACATTAAACAAAAGTGAGAAATTCAAAAATTACAGTGAAAAGAAAAAACGTAGTCGCGAAGCCATAACCGTCATTGTTAGCCGCCATTTTGAAAAAGGCACAAACACCAACCCGCGAATTCTGTGAAATCAGACACGATTCAAAGAAAGATAAACGTTTTTTCTTCTCACTCAATTCTCTTTTCACAAAATATAAAGTAAAATCAAAATCAAACATTGAAATAGAAAATAATTAGTCTTTTCGTTTACCAAGTGCAAAAATAAAATAAAAGCAAAAGTATTTTTCGTACACAAAAAAACATAAAGTACAATTAAAAAGTAATAAAAATAAAATCTTTTTTCAAAAAAATATAAAGAAAGAAAACAAAAATTAATAAATAAAGGGTGCTGACTGATAGATGAATGAGAAAAAACTCAAAGGAAAATAACTAAAAATTAAATGAACAAAAATGCACAGCGCTCAAGAGTGTCACACAATTTTTAAACATTAAATTAGCAAACTGATATTAAATAGTCAGAATAAATAAATTAAATTATTGAAATACTTACATCCATAAATATGACACTAGTGCAACATTTAAGGTTAGAAATCTAATAAGAAAAACAAAGAAAGAAAACAGTCAGCAACCCCAAGCACAGCGTGCGTGAGTAGGATTACAAGTTTTATTGAATAACCTTAAACAAAGTAAAAATAAATAGAAAATGACAAATTAAACAAGATACAAACATTTAAGCTAATGATACGAAATTTCAATAAAACTTGTAAACGAGTGATTTAAAAGCTGCTAACCAAGCAAACGTTTCTAATTATAATTATTCCTATGTACTCAGTGATACACACAATTGTCGAGTGGGTTGACAACAAGGTCATGTGTACTAGGAATGCAATCAAGACGGCTGTCTTCGTGTATTCCGAAGTACAGCCTGCAACACAATACCGTGATTACTGAGCAACAATAAATCATGAAAAAGTAGTAATTTAAACAACATCATTTAATTTAAATCGAAACTTGGTTACCAGTCTTTAACGAGTGTGTGCCCGCGTGTGTTATTGAAGTTCGGCTTTTAAGCTTGTGAAACTTCAATAATCGAATGAGTGCATTTGAAACTAGTAATAAAACACCCAGATCTCCGATAATTTTGCGGAGTAGCAATTCAAAAATGATAACACCCAAAGATAACAACGATAAACAAAACGAACCCAAAAACAACCTTGAAGACAATAATAAACAAGATAACGCGGCATTCATAAAACAAGTAACCCCCGCGGACCCAAAAATGGCAGATGACGAAGCAATGAAAGCCGTAAACGAAAGAATCGATAAACTTTGTTCAGCAGTCGAGCATCTTGCAGCTCAAGCCGACGCGCAAACCGCGAATAATATTAAAATACCGAATGCAAACGCAAACGAGGTACGGAGTACGCGAAACAATTAGCAAAGTTTTCTCAAGATATTAGTAATCAAAATAAACTAAACGACCCCCCAAATTTCGAAAAAAACACGGTAGATAACGCGTTTAAATTTAATCAAAATACCAGCTCGTGTAACCAGATCCCGCTTACGACTATACCAGCTACAGATGGAATATTTAATCAAGATTTTAGCCTTCGCGTTCCACCTACACACTTCAACCAAAACCCCAACACAGTCATAGAACTTAAATTTCACCTATTCTGGACTAACAAACCTGAAACATGGTTTTCGTCATTTGAAGAGCAGATGAAAATATACGGAATAACTCACGACAGCGTCAAATACATCAATTTATTTAATAACCTCGGTCAAATGGTCGTGCAAGAACTAGCACACGTACTCCCATACCTACCAGAAGGTAACAAGTACGTGACACTCAAACAGAAAGTCCTAGACAAATATAAGATCTCACCTCAGGTTAGAATAAGCAGACTATTCGGAGAAAACAGACTAGGTAATCGCAGACCATCGGACTATCTCAATGAAATGATCGAGCTCGCTGGTAACGATATTCCATTACAAGCAGTCCTAGCACGTTGAAAAGAGGACTTACCACTTGACACACTGAAGGTAATGCCACAGCCCATCACAGTAGAGAAGCAAAAACAGCTAGTTGAAGTTGCAGATCACATGTACGAGTTAATAAACAGACATGCTAAGCACGTTTACGCAGTTAGTCCGAACCTCAGCCAAGCTAACCGAGTAGAGCACACCGAAACCGATATAAAAGCAATTAAGAATAGCTTAGATGAGCTGAAACGGAATTTCAGACCACCAGATAACAACAACAGTAAACAGCAACAAAACAGAAGTAGATCGCGCTCACGGAATCAAAACGGTAATAGGAATAGATCTCCATTCCGCCCACCTTCACCAGAGAAACCACACATGCTCTGCTATTACCACTACTGGTACGGGATAAAGGCAAGATCCTGTCAAGACCCTTGCGGTTGGAAAGGAGGTGGCAATGCAGTTAAAAAACCACCAAGAGAGAAATCTCCAAAGAATCCCGCGAATAAGGAAAACTAAAACACCCAGTAGTCGCGGAGACGAGTATACCGGGTGTAAAATCAGTCCGTCTCCAAGTTTTTGATCGAAAATCGCAAAAAATGTTCCTAGTAGACACTGGCGCCGAAGTGTCAGTAATACCGCGAACGCGAGATAATAAAGAAACACCACACGCGTTTAAACTTTACGCAGCTAACAACACGGTCATTAATACTTACGGAACCGAATATATTGAATTAAACTTAAACCTTCGTAAAGCTATTAAATGGCAGTTTATAATCGCAGATGTCCCATACCCTATCCTAGGAGACGACATTCTAGAACATTACCACCTTTTACCCGATTTAAAAAAGAGATTGTTAGTCGATGGAGAAACACTTCTAGCTACCAGTCTGCACTATCACAAAATAAACGAAATAAAAATATCAGTCATTAAACCTGACTGCAAATATGCTCAATTACTGTCCCAGTTTCAGGAAGTAATTGGCATAGACAATCCTACACCCATCCTAGAACAAGGCGTAGCTCACTGCATAAAAACTAATGGTCCTCCAATAGCACAACGCGTTCGTAGGCTAGGTCCTGAAAAATCAGCCGCAGCCAAAAAAGAATTTAAAGATCTCTGCGAATTTGGCATTTGTAGACCTTCAAGCAGCCCTTGGGCAAGCCCAATACACATGGTGCCCAAGAAGGACAAAACATGGCGCATTTGCGGTGACTATCGCCAATTAAACGCAGTGACTGTACCTGACAGGTATCCAGTACCACATATACAGGATTTTCCTATCCTATTACATGGTAAAACCATCTTTACAAGTCTAGACCTACAGAAAGCGTATCACCAGATACCAGTAGAGAAAGACGACGTTCCAAAGACAGCAGTCATTACACCCTTTGGATTATTTGAATATGTAGTCATGACTTTTGGCTTAAGAAACGCTGCCCAAACATTTCAAAGATACGTTAACAAAGCTCTAAGTGCCTTAGATTTTGTTTTCGTATACATTGACGACATTCTCATAGCTTCTGCTAACGAAGAGGAGCACGAAGAGCACCTCAGAACGGTGCTACAGAGACTCAAAGATTACCACCTACACCTAAATATAGATAAATGCACTTTTGGTGTGCGAGAATTAACTTTCCTAGGTTATGAAATCAGTGCAGAAGGTTTCAAACCGGCAAAAGATAAGGTGGAAGCCGTTAAAAATTTCCCCAAGCCTCAAACGATCGACGATCTTAGGAGATTCCTTGGGATGATAAACTTTTATAGGCGCTGCATCCCTAAAGCAGCCAAAACTCATGCAACACTCAACTGGCATATCAAAGATGCCAAGAAAAAAGACAAAAGACCCGTAGTCTGGGACAAAGCCTCGGAAATCGCCTTTGAGCAAGCCAAAAAGGAGTTAGCAGAAACAACGTATTTAGCTTTCCCTAACCCTTCAGCTGAAACACGAGTCGCTACAGACGCTTCTGATATATCAATGGGAGCAGACTTAGAACAGAAAGAGAAAGATATATGGCGTCCCTTAGCCTTCTTCTCACGTAAATTCTCCCCATCGCAGTTAAACTACTCAGTGTACGATCGTGAGTTAACAGCAGTGTACGAAGCACTAAAATACTTTCATTATTACCTAGATATGCGAGAATTTACCATCGTAACTGATCATAGACCTTTAACCTTCGCGTTCTCTCAAAGCGCTGAAAAATCCAGCAAAAGACAAATACGTCAAATCACTTACATTTCCGAATTTAACACACAGATTAAGTACATTCCTGGTCCTGATAACGTCGTAGCAGACGCTTTGTCAAGAATCGATTCCCTCGGTACAGCAGCAGAAATTAATTGGGATAGCCCGGAAACTAGGCTTGACGCGAAGTTTAAAAACATAGTCAATTCATTAGACGCTATAAGCATTCCTATGCTGTTCAGTCCTGAACAGCTGAGCAGAGAACAGCTTAACGACGAACAGCTGAGAGAAATAATAAACGATCCTGAACATCCATTGAAGTTACAAAGACTTTCATGGCGTCATGATGACTACCCTCTCTACTGCGACATCCATCAAAATACTATTAGACCTTACATTCCAGTCTCGCTCAGAAGAGAAACCTTTGATATATATCATTCAAGAGCACATTCTAGTGCTAACGTAACGGACAAACTGATAAGACAAAAGTTTGTATGGCCAAACATGTCGAAAGACGTAAAAACGTGGGCAAAAGAATGCATACGATGTCAAACCTCTAAGGTTACTAGACACAACAAATTCCTGCCAGAGCACTTTGTCGTACCAGACAGATTCTCCCACGTTCACATAGATTTAGTAGGCCCATTACCTGACAGTGAAGGTTTTAGATATATCCTGACCATGATAGACAGATATTCTAGATGGCCAGAAGCTACACCTGTCAAAGTCATCACAGCACCCACTATAGCGCGCGCATTCTATGATACGTGGATTTCGCGTTATGGTTCACCAGCAATCTTGACCACAGATCAAGGTTCGCAATTTGAATCCCAGCTTTTCAGATCTCTCTTAGAAGTAATCGGCTGTCAGCGCATACGAACTGCAGCATACCATCCTCAAGCAAACGGCATGATAGAGAGGTGGCACAGAGTTCTGAAAGCTGCAATAAAATGTAGTACCAACAATGATGATTGGACACGAGTCTTATCTTCAGTAATGCTGGGATTACGCACTTGCATACGTTTGGACACCGAAGCTAGCCCAGCAGACTTCGTGTTCGGTACAACCCTTAGACTACCGGGAGAATTCTTCGCTTTTGGAGAATTTGAACCGGATAGACTTCTTGGAAGAATTCCGAGAATATATACGGAAAATACAACCAGTAATAGTAGCACACAAACATGCGATTAAACCTTTCGTTTTTAAGGAACTCGCATCGTGCACTCATGTATTCTACCGTAATAAAGCTAAGGTCGGACTGGATAAACCTTACACAGGCCCTCATAAAATCATCTCTCGCCACGATAACGGACGAAACTTCGTAATAGATATTAACGGACAGAATAAAACTGTAGCCGTCGAACTGGTAAAACCAGCATACTACGTCCCAAATGATCTCGTAGAGGTCATATTAGGCGCAGAGGAACCTGTAAATCAAAATCAACCCAACAATAAGTTTAGCAACAGCTATAATTTTGACTTCGCAACTCAAAACGATAATTACCCTCACGCGGTAAGTGAAAGTCAAACTCGGGAACCCAGTCCAGAAAATCTTAACCATGACGTCATCACACCTAATCAAGATGATGACCAATCAGTAGAAGTTACTGTAAACACCCAAACTAACGCCAAAACCAATAAACCTCAACATAGTCCTAAAAGTACCCAGGAGAGTGTTGTACAAACGCCCGCTAAGAGCGAAGTACGAGCCCCGCTAAGGACTTATGTAAACAAAAAGAAAATAAGATTCAGTCAGCAAAGCCAAGTTATGGAAATTCCTCCAAAAGAATTAGCGGAAAAAAGATACTCAATGCCCAAGCCAATCCCTTTAAACGAGATTTTCACAGATCTAAAGCAAAGGAAATGGATTATCGGACCATCAATTGGTATTGGCGGATTCGGTGAAATTTACGCCGCTGCCCCATATACAGGCACAATTCCAAAAGACTATCCAGTAGTAATCAAGGTAGAACCTCATAAAAATGGACCCTCGTTCGTCGAAATGCATTTCTACATGCAAGCAGCCCTCCCAGACATGTTATCAGACTGGGCAGAGGAAGAATTAATCCCAGAAGTTGGATTACCCCAGTATTTCGGCGCAGGCAGTCATAAAATCAATAAACAAGACTACAGATTTGTAGTATTAAAAAGATACGACTGTAACCTGGAAAAACTATTTTTGAAAGCAGATAAAATGCTTCCTGAATATACAGTCTACCACTTAGCATGGACCATTTCAATAGCCTTAAAGTACATGCATCAAAAAGGTTACGTACATAATGATATTAAAAACTCCAACATACTTATAGACAAAAGCAAAAAAGTCATGGTATATCCAGCAGATTTTAGTCTGTCCTGTAAATTCAAAACTGACATAGAATTTAAACCTGATCCCAAAAAAGCCAATAACGGCACTCTAGAATTCATGAGTCGTGATGCCCACCAAGGAGTCCTCACGAGAAGAGGAGACTTCGAATCACTAGGTTACAATATGATCACCTGGGCAGGCGGCAAATTGACTTGGCACGAAAGACTCGATGACCAAGAAATAGTTTTTAAACTCAAAAATTTAGCTTTCACAGACCTTGCAGGATTCATAGAAAGTTGTTTTGATAATCAAGATCACCCTCAGATGATTGATGAATATTTCAGAGAAATATCTCAATACGAGCATAACCAAACCCCTGATTATCGTAGATTGCACACAATTCTGGTTGCAGGGATGTGCAATATAAATCACTTCCCATTCGAGGATTTTTACTCACGTTTAGAGTAGAATAAATCTAATAAATACTAACATAAATTAAGCGGACAATAACCTGGTGTAGGACAATAATCTCACATAAATAACTATCAATTCAGTAACCAAACACAATTTTCCCAGCAGGTTTCACAAGATGGACCAGTTGAACCAAGTTTTCGTCGAGCTGGAAAAGTACAAAAATCAACAAGCAGACCAGGCTATTAAAGCAGACTGTTTCTTAGCCGAGGTATTTTTAAATCATTTTAAAGAACGCTTCGAAAAAGTTTATGTTAAGCGAGAAAGAAGAGTAAACCTACACCAGCGTCGTACTTACCTGAACGAAACCATATTAGTTAATTTCCGCATTCCTAAACTTTTTGTAAATAACCGCCCAGTGCGCAATTTATTCTTACATAATATTTTTAAATTCGTCACTAAGGACGAAATAAACACCATGTTTAAATCTCGTTCAATCGAAAAATGTCATGTAGATAAAATCATTCATAAAGACGGAAAATCGTTTGTTATTGTAAGCTGCGAAGACCTGGCAACATCAGCCAGACTTCAAGGTGATATTTGCCGCGACAAATTCCAATTTATATACGATAAAGGCAATAAAAGTTTTCTCAGGTGTAAGCCCAACGAATCGGGTTATCTAAGCAACGACAAACCATTAACATATCGGAAACCTGACCACCGTGTTATGCCTAACTTCATAGCTCAATTGCTCAACACTCATGCCGCGTTGCAACTTGTCACAAAGGAATTGAACGTACAAGACTTTTTTAATTTTTTTAAAGCCACTCACTACCACCCAGCTTTCTTTGCATTCAAAACAGCATTCGATTCATCCCTTAAACGTTACAATTCTACAAATTATCCTAAAATAATTGTAGAAGACGCCAAAAACTTCCAATTCAATAGCATAAAATTCCAAGGACATTCAGTCCCTATTGAAGTATCCATCGTTAACGAATTTATCCAAGTACAGTACGATACTTTCGATACTAAAGTAAACAACTCCCAAAAACTAATCATTAATTTAATAGACATCAGAGGGATTCATGCGACCGTTCAGCTTTTATCCCTACTAAAAAATGTCAGGTGAAAAATCACCTGATTTTTCACTTGATTTCTCACCTGATTTCTCATGCCAAAATCTCATGTGACTATTAGCGTAAAAAAACTAAGTTCCAAACCTATCGAAAAATTCTAAGTTTTTATCACGGAAAACAACATTGAGAAGTATGATTCTTTTTCATTTTTCATAATTTGAAATTGATTTTTATACGTAGAATTTCAATTTTTAATTTCATTTTTCTGGTCATAGAAATAAATTTCAAACCACTCTAAAAATTATAAGTCCCGATCTTATAATTTTTAACACAAGCCTCTTTTATTTACGTGAGAGAGAGAGAGAGAGAAAAAAACATCAAAAACACATGCACAAGAAGCCTCTTTTATTCTTTTATACACTATGAGTTGAATTAAAATGGAAAAAAAGTGTGTACATACTTTTGATAAAACTACACTATTTATAAGTTAAGATTTTAAAGTTTTTATTGTCGTGACCATGTGCGTTCGTTGTTCCTTTACACTAGAAAAAGCAACACATTTAGTAAAATGTTCCTGAGCATTGTCTCAATATAATACATCTCTCATCGTACTTTTTAAAATACAATTCGCTCAAATTTATATAAACGTAACGTGCACAGTATCGCTTGTCTTTTCTTTCTTGTTATGAGAGAAACATAGACAGAATACAATAGTTCATAAATACGAGCGTATATTTCTTTTAGCAATAGTTTGCGTTAGGCCAAGTCTGTTGTCGAGAGATATTTTCGCTTGATGCACGAGAGGTGCCGACAGGAGGCGCATGAGTCGTTTCAGCTATAGCTAAATGTGTTGCTTTTTCTAGTGTAAAGGAACAACGGACGCACGTGGTTACGATAGTAAAAACTTTAAAATCTTAACTTATAAATAGTGTAGTTTTATCAATAGTATGTATACACTTTTTTTCCATTTTAATTCAACTCATAAATAGTGTATAAAAGAATAAAAGAGGCTTCTTGTGCATGTGTTTTTGATGTTTTTCTCTCTCTTTCTCTCTCTCTCACGTAAATAAAAGAGGCTTGTGTTAAAAATTATAAGATCGGGACTTATAATTTTTAGAGTGGTTTGAAATTTATTTCTATGACCAGAAAAATGAAATTAAAAAATTGAAATTCTACGTATAAAAAATCAATTTCAAATTATGAAAAATGAAAAAAGAATCATACTTCTCAATGTTGTTTTCCGTGATAAAAACTTAGAATTTTTCGATAGGTTTGGAACTTAGTTTTTTTACGCTAATAGTCACATGAGATTTTGGCATGAGAAATCAGGTGAGAAATCAAGTGAAAAATCAGGTGATTTTTCACCTGACATTTTTTAGTAGGGTATTGCTTATCAATAATCTGTTTGAGTCACACACGCTGTGCTTGGGTAGTACTGTTGAATGTTTTGATAAAGAAGTAGATTTTAATAATGTAAGTAACTTAATTCTAGAAAACAATCAAAAAACAAGACTGAAATTTCTATTAAGAAACGCTTGTAACAATTTGAACTCTTTAACTGTAATAAACTGTCATAAAATTCTCAGTTCTCAGCTATTTGACTATGTTTGGTATAATCAAACTCTAACAACGATCACTGTAACAGATTGTAAAACTATTGATCAAGATCTCCACTTTTTTAGACTCATTGAAGCTTTTCTATCTGGAAAAAATATTCTTAAAAACATAACTTTTAATTATTCTACACCTAGAGAGACCTTGGTAGAGTTTGATTATCTTCCTGGATTTAATGACAATCCTAATGTAAATAAACTTGATCTGCGCAATAACGGCAGCATGGAAAAAATCATTCCTAACATTGTAAACTGTACCAAAAATATCGTAGAACTTAATCTATTAGGTATTAAGGTAGATTATGCTTTAGAGTTATCAGCACTCAAAGCATTAAAGTCATTAAAAATGAGTTATTATCCTGCTATTGCCCAAACCTTGGAATCAATCAAGCTTTTACCAATAGAAGAGATGGTAATAATCAACACTCTTGGTAAGAAAAAAAAAATTCTTAAAAATGCAATTCATCGAATCGATAGTTAAATGGACTAAAAGATTGTATGCCTACTTTGAGAAATGTAACATTAGCGTAAACGCGCAACAACACAAAAGGTTTAGGCAAAGTAGAGTCAATGTAATAGAACAGGATAATGCTCATATATTTAAATTCAACATAGAATAGAAACAAGTAATTAACAAGAATTACTTATAGATAGTTAGATACTCATAATTTGTCAATTAAGTTAAGTAAAAATTAATGTGATCAAAGCTGAAAAATAACAGCATATGTAAAGTACAAAATCGAGATTATAAAGTCATAATAAGACTATAAACACTGTGATTAAAAACCAAATGTTAAAGAAAAGTGCTCTGAAAATAGTAAAACTTTGTAAAATAGAATATAACAAATAACTATGTAAATGTTAAAAGGAAAAAAAAAACACCTTATTTATGGAGTCAGAAACACAAACAAGAGAGTCATGTAAAAAACATATTTTTGTAACAGATCTTTAATATTTGTAAAGCAACAGCGGTTGCCAAAAACTTCTCTCACAATTCTCTCTCTCTATTTTCTTAAATGACGTCTGGTAACGCGTTAATTAAAGTAAAAATCATCTTGTATTTTAAAAAAACAATATAATTTTAATGTAGTGAATTCAAATAATTTCTGTATCGCAAAATAAAATTCAAATATAGACGTCATTTAGGGGGGAGTAATGTAGGCAAGCTACACATGTAAGCGCTAGAGCGCAAGCGCAGTTAGGAGAGAGAGAGAAAGAGAACTTGTACCAGCAAGAAGGAACGCGGCAAAAAGCCGCCATCAAGTCAGTCGTGTGCCAGCTCTGTAAAGCAATGCACACGAGAGCCAAAGTTGGCGATAAATAAATACATCTTAACTAATTACTTTGTGTTCTATTCAGGTACAACCTGGTCAACCTCTCCGCCTTCCTGACACGCATTTGGTAGAATAGGCTACCTGGTGACCAAATTTACACATACACACACACCACATCCTATAATAGTTGCGCTTGCAGCGCCGCTGTATTTTGTTTGTAATATTTTGTACTAAAGTATATTTGCTGTCAGCTTATTTCCCCGGGGATATATGAACAAGTAATATATCCCCGGGAAAATACTCAATATGCAATAGTAAGTTGGGATACAACTAAACTCTTCAGTACGAAGTGAACGTCGATGTGTTTGGAAAGGATAGTAGTGTAAACTTGAGAACATAGTTAAGTCTTGCGCTTATTCAAATTTCATAATGGTCTTTTTCGTATTAAATACATTTTTTAAAATATACATTAAATAAATAATGGTTTATAATGATTTTTTAAAAATAAAATTTAGAGTTAATAGTGAAAAAAAAATCACAGTAAAAGTGATGCAGTGAAAAAATAGAATAAACATAAAACTTGTAAAATTGTAAGAGAAATAAAAAAATTTTAAAACTTTTCAGTTATAAGTTTGTACATTCATATTTACAAGTACAAACAAACATAACAGAAGAAAAGATTTTATAAACAGATGTATCTATCATATTTAGTAAATCAAAGAAAGATATTAAAATAATTGTGAATTAAAAATTTGTGTATCCCAATACAGTAAGTATCGCTTGCTTTGTTTCTCGAAGTGTCATGCGACAACATGTGGCGCTTGCGCGCGCAGACGCGGCTGTCTGTTCCACGCTTCTTTAAATTCTACGAAATTGCTTCTTTCGCATTTCATAAATTCATGATGTATATATTGAAAAATTGTAAAAAATGTATTCAATTATGTATTTATAATTTTATTGTTCCTCTAACTGCTTACAACAGCATAAAATAATCTACGCAACATGTGACGTACGTCGGGAAAATATTTGCAGGGTTAAATGTTTTTTGCTTGAGCAGCAGAAAATCTCGGGCGCACAAGCGTGCCCTTGACTTTCTACTGCTCGCGCAAAAAACATTGACCCCTGCCAATATCACCCTTCGTACATTACTTGTTGCGTATATTACTAATATATATATATATATACCATAGCTTGTTATGCTAGCTCGAATACAAACCGCATGCACTATACTAACTATACTATAGTCGAAAAACATCAAAAATATAATATTAAAGTGTGACGTCACTGGCTGGAAACAAAAATTGAAGGACTGATGACGAAGAAGAATTTTTATAACGCAAATATGGCACTTTGAAATTTCAGATTACGTTTTCTCGTGATTGATTAAATGGATCGTAATAAAACTTTTTTTAAATGAAAGATTAGATACAAATCTTTAAATATCAATTTCTACTTTTTAAATATTGGGTTTTATTTTAATAGGATTCAGTTTTAAAATTTTGAAAACTAATTCAAAGTATAAGAGGAGCGCCTCGACGTTTTCATATTCGTACCTTAACTCGCCGTCGAGACGCTAGCGCGCCTCTTGATATATCTACATTTATCTTTAAAAGATTAAATTAATTATGTAACGGTTTAAAAAATTAATGCTAAAAAGTAATTAACATGATAATGAATGAAACACTAGGTAGCTGCGAAAATGTCCTTTATATTTGCACTTCAGAATAAAAAATTTTGAGCAATAACGTTGAATTAAATTTAAATATTCCTAATAAAATAAGAGAATTGTTTAAATGAATTTAATATTCTATATTATTTAATTTTTAAATTATTTAAATTTTAATTATATGAATTTAAATTTTATTATTTCTAATTCAACGATAGAATTAAGATATACATTTATGATATACATTAGAAAATTCACTTATAAATAACCTTTCCAGTTCTTAGGGTGAAATCAGATGGAGCGGAAAATATGTCACGGAACGTCGCAGAACATTCATTACGTCGCATTGTATTCCGTCAAATCTTTTCCCTATATTTACATGGAGCGGAGTAGAAGTTCTGTGACGTTGATGAGCAATATTATAATTAAAAAATTATGTTTTTAATCGAAATATTTGGTTATAATAACAATATATATTTTATTTTTACAAGAAAAGAACCTCATTAGAATAACATTGAGTGATTATTTCTAACTTTTTTAACATTTTTGTTGTTAATTTAAAATTTGCGGACACAATTGTAGGCTATTTTAACAGTTTTTCAGCTAAATTCCGCTCCATGTGAGGGAGATCTTCATATAACCCGTACCCGTACCCACGTTCTGATGAGACCGAATGGTTAGATTTAACAGAATTGTTGAAGTTTTATAAGGGTGAAATCAGATGGAGCGGAAAATAGATGACGGAACGTCACAAAACATTCATTCCGTCGCCTTGTTTTCCGTCAAATTTTTTCCCTATATTCACATGGCGCGGAATGTAGCTGAAAAATTGTTAAAAATAGCATACAAATGTATCCGCGAATTTTAAATTAACAACAAAAATGTTAAAAAAGTTGGAAATAATCACCTATTGTTATTGTAATGAGATTCTTTTTTTATAAAAATAAAATATAGTTTGTTATTATAACCAAATATTTCAATTAACATCATTATTTTTTAATTATAAAATTGCTAATCAACGTCACAGAACTTCTATTCCGCTCCATGTGAATATAGGGAAACAAATTTGACGGGATAATAGAAGCGTCACGGACTTTTTGAAATTGTTTAAACAAATAGTTAACCAAAATAGAATTTAAAAGTTTGATTGAAATTAAAAGTACAGCTATGGAAAGCAAATTAAAAATATTACGTGAGGTTATTGAAGCACTAATAATTTTTTTAAACAAAATAAAAATTGATGTCGTCTATTACGTCGTCTTTACTCCGTTGGCGGAATACAAAGAAGCGGAATTGAGGTTCTGTGACGTTCCGTCGCCTATTTTCCGCTCCATTTGATTTCACCCTAAGAATCAGCCAATCGATCTTATCGGAGCGTGGGTACGGGTACGGGTACGGGTTATATGAAGAATCTCCCTGAATATAGGGAAAAAATTGGACGGAAAACAATGCGACGGAATGAATGTTCTGTAACGTTCCGTCGCATATTTTCCGCTCCATCTGATTTCACCCTTATATCTGTTCCTGTTCTTTTTCTATCATGTAATAGCCCTAATGCACGCATTATAAAACGTGAATAACGCATGATGATAGCATTGCTACAGCTTCTTTTGTTGTGTGATCGGCTCTCTGTGTACATTCACATAAAGAAATATTATTTTATTAATTTTAATTGCTGTTAAAATGGCTGTACGAGTGCAATTTGAAAATATTAACGAAATTGGTGTTTTTTCTAAATTAACTAATTCATATTGTCTCGTGGCTATTGGTGGTTCAGAAAATTTCTACAGGTACTAATTTTCATAAAACCAATAACATTTTTATAATAAAGTAAATTAAATTTATTTTATAACTTTGCAGTTACTATTTTCGTTTTTGTCATTTCTGCTTAGTTGATATTATAATTTTATCTAATTAGTGCGGAGACTAAATCCAAATAGGTTTTTTATCAGAAACTAGCCACATAAGTGCTGTGCCGTACTGGCTGTAAATTTCAAAACGATTCCCAGCCTTTAAATTGCGATACAGAATTATGAAGTTACAATTTTGAATAAAATTCACGCCCTAATTGCAATTTCTAAGTTTCCTATCTCAATTTAGAAATAGTGAATCGTTTTGAAATTTATGTCACGTCACAGCACCTATGTAGCTAGTCCCTCATGAGATTATATTTTTATTCTGAAATTTTATGTTACTTTAACTTAGGTACTTAACAATTTGTAAAGAATAAATAATTACTAGTCATATTTATTATTATTATAGAATCCAATCTAATAAAACTTATTCAAGTGTACCTAACACTTACATTCAGTTATTTACAGCAATCATATTTTTTTATATTAAAAGAAATTGAAAATTAATCTTTTATAGAAACATAAGAATTTTCCATTCAAACATTTAATGTTGCATTTAAATCAAATTATCGATAATATTAATTAAAAATTTTTTAGATATATTTAGAGATATTTCATCTATAATGCATATATCGACAAAGTTCTAATCTTATAAATAATTTTTCATAAATAATTATTGTTATTGTTTTTTACAAACTATGTTGATATATGAAGTTTATTTAAATTTTTTTAGTTTCATCCTATTTTGTTTACATCAAATATTATAATACATCAGAAACCTAAATCTAATTACTTATTTTTTATGGATTGGGATATTAATCAATTTAGATATTTAATTATAGATTCAATCTAATATAAATTCATCTATATTTATGTTACAAGCACAGTTTAGAAAACAAATTCTTTGGTAATTTACTAACTTCTACCCTAAAATACATTCATATTATTTTTTATTTTATTCAAAAAATGTTTCTAGCGAACCCTTGTTCAAAACTATATATTAACCTTACATGGACAGTAAAGTCAATGTGAATTCTACCCATAATCAACACTTTATATATTTTGGTTAAAAAAACAATATCCATGAGAGGACTTATTAAATTAATTAGAAAAACAAATTTTAAATGTTGCAACGTTTTTTCAGTTCATTTTTGTTGACCTCTTTAGGCTGAAACAAATTTTATTATAAAATTTATTAATTTTTCAAATACTGAATTCACAAAATAAATAAATAAATCACACAACATGTAACAAAATACACACTCTAAATGACAACTTAAAACTGAATATGAGAATGAACTTAATCTGTTAAATTAAATAGTTAGCCTCTATTTATACTAATAAAGAGAGTGCATTGCATTTGGATCTCAGATGTTGTTCTAACTTTGAGATATTCCTTTTTGCATAAAATCATGAAATTAGCTGTGTCCATTCGGCCCAATGTTTTATTTTTTCAAAGTTAGGGTCAATCAGCCGGTAAATGGACAGCTAAGGAAATTTTCACCTTTCAAATAGCATAAAAATGATAAAAATTAATTAATTTTCAATAGGACTGGATATTTAATTACAAAATATATTAAAGATTAATTTGTACCCCTTTTAAGAGGAGGTCGAGTATACCTGTCCTTTTCTAATCAAAGAATTTATGTTTTCACAAAAATTAATAATTGTAGCAAAAAATAAGAAGAAAGCCCCATCTCGTATAATAAAAAGCAAGATTCTCTTTTATAAGGAAAAATTATTTTTATTGCTTCGTTTTTAAGAAAACCTTGAAAAACTGAATCGTCCATCCTAACCTCTATTTTTTAAGTTTTTCAAGGTTTTCTTCGAAACGAATCGATAAAAATAATTTTTCCTCATCGAAGAAAATCTTGCTTTTTATCATACGAGATGGGGCTATCTCCTTATTTTTTGCTACAATTATTAGTTTTTGCAAAAAAATTACTTCTTTGATTAGAAAAGGACAGAGATATACGACCTGCTCTTAAATACAGAAAATAATTTAAATATTTAAAAAATGATAATAATTGTTTAAAATCTGACAAAACACAGTAAATGGACAATGTGTCTATAAATGGACAAACTATTCGAATAAATGGACAGGCACATAATATTTAATTATTTTAAAAAATATTAAAGATTGTTTATCCAATTTAACAATAAATAATGATAGAGTATATTAAATTAATAATATTATATCAATCAATATTTTAAAATTATAAAATACTAATTTACATACTTTGAGAGAAAAAAGTCATGTTTTTGGTTAAAACTTTAGAATAATCGACGCAAGCAATCTGCTTATTGCGTCACAAGAGGGCGCTCTAAATGAGCATGCTGTGCACATTATACTTTTATTTCAAAGCAAAAAAATAATTTTGTGTATAACTATATTAATTATAATATTGAATAATATATGTTTTAACGATAGCAATAAAAAAATATTTGATGTAAGGGGTCGTACCCAAATGCCGTTGACAATTTTTTCGATATTTCGACCCCCGGTCCCCTTTCCGTGACATGTGTAAACTATCAAAGTACCCTTCCCCCCCCTGCAACGTAAACTAACTTTTTTATTTTTTATTAAACTTTTAAAAAAAATTTTAATTATATTAATTACTTTTTAAATATTGAACATATTATGTTTTTTATTTTATTAAAATAGCATTTTCACGAAACAACAGAATTCTAAACATTGCATATAATAAATATTTATAAGATATTAAATATAATAATCGTCGATAAACTTTTTCACTTCAATTTTATCGAAAAAGATCATAAAACTATGAACCTTTTAAAATACGTTATAAAAATAGAACACGATTCAACAGGCACAAATATAAATGCTGCAATCGGCTTGAAAATTTTTCGTTTGTTTTGACAGTCAACTCGCTAAAAGAAACGGCTTATGCTTTGCACCGTATGGCGGCGCCCGCGTAAATGTAAAAGAAAGTAATATACTGTGTTTTAGTGGACAGACTGCGGAACTGCTTGACTTTGCAGTTTTCGGATGAAAAATCTGCTCCAAATTGCTAATATTATGCAATGATCTTTTTGATAAAAAAAAATAGCCAACGCAGGAGTAAATAACTAACCCCCCCTCCCATAGCGTTACTTTTCGTAGATTTTGATCGACCCCTCCCCCCCAAAAAACTGTCAACGGCATTTGGGTACGACCTCTAAGTATTATTTCAATTAAAAAAACTTATTCTAAAATGGATTTGTCCATTTACCGGCGGGTGTCCAGCTACCGGCTGATTGATCCTATATATTTCAAAATATTTCTAAAAAATTTGCATTTGTTTTATACACGGAAATGACAGATAACAGCTAGGCTATATTTGTCACATTAGTGATCAATGTGTGTCGAAAATTTTTAGTTTCCACATAGATGGGCGATGTGTGCACGCCGAATTTCTATGTTTGCGCATTGTCTAACTACACTCAACTCATAGAAGGTTGTCACACTGATCATCTTTTATTTTCGCACTGCTTGTCAATGTGTAAACATAGAAATTTTAAATCTGACATGTATGGAAAAAAAATTAATTGAAATAAAACTTAGGTTATGATCCTCGGTATCAATGAATATCTGAATTGAAAGATAATTGTGACTTTAATATATTAATCAGTGCTATTCTAATTATAAAATTTTTAATTTAATCAAAAACATTATTATTAATAATTTTAACATGATAAATTATTGCTGTTAGCAATTCAATCATTGAAAATAATATACGTAGGGTTCAATGTTTCGAAAGTCCATTATCTTTTTTTAGAATTTTGAAATTTCAAATGGCTTTTTCATAATATTTATTTAAATTGTATAGAAAGTCAATTTTTAATTCATGTTTGTTATCGACATGCATTTATTCGTATAAATTATAATCGCTTTAGAATTGTAACAAGTATACAGAATACCGTAAAATGATGAAATATTTCGGGTTTTTTAATGAAATTTTCAACAAGTATTAAAAAAAAATACATTGAAATACTATATTAGAAATTTCAAAGTACCTCATCATTATATTATTGTCTGAATACTTATTACAGTTCTAAATATTAATTATAATTTATTTGAATGAATACATTTCGATTACAAACATGAATTAAAAACGAAATTTCTATTCAATTTATATAAATAATAAGAATGTGCTATTGGAAATTTTTAAGCTCAAAAAAATAGCAGATTTTCGAAACATCGAACTCCACCCACATAATTTTTAATGATTTCAACATTGAATTGCTAACAGCAATAATTTCTCACGTTAAAATTATTAATAATAATGTTTTTGACTAAATTAAAAATTTTATAATTAGAATAGCACTAATTAATATATTAAAGTCACAATTATCTTCCAATTCAGATATTCATTGATACCGAGGATCATAACCTTAGTTTCATTTTAATTAATTTTTTTTCCATACATGTCAGATTTAAAATTTCTATGTTTACACATTGACAAGCAGTGCGAAAATAAAAGATGATCAGTGTGACAACCTTCTATGAGTTGAGTGTAGTTAGACAATGCGCAAACATAGAAATTCGGCGTGCACACATCGCCCATCTATGTGGAAACTCAAAATTTTCGACACACATTGATCACTAATGTGACAAATATAGCCTAGCTGTTATCTGTCATTTCCGTGTAGTTATACAAACTATTTTTTCTAGAAGGTTATTATTAATGACAAATGAAAGTTAAGAAGTTATGAGTATTTTAAAAAAATACCTTTTAGAAATCCTCTTTTAAAAAAACGATGGCTGCACTGAGAGAAAATTCATGCCAATAAAGCATTTAGTTTACGTATCCAAAGTTAGTAAGTAATATCCTATGCTTTCATAACAGCGCCATCTACTCTTACGAGGTTTGTGCTATCCAAAAACTGTTTGTTTACGTGCTTTAGTAACTCCCCACTCTAATATCCTTCGATAGCTAGCGCTGTATCCTCTCATGGGACGTGAAGGAAGTAAACGTGGCTTGTCCGCTATTCTTTCTTTACTGCTAACTATGGCATTCTTCTATTGCTCAAGTCGCCTCCTCTTTTGGGTGGCGACGCGAGCAAACATGGCTGGTCTATATCCAAAATCATGTTGAAAATTTCGTTACGTATTTCCTTAGCGTGAATCTTTTATTTCTTTTCTTTCCTTTTTTTATGAAGGGAGATACGTTATAAATATAACCTGTTAAACTTTTCAACTTTAAATAATTAATTTTTAACTTAAGAGCATGACGAAGCTGTCCGCCTTCTAATAATATTTCCAATCATAACTTATGAATAAACGATGCGTTTAATTGAGTTTCTTTGCTACAAAGAAAAAGTTTGTGAGATTAAACTCTAGTGCGGACAACTCAAGAAATCTACCAAAATCTTATACATACAAAGTTATAATAAAAACTTTCAATATGTCGTATTTTAAGGTTAGGTTTGTCGAGTTTGATATCTAATTTCCAATCCAAGCTCATAAAAAAATAAAAAGTCCAAATGATTTTTTATTTTAACAAAAATTATTGTATAAATATAGCTTTAGTGCGGACAAGTCATTATATTTGTTTAATTTAAGAATTTAAAAAGATATTGATAAAATAAAAAAAGCAAAACTCGATTGCTGCAGCTCCGACATGCCGTTAAATTTAATCATTTTAAACCGCTGGGGGGCAGATGAGCATGTACGATTTTACGCCAGAGATATTTCGAAGTAATCCTTTTGAGTACGCGAGTTCAACTCTTGGTTAGAACCACTTTTTTTAAACTTTTTTTTTATTATTTCAATAATTTTTATTGCTTTTTTTTATTTATATTTTTTTTATTTTCTATCTTTTTATTAATTTTAAAATCTATTTTTTCACAAGTTACTTAAAGTATGCTCGTTTTTTTATTAATATTTTTAAATAAATTATTTAATATAGAAAATAATTTAAAATATTAATAAATAAATAATAGTGATGTTTACAATACTATAGTTCAATTTTGTCTTTATAAACATATTTTAATATACAATATATATTATAACATAAATAATAATACCTCAGTTTTATTTATTTATTGTAATTTATTGTAAATTTTATAAACTAAATTATAAATAAATTAAAATATACTATTATAAAATAAACATCACTATTATAAAATTAACATTACTATCATAAAATAAACATCACTATTATTTATTTATCAATATTTGTAATTATTACCTATAAAGAATAATTTATTTTTAAAAAATTTTCACTGAAAAAAACGAGCATACTTGTGAAAAATTAAATTTTAAAATTATTAAAAAAATACAAAATCTAAAAAAAAAATAAATATAAAAAGAAATAAAACGTTAAAACAATAAAAAAAAAATTAAAAAAAAAGTGACCCTTGCCGAGAGTTGAACACGCGTACTCCAAAGGGAAAGCGCGTAAGTTACGCACTAGACCAACGCTACTTCGAAACGTCTCTGGCGTAAAATCGTACATGCTCATCTGCTCCCCAGCTGTTTAAAATAATTAAATTTTAAGTTAAAAATTAATTATTGATAGTTATAAAGTTTAACAGATTATATTTATAATGTCTCTTCCCTCATAAAAAAAAAGAAAAGAAAAGAAAAAAAAGATTCACGCAACGAAAATACGAAATTTTTGGGTATAGACCAGCCGTGTTTGCTCGCGTCGCCACCCAAAATAGGAGGCGACTCAAGCAAACAAAGGATATGAGAGTGGAGAGTCATCGAAGTATACCACGCGAGTCATCAGTGAATGCCGTTCATGCTTTAGTTACTCTCCATACAATCTTTTTTAGTATAAGGTAATCCAATACTAATAGAGCTTCTCACGCCTGTCATATTTGTATCAATGTTTTATATGCTCGCATAGATGGCGGTTCGCATGCTCTATTAGCATGAATTTTCTCTCAGTATGGATGTTGTGAAACATTTTATACAAAGAACGTGATTGGTGCGTTGAATAGAATAATATGATTGGCAAAAAACAAGATTTGATTTACTATAATATGCTTAAATAAAATCATCGATTTAGAATTTGATAATTAAAATTGTAGCGGGCCTAATATATTATCGATAGAGAAAGATGTTGTAGGGAGCGTGATTGTATAAATGAGATAAAAGTGGGGATATAAGATCTTCTCGGGTCTCGTGATTAAAATATGTTAAGCGTTCGATCTATTTGCCGGCGAGGAGGCCTAGCGATTAGAGGCTCCTGCGCTCAACTGTAACTCGACATTCCCGAAAGGGGTAAGTTATAAAAGCTTTATTTAATTATCTTATTAAAGGCACATTTTGATAAAAGAAAAATATAAAATAATAAAAAAAAAAAAAAAAAAAAAGGAAAATACAAAGGAAATAAAAGAAAAATTGAAATTTGTGTCTACAGCCTTTGGAACGGGGCTATACATAAGAAGGAAGCAAGGCACGCCAACGGGCAAAATTCTTTGGACACAGCAGTTTTCATCAGTCCTGATTATTCTCGAGGTTCCCACGATTAAACACGATTGGTGTACAGAGGATATACGTAAGAAAAGAATATGTTAGTTGATTGAAATTTGTAAATTCTCGAGAGATTCGGACGGTTACGCTGTTGTTAGTATTTTAAAAAATAATTCTTAAAACGATAGATTTCTCTTATTTAAATTTGATATTGAAATTGTATACACGCCGGCAAAGAAAATCAAATTAAAGTAATATAGACGATGCGCGTTATTACATGCGTGTGATCTTAAAAAATCGACATATTTTCAAATGCGAAAACAATTGACTTTTGTATAAATGCGATATAACGATTCCTTCCAACCATTTAGAATTGTACACCCAAACATGTATTCACATATGATATTGTAAATAAAAAATTAAATTATAATAAAATTAAAAAGATATTCCTTACAATTGGCGCTCAACGGCATGGGCAGATTCTTAATGGTTGGATTGATGTAAGAAATGAATTATGAAAAATTAATTGATATTATTGTCTAAAAAAAAAAATATATATATAACTACTATTAACGTTCATGTAGGGTGATTGGAATTGGTAAATTTCGAAATATAATTTGTCGGAATAAAACTTTATAAAAACGAAAGACGTATTATAGAATTATAAATTCAATCATATGGTTTTGACTAGAACTGGAAAAAGTTCTGATAATAAAATGACGTCGAAGGTACAACACTCCCCAAAAGGAGGTGACGATATATCAGTGAAAGAGAGATTGCAACATTTAACGCAAAAATATGAAGCCGCGGAAAAAGATAACGATGAATTACGTCAGCAAATTAATAAATTGATAGATCTTAATAAGAAACTTAGGCAAAACTCGGATGTAAACAATACGGAAACGACAGACGCTTTGCAAAATATAACACGTAGTAGTTCGCAAGCAAGCGATACAATAAACAGTCAGGTAGAAAGTGTAAACATGAATTTAGTAAGCGGAATTCTTAAGCATTTCGAATCATTACAGATCGTCGTGACTTTGCCTACATATGACGGTGAAAAGGGTAATCCTATGCAGTTTTTAGAAAATTTAAATAAATATTTTATAAAAAAAAAAATAAACGAAGAACAAAAATTACTCGTAATTGACGATGCACTTAAAGGTCGTGCTAAAGTTTGGTATGAAGCTCGCTTTTCGCCGTTTATTGATTTTGCACATTTTAAGCGTATTTTTATTGCTGAATTTTATTCATTAGAAGCAAGAATGAAAATAAAATCGGAATGGTCCGGAAAAAAATTTAAAACGCAAGACAAATCATTACAAGAGTATTTTACCGAGCAAATACGTATGGCAAAGTATATAACACCGCGAATGGATGATTACGAGATAAATTATACTATCATAAGACAGCTTCCTCAGCGCGCGCGCGACGCTTTAGCAACGATAGACTATGCTAGTACGGACCTTATATCACAGGCATTGGTGCGTCTCGATGCATCGCATAAAGAAAATTTGTATTCTAACGAAGGAGGGGCATCTCAGCGGTATAATAGAGCATCTGTTTGTCAAATGAATACCCCGAATGAAAATCGATTTAGGAATATGCGAGAAGACGCGATGAGACTAAGAAATACGAGCACGGGCGGTAGAACGTCGTGGAGAGAAAATTGGCGCATGCCGCAACAATCGAACGAAGTTAAATTACCGGACACGTCGAAGCCCCCACCACCAATATGTAACAGATCTCAAAATGAAGATGTAGATAGCAATAACCGATATAATAATCGCGTGGATTCTTGGCGAAATAATAATAGCAGTCATAATGAATATAATGTTCGCGCGTTACAGCGTTCGGAATTTATTGAAGAATTATGTTGGGACGTAGAAGGAATTGACGACGATAATATCAATAACAAAAATGAACAACGCGTAGTAAGTCCGCATGTAAGAGCAACAATTTTCGGCAAAGAAACATCGATTTTAATTGATTCGGGTAGTGACGTCACCTGTACGTCGGAAAATTTCTTTGAGAATATTAAGCAACTCTCAAAAATAGAAGAGTTACCCGTAAGTAATTTAACTGTGTATGTAGCAGTTAGAAAAAAAACAGTAACGATACGTCGAAAAATATATTTAACTATAAAATGTTGGAAGTTTGATTTCACGCATACGTTCCTCGTGATTCCTGGTTTATCAACGGATCTTATCATTGGGGCAGATTTTTTGGCAAGATATGGAGGAATTATTAATTTTAAGGAAAGAAATTTTGAATTATGTGGAGAAAAGATTCCCGATCGATTAGTGTCATTTACGCTAAATAACCGCGATAAAAGTGGAAACGAACGCGAGTGTTATGGTTTAAATCTACGTATGATAAATATACATCAAGACAAGGAAAATAGTGATGTAAATGAAATATTAAAATCAAGCTATAATAGCAGTGTGGGGGGTGAGTTGTCAAGCCATGAACAGAGCACGTATATCGAGATCGACCGTTCGATCGATGTGAAGAAAAAGGCGCAGCTAGGAGAGATAAGAAACATAGAGAGTTATAACGTCGCGAGGGCGATAGATGATTATGTAAATAAACTCACGGATTTGACATTAGCGGAAAAGAACATAGTAAGAGAATTATTTATAAAAAATAAAAAAGTTTTTAGTAATGAACCGGGAATATTAAAAAATTATGAGCATACAATTAAAGTAAATTCCGACAAATCGTTTGTTAAACGATCGTATCCAGTACCTTTGCACGTGAAACCATTAGTAGATATAGAAATTAATAAAATGGAAAGCCAAGGCATTATTCAAAGATCATGTAGCGAATATAGTAACCCTTTAAGGGTAGTAAAAAAGAAAAATGGGTGCATTCGTGTGTGTTTAGACGCGCGTTTTTTGAATAAAATAGTTATTGCTAACAATGAATCTCCCCCGCGTATTGAAGAATTATTGTTAAAGGCAGATGGCGTAAAATTTTTATCTACTACCGATCTAGTTAAGGGCTATTGGCAAGTGCGCTTGTCAGAAGAATCAAAAAAGCTCACGGCGTTTTTATACAACGGGCGTTTATATGAATTTAACGTGTTGGCCTTCGGAATAAAAGATTCCGGTCCGGCATTTATACAAGCCCTTGATAAAGCTTTGGGTACTGAAATAGCAGACTTCGTTAGTGTTTATATAGACGATTTGCTTATTGCGTCAAAGTCTTTCGAAGAGCATGTTTGGCATTTAGATAAATTATTTACACGACTTATTGATAAAGGATTAACTCTGAGTATAGAGAAATCTCAGTTTTTTAGAGAATCAGTTCCTTTTTTGGGATTTGTTTTATCTCGGCATGGGGTAAGCCCTGACCCAGAAAAAATTACGTACGATTTTTGAAACCGTCACACCGAGAAATAAACAACAATTACAATCCTTTTTGGGAGTATGCGGATATTATAGAAGGTTTAGTATAAAACACGCAAACTATATTGACCCTTTTAGAAACTTATTACAAAATAATAATACTTGGCATTGGACGGAGGCTCATGATAAAGCGTTTGATGAGTTGAAACGTAATTTTGCTAACAGTGTTACTCTATCATATTTTTTACCTGGCGTTACTTTTCATTTGCAGACGGATGCGAGTGACATAGGGATAAGTGGAATATTATATCAGATAGATGAAAACGGCCATGCGCGTATAGTATCATTGGTATCTCGGGTGTTGACAAAATATGAGCGACGATATACTGTGACGGAGAAGGAACTTCTCGCTATTGTTTACTCTGTTCTAAAATTTCGTTTTTTATTTGATGGGCACACATTTTCACATTATCACGGACCATAAAAGTTTGACGTTTCTTCTCACATCGCCGTTTAACAGCGCGCGTTTGATGCGCTGGATACTCTGTCTGCAGGAATATTCCTTTAGCATTTCGCATTGTAAAGGAGTGGACAACCTGGTAGCGGATTATTTTAGTCGCCATTTTCAGGATGAATGTGCAGGAGGCGCGTCGAATTATTTAATTTGGAACTGTGTCAAAGAGATGAAGCCACGAGAGGCCGCGCAGGAAGAGAAAGCGGAATTTCGATCCGTGAATTTGATAAAGGAATTAAAAGTGAGACCGGAGTTGATAACAGAACTCAAGAATCTTAGTCACAGACAACAGGAAGATGAGGGCTTGACAAAGTTGAAGGCAAAAGAGGCGGGAAATAATTTTAAGTTACTGCAGGACGATGGAGTTACTTACATAAAGCCACGCGCACAAAACACGTGGAAATTATTTCTACCGCTGTCTCTTGTTTTACTAACGATACAGGCCACGCACGAACAGCTAGGACACGCTGGATCGTATAAATTACTAAAATACCTATCACGTTTCTTCTATTGGAAAAATATGAAAAAGAGTGTTAGAGCATATACCCGGAGTTGCGATTTATGTCAACGAGTTAAATTTTTAAACGAGAAAATGGAAGGAGGATATCAATTTTTAAAGGCAACTCGCCCAGGGGAATTGATTTCGGTAGACTATTTTGGTCCTCTACCGCGCTCCGTAGGAGGCGTCCAGTATATTTTCGTAGTGCAAGACGTATTTTCGAAGTTGGTATCCTTGTATCCAATACGACGTGCAACGACTGAATCAAGTCTAAAGAAATTGACTAAAATATTTTGATATTGTAGGAAAGCCTGAGCGAATCTTGTCGGATCATGGTTCGCAATACACATCGCCGAAATGGAAAGAAAGCTTAGAAGCGTTGGGTATAAGAGTGTTATATTCATCTATTCGACATCCACAGTCAAACCCGGTAGAACGCACGATGAGAGAACTGGGTCGTCTTTCTAGAACGTGTTGTGCCTCGCAACATAAAAAATGGGCTAAATACGTAACATTTGTAGAAGGTTGTTTGAATTTGACGGCGCATCAGAGTACGGGATACGTTCCTTATTTTTTACATTATAATCAAATGCCGCGAGAAAAAATAATAGATTTGTTTCCTCGGTTGAAAGAAATGCCGCTATCTCGAGAACTGGTTATGGAGCGTGCAAACAATAATTTACAAAAAGCATATGAGCAAAGGTGTCGCGCGCAGAAAACGGTATCACGGATTGTCTTGAAGGAAAATGATCTAGTGCTTTTAAGGGTACCTCATTTGTCTGATGCAGCACAGGGTCAGATCGGAAAGTTCTTTCATGTTTACGAGGGACCTTATAAGATAGCACGAACCATAGGAGCAAACGCGTATTGTTTAGTGTATATAGACGACGAAGGTAGGGAGAAGGGAGTATATAATAGATATAATTTGAGAAAGTATCATTCTCTCGAGTCTCGGCCTTAATGAACGCCTAAACTATTTTGATTTTAAATGTAAATAAAAAAGATAATAATATGTATATCATAGAAAAGTAAAATGAAAAAAAAAAAAAAAAAAAAAGGGGTTGCAATCTCTATTTCACTAAAATGCGTGTATATGTGAATATCGACTATCATCGCTCTTTGAGTTGGTGTGCATATGTAGCGGATATGTATATATATATATATATATATTGATTTTGTGATCATATTGTTAAGCGTGCGATCGATGCCTTTTTTTGTTAGCCATCGAGGGGGGTGATTGTAGCGGGCCTAATATATTATCGATAGAGAAAGATGTTGTAGGGAGCGTGATTGTATAAATGAGATAAAAGTGGGGATATAAGATCTTCTCGGGTCTCGTGATTAAAATATGTTAAGCGTTCGATCTATTTGCCGGCGAGGAGGCCTAGCGATTAGAGGCTCCTGCGCTCAACTGTAACTCGACATTCCCGAAAGGGGTAAGTTATAAAAGCTTTATTTAATTATCTTATTAAAGGCACATTTTGATAAAAGAAAAATATAAAAGAATAAAAAAAAAAAAAAAAAGAAAAAAAAGGAAAATACAAAGGAAATAAAAGAAAAATTGAAATTTGTGTCTACAGCCTTTGGAACGGGGCTATACATAAGAAGGAAGCAAGGCACGCCAACGGGCAAAATTCTTTGGACACAGCAGTTTTCATCAGTCCTGATTATTCTCGAGGTTCCCACGATTAAACACGATTGGTGTACAGAGGATATACGTAAGAAAAGAATATGTTAGTTGATTGAAATTTGTAAATTCTCGAGAGATTCGGACGGTTACGCTGTTGTTAGTATTTTAAAAAATAATTCTTAAAACGATAGATTTCTCTTATTTAAATTTGATATTGAAATTGTATACACGCCGGCAAAGAAAATCAAATTAAAGTAATATAGACGATGCGCGTTATTACATGCGTGTGATCTTAAAAAATCGACATATTTTCAAATGCGAAAACAATTGACTTTTGTATAAATGCGATATAACGATTCCTTCCAACCATTTAGAATTGTACACCCAAACATGTATTCACATATGATATTGTAAATAAAAAATTAAATTATAATAAAATTAAAAAGATATTCCTTACAAAATCATTGATAAAATAATTAAATTATAATTATTTAGTTATAGTTTGATTTTTTAAATAAAATTATTAGTATAATCATCGCTCACTTCCGCTCACAAAAATTCTTTTTGTGTGAAGTTTTCGAGAGTGCGAAGTACCGCTCTATATTCATTTGTTATTGTATATTTCAAATTAGAACTTGGTAACAATTTAATGCCATTTACTTCTGAATTATCTTTTTAAAAATTGTACAATAAAATAGTATATTAAGCAATAAATTTAGAAAATACAGATGTCATGAACTTTTTAGCTTATAACAATATCATAAAATATTTATCTATGAGCCTGGCAAGTAATTTGGTAAATTTAAAATGAGATTTAAAATATTTCGGAATATTTTATAATAAATAATAAAAAAACCGATAAGTAATACAATTTCGATAATATAATTTACTATATAAAATATTTTTAGATTGACAGCTTGAATTTTTTTTTTCAAAAATATAGTATAATATTTGCCTAAAATGTACTATTTTTAAAAGTTTGTTTATTTAATTTCAAAATTTAAATTGAATCACGCTTAGAATAAATAGTTTCTCTGCAAAATAAAATGAAAAATCTTTTGTTTGAAAGAATGATATAATTACTATAATTAAGAAAATTTAAATTAGAATTTTTATTTTTATTTGTATTTTAAAAATAGGAACGATATACATATCGTTAAGAATTGATTTGAACTATTTTATTTTTTATATATTTTATGGATTTAATATTGTTGAAAATATCAATTTTTAAATAACTTTATTCATTAGTTATTGAGAATTTAGGATTCAAATAATACATATTAAAATTTTTCTGCTACCAGAAATTAAAAATTTATAAATGCTAATAAATAAATTTATTTAAAAATTTATACCATCTAATGCATTTCTTCGCCTGAAATTTTGTACTAAAATGTGGAGATAAAACAACTTTTGACTTTGTAATAATTTACGTTATTTAAATTTTGAAAGATTTAAGAAACACTAAAAAATAATTTAAAAGTTTACTATTTCTTCAATTTTTTAAAATAATAATAAGAAAATGAATATCGTGATAATATATCTTTTAAATGAGATTTATTTTTCTCGAAGTTTTCCGTGTCTATAAATTCACTGATGCTGCGTGAACTGCTCTGATACATTAGTATATAACATCAATTTCTTTACTGATGCTGATATTAGTAGATATGAAATTATTATTATTTAATAACGAACAGAAAATAATAACACTATACACTGAAAAAAAAGCCGAACTCACACGCTGCGAAGTCGATTGTTGTGAGTGATTTGGACAACATTCGCAGCTATTAATAACGGAAAATCGCTATATAAGAGTGCGTAACAATATCGCAGCCAATCATTCGAACTTTCTGTATAAAAGATTACAATTGATCGGAGCAGAGCGCTGCGACTAAGCTGCGTTGTGGCTCGCTTCGGCTCTCCGTAGTCTACGGCACAGAAAGCTGAATCCAAGCCCAACGACTAAACTGCTTTGTCGCTCGCTACGGCTCTCCGTAGTCTACCGCACAGAAAGCTGAATCCAAGCCCAGCGGCTAAACTGCTTTGTCGCTTGCTCCGTCTCTTCGCATTGAATCATGCAGAAGGCCGAAGGCAAACACTGCGAATAAACTCTGTAGTCGCTCACTACGGTTCTCTGTACTCTAACGTATACAGAAAGCTGAATTCGAACATAGCGATTTATTGCGTGGTCGCTCGCTTTGAATGCCGATCGCAAGCATTGCGACAACGCTTTGAACACGCTTACTTGGTTAATAAATGTCATTGTAAAAATGATAATTTTTACTTCCTTTTATATTTTTTTTTAATGTTCATGTAATTATGTGAATACATAATTTTGAACTATTTTCAAAAATTTATAATTTATAAATACAGTTATTATGCTTTAATATCTTTGATGATTTTTTTTTATTTTCAGATTTATTAGGACATATTTAAAGTTAAATAGTTAAAAAACTATACTAATAAATCTATTAACAAATCTAAAAATAAAACAAATAAAAAATTGAGAAAGAAAAAAACTTTTTTTAACAAACAATTTATGTAATTATGGATACTAACATTTATGAAGTTATTACTAAACATTAGATTACCTTAATTATATTGTTCCAAATTTCATACGCAAGTTTTATTCACTTGACGAAAAAGGGAAAATATTTACAGATGATTTTTATGCTATTTTAAATTCTTAATTAATTTAGGTACATAATAAATAATAAATATTTCCAAGTAAAAAATACTCAAAACCTGGTAAAACTAAGATTTATTGGTGATATCGTCACTACATATTTACACATGATATCTGATAAAAATGTATTTTTACGTTTTCTTCAAAACAAAGTGCGTTTGAAGAATGAAAATCTTACAATTGATTAAAAATGACTGTTTTTAATACTTTTCCGCAAATTCAGGGGTTTTCAAAAATTGTCTTCGTTATCGCTAAAATTTATTCGTTCTTTATAAAAAAAATATTAAGTTAAGTCATTAAATATCAAATCAACTTAGGCAGTTTTTGTGTATATTCAATATTGATCTTCACCTAACAGGTAAGTTAAAAAGTCTACATATTGTAATTATAACTTAATTTCACTCAAAAAATTTGAGTAAATAAAAATATTCCATTACTTTGAATTTTTAACCCCAAAATTTTTGATTTTTATTTTGGAAACCAAATGGAACATATTCCCAGACTTATTGATTTTTATTATTTAGCCGTGTGAATTCATGTTAAATTTTACGTATATATATATATATATATATATATATATATATATATATATATATCTACAAGTTCTATGGATTTAATGTTATAACTAAGACTATTATTTTATTAAGATTTCATAAAATGGAATAAAATAATATACTAACGAAAATTATTTTAAATAAATTTCAAAGATATATTGGTACATCCTTAAAAGTTTCAACTTTAAATATCACTTTTTTCAAACAATTTTTAAACAGTGACTATTCCATTAAATTAAAAAATACACAACTGTTTGCGAATAAATTATTCATTTTTCAAATTGTTAAACAAAATTCATTTTTTAAAAGCAATATTGCACGGTACCTTGAAAATTTCATTAATAGTATCAAAATTTTCGAAAAATTATATGAATGGTTTTTGCATAAATGGTATGGAAAAAGCAAATTTTCGGAGGTTCTTTCATTAAATATAATTTAAACCACGCAAATAATTTTTAAGAAAACTAAAACAACAAATTTAAGAGCAGGTCGAGTATATTCGTCTTTTTCTAATCAAAGAATTGTTTTTTTTTACAATAACTAATATAATCAAGAAAACGTTAAAAAACTTAAACCATATAGTTTAAGGTGAAAAATTTTCTTTTTCAAGATTTTCTTGAAAACGAAGTAATAAAATTAATTTTTTCTTATCAAAGAAAATTTTGCTTTATTTTATACGAGATGCCGCGTTATCTTCATTTTTTACTAAAATTAGTTTTTGCAAAATTTATTCTTTGATTAGAAAAGAAAAGGAGAAGCGTGACCTTCTCTTAAAACAAGGTACAATCAGGTTCAATATTGAAACTGGTAATGACAATTCCAAGTCAGTAAATGTTCATAAAAAAATTGCTATATAAAGTTACACATGACTCTACTAATGTTTGCTTCTTATAATTATAGTTCTATAATCATATTAAAGTTTATTTAAGAGGTATAATGCAAAAATCGTGATTTTTTATAAAAATTATATAATTTTAAGAAAATTATTGAAAGCGCTGTTCATTATAGATTTACAATAAATTTAGTTTTTTAGTTTGAAATATAATAAAAATTCTTATTTTTCTTGTAAATTTTACTATGTAACATGGGAATTTTTTGCTATAATGGCGGCCTATAACTACGCTACCACTGTTCCTTGTAATTTTTACCAGAAAATTTTTCTAGTTCTCAGTGTAATGTCGAAAATATTTAAAAAAAATTTATTATGTAAAGAAAGTTACTTGTGAAAATAATTTACAATAAAATTATATTAAAAAACATCTTTTTAAAATCGATAATATCACTCCTTTCTCCAAATAATCAATTACTTTGTCATTTATTTATGTAAAGTATAGAATTATATTCAGAATACAGTATTTTTTCTCACCGAATTTCCTTAAAAAATTATTAATTCATTTCAAGATTATCACCTCTCAATCTGAGATTGGATAATTAAAATTAAATATTTTTAACAAATCGATTTTTCTTAAGTTTAATTTTTTACCCTAATTTTTTATATTTATATAATCGATAAATAATCTATATTGAATTAACTATTTTAATATTTTTAAAACTACACATTTAAGTTACCTTTGAAAATTATACTGGAAAAGAAATATTTAAAGTACGTGTAAAAAATATATTTTTTTATGTCTATTTTTCTGTTTTGTATTCATAAACCTGTATCATTTAAAATTTATTATTTTTTCTATTCAAATTAATTACTTATTAACTTAATTCTAGCAATGTTTGTGATTCATTATTTTTGCATGTATAATAGCAATATGCTACTAATTGTTTTCAGTATTTTAATGCTTTTTGAGGATTTACAAGTATATTATCAAAATATAGAGTAACATTGAATAAAACAACTTTTTTTTAATTTTTATTTTTTTTATAATATACATATTTATTGATTAAAATATATACGTGTACACTTGCACACATACTCACTTATCACATACAAATTTTTTTAAATTTGATTCCTCAAATACAAAAACGTTGAAAATTTAAAAATTTTCCAAAATTTCAAAATATACTATCTTTACGATAATTTTTATTTAAAAAAGAACACTAAGAAAAAAATATGATTGTATCAATTGAATTTTTCTGTTAATATATCACAATGAAATATTCTATTCATTTAACAGACGATTTCTGTTAATTTGATGGAATCGTAATATTGATTCAATTTAAAATTTAATTTAATTTAACAGCAAAGTAAGTGTTAACATAGCTGTTACATTTTATTGTATCAAACGTATAAGTTTTCAAGATGATAAAAACTTTTTCATTTATATGAAGCTCACAGAGTTCCAATTTCCAGATATTAACACATAACATATTATAACAATGATCATTATTCGTTTCTTAAGTGAAATTTTTTTTAACATTCTATTAGATATTTTATACATTACACTATTGATATTTACAAATAAAATCTAACATCGCTCGCTAACAAACTAATCGCATCGCATTTATACATACAGCGGATAAATTCATTGGGTCTTATATACTAACTGACGTACAGTCTTACCACTTGCGGGTTACAAGAAATACGCCATCTATTATTATACTATCGAAACGTAACTGTATTGAAAAGCGGAGATTTCAAAATACTTAGTGAATAACATAAAAATCTTTATAAAATATCAACGAAATAAATGACAAATATTTTATTTTGACTAATGTTTTTTTGTGTTAACTGTTATTCAATTATATCAACAGTAGGGCTATTGATATAATTGAATTGAAACATTTGTATTGAAATAATTCATCAGTTAATTTAAGCATGTGCGTATTATTGGTTCAATTTATAAAATTTTGTTGAAATGTAAGTCACACTTTTATTTTGACTTACGTTCTTTTTATTTTAACTGTTATTCAATTATATCAACAGCAGTGCTGTTGATATAATTAAATTTAAAAATTTGTATTGAAATAATTCATCAGTTAATTTGAGCATGCACATTTTATTGATTTAATTCATAAAATTTTGTTGAAATGTAAGTCATACTTTTATTTTGACTTATGTTTTTTTATGTTAACTGTTATTCAATTATATCAACAGCCGTGCTGTTGAATTGGCAGCACGATCGTGATTGGGCTATTTTAACTGCACAGATTCTGTTAGATCAAAAAAATTCAGTCAGATTAACAGCAGATCTGTTAAATCAATAACATTTCAATTGATCTGATGAAATTTTTTTCTCAGTGAATATATATTTATTAGGACAAAGTTTTGCGAAATATTCAATGCGTGCGTTTTTTTAAAATAAATAATTCTATTTTCTTCCATTGATTATAATTTTATTCAAAATCAAAATTTTTAGTTGTGTTGACTTCACTTAAGTTCAATAACTAAAATAAAAAGCAAAATTTATTCTAAAAACATTTCAAAATGTGCTATTCATTGAAAATCGCAACCATCAATACCAATTTCAATATAAATCAACGTTGAAGTTGTGAAAAGTCAAAAGTTTTCATTGGAATCTTATAATATTGTAATTCTTAATTTTAAAACATTATTTGTCTAAATTTTAAAGAACACAATTGTTTTCATACATATGAGTTTGATTATCGAAATAATTTATCAGATTAACATAAAATTAACGCAAGAAAATTTTTATAATTTTTAATCGATAAGAGACTTAGATCAACTTTATAAATCTAATATATTTTTAATGTGAATCATAATATATATATGTGTGTGTGTATAATACAATAATATTTTCTAAAACTAGTTATTTCTCAATTTAGCACTTATATGTTAGGACGGGTTTTTCTAAAGAGTTGTATCTCTCACGAAAACCCCGTCCTTCTTACATTTAACTTTATTTTCACCTTCCGGAGTTGAGAGCTTCTATCTAAGGAGTATATTCGGCCTGATCTATACGAAAATGTCATAAAATAAACACTCCGATCACAATAATAACTCTAAGTTAAAGGAATGATTGAGTCACAAAGGTTTTTCTAATCATGTGACATAAATAAATTTTCAAAGAATAGAATACGAAAAGTTTTTATTTTTTTCCTCTAATGTGATGCGCATAAGAATTACATATTATTTTTGTTTTTTTTTTCAATTCAATGCGCGGAACTCAGCTTAATGTTTAAATACATATATTTGACGGGCATTATGTTATCTTAAAAGACAATGTACAATTTATTTTTACACCGTTTCTAAGTACTAAAAATAATTACTTAATTCCAATAACGGAGGATACTCATGTAAAAATTACTTACTTCAGACGCTTTTATTTAAATTTAAGATTTTTTAATTGAACGTGCTAAACTCGATTTTCGTATGCAATTAACTGCCTAATATACATGATTTATACACTAAAGTACGGACACATAATTTATATGAAAATACCTAATCGTACCAAATTTTACTCAAAATTAAAGTATACCTTATAAAAATCGGTTATGAGTGTTATTATGAAAAGGATTGACTTGTTTTTCTATTCATTTGAATTTTCATAAAAATATGTAGTTTTTAAAATAATTATTACTTTAACGTCTAATTCTGTTCAATGTCTGTCCAAGCAACTTATTTCTGTGGCATATTTATTAATTGTTATGAAGTACATTAAAAAAATATTTTTTTAGATAACTTAAAAAGAAAATTATTTAATTTTATCGACGGCCCCTAACTATATAATCCTATCTCCGAGCTCCGAATCATAACAGCTTACGTCGTTCTTATAATAAAGGTCAGTGATATAAAATTGAAATATGTCGGGCATTCTTTATTAGTTTAATAAATCCACTTGAGTAACAATTACTTGCAAAACTCCCACAATATATCTCTAATAAAGTTACATAATTAAATAAAATTTTTCACTTATATGAATTCATCAAAAGTACATTCTAAAAATCTTTACAAATAATTTATTGTCAACCCGCGAAAATTTTCTAACGCAAGGTGCGCTGATTTCCTTTTATTATCTATGCAATATTGTATAAAATTATTTATTATAATAATTTTAAAAATAACTTATCTGCTGATGACAAGGGTGACCGGCGGAGCAGCATTGCCGGCTCTCCTGGTCTCCCATGCCTGCTCTGGCTGCATTGGCCTCTGATTATCTGCTTCCCTTTTTCTTATTTGTCGGTATATCTACACCACCGGTGCACTTCAATCCACGTGTATGACAACTCGGGTCGTTGTCCACGGAATTTGTGTCGTTAATTTTTTTAATTAAAAGCTACACAGTGACAAGGTGGAAATTTGAAGTTGCAGCTGCAGCCTCGCGGGCTGCAGCCTACACGTACTGCCCTTAGGCCTGGTCGCGCACGTCTCTCTCGAGAAAATTTTTCTTCGCTTGACAATCTTTCGTCAAGCCAGCTTCAAACGTTTTTAATTGTTGTGGGGGAGAGCGCGAAGACAGAGAAAGGTAGTTCTCTCTCTCCGTTGCTCTTACCCGTCTTATGCATGGGAACCGACGCTAAGTCCCCACTTCAACTCAACGAAGTAGAGAAAGAGTGGAGACGAAGCAAAGGCTCCCGTCAACGATCGAGCTTGGCTTCTTGGAAAATTGATAACAGCGTGAAAAGAAATTGGCCTTGATGCTTTTAAGACCCATTTCTCCTCATCATTGTAATAAATTAAAAGAATAATTTTAAGAGTTAATAGATAAATAAAGAAAATTAGGAGGCGAGAATGGTGTCACTTAACATTATAAAAAGCATTTTAAATTTAAATAAAAAATTTATCAAACTATAAATATTATTTGAATATTTTAACATCATGATAAAAATTATGAAATTTCATTAAATAATATTTGGCAAGACTAGGGAGTAGTTTTTTTTAAACACCGTTTTTTAGTCACAATAAAATTCAATGGATCATCAAATTTATCCATAAGCGAGGCAACATTAAGGGGATGTAAAACGGACACTACACCTGTACTCATGAGTTTGGCCTATCTTTTCATCATATTGCAAAACTTGAGAAAAAGAAATGCTTTAGTTTGTAGCATTTACCATGAAGATTATTCAGTTAAATTTTCAAATAAATTCATTCATTAGTTTTTCAGAATTTTGGGTTCCAACATAACATATTAAGAGCAGCCCGGATTCGCTGTCCTTGTCTAATTGGCATTTTTGTTATTTACTCAAGTATTAATCGGTGTATCTGCAAATTGAAGGTTAAGCGCAATAGATATTATTATTACAAATATTTATGCACAAGAAAAAAAAAATCTATCGCTTTGTTTTTGAGAAAAGTAAGGAACGCGAAAATATTAGAAACATAATCTTTTACTTCGGCGTTCCTTACTTTTCTCAAAAACAAATCGGTAGATTTTTTTTTTCTTGTGCATAGATATTCATAATAATAATATCTATTGCGATCAACCTTTATTTTGAAGATACACCGATTAATACTTGAGTAAATAACAAACAACTCAATTGTTACTCGGTCGGTATCAGGTTCTACTCCGGCCTGCTGTTAAAATTTTTAGATTTTGTACAAGAAATCTAAAATTCTGAGAAACTAATGAATGAATTTATTTAAAAATTTAACTGAATAATCTTCATGGTACATACTACAAACTAAAGCATTTATTTTCTTAAAATTTTGCAATAAAATAAAAAGATAGTAAATATTTATGAGTACAGGTGTAATATCCATATTACATCTCCTTAAAGAAAATTGTGATACGATGACATTTAAAAATATAATATTTAATAAATTGCCATACGGCTTTCGAAGCCTCAGGAAAATTTTTTTCCAACGCTATTACTATTTTAACGGCATGTCGGAGCTGCAGCAATCGAGTTTTGCTTTTTTTATTTTATCAATATCTTTTTAAATTCTTAAATTAAACGAATATAATGACTTGTCCGCACTAAAGCTATATTTATACAATAATTTTTGTTAAAATAAAAAATCATTTGGACTTTTTATTTTTTTATGAGCTTGGATTGGAAATTAGATATCAAACTCGACAAACCTAACCTTAAAATACGACATATTGAAAGTTTTTATTATAACTTTGTATGTATAATATTTTGGTGGATTTCTTGAGTTGTCCGCACTAGAGTTTAATCTTACAAATTTTTTCTTTGTAGCAAAGAAACTCGATTAAACGCATCGTTTATTCATAAGTTAAGATTGGAAATATTATTAGAAGGCGGACAGCTTCGTCATGCTCTTAAAAGCTAGTTCTATAGCCTTTAATATAATATTATCTCCTACTACTCGATAGCGGTATTTAGATCCAACTACAACATAACCAACTTTTATTGAGTCTAAAGGGCCACAAATAATTATGTTAACAGTAATTGGCAATTCAAAATTTGAATAAATTTTTGAAAACCCCTGAATTTGCGGAAAAGTATTAAAAACAGTCATTTTTAATCAATTAATTGTAAGATTTTCTTTCTTCAAACGCACTTTGTTTTGAAGAAAACGTACAAATACATTTTTATCAGATATCATGTGTAAATATGTAGTGACGATATCACCAATAAATCTTAGTTTTACCAGGTTTTGAGTATTTTTTTCTTGGAAATATTTATTATTTATTATGTACCTAAATTAATTAAGAATTTAAAATAGCATAAAAATCATCTGTAAATATTTTCCCTTTTTCGTCAAGTGAATAAAACTTGCGTGTGAAATTTGGAACAATATAATTAAGGTAATCTAATATTTAGTAATAACTTCATAAATGTTAGTATCCATAATTACATAAATTGTTTGTTAAAAAAAGTTTTTTTCTTTCTCAATTTTTTATTTGTTTTATTTTTAGATTTGTTAATAGATTTATTAGTATAGTTTTTTAACTATTTACCTTTAAATATGTCCTAATAAATCTAAAAATAAAAAAAAATCATCAAAGATATTAAAGCATCAATAACTGTATTTATAAATTATAAATTTTTGAAAATAGTTCAAAATTATGTATTCACATAATTACATGAACATTAAAAAAAAATATAAAAGGAAGTAAAAATTATCATTTTTTTCAATGATATTTATTAACCAAGTAAGCGTGTTCAAAGCGTTATCGCAATGCTTGAGATCGGCATTCAAAGCGAGCGACCACGCAATAAATCGCTGTGTTCGAATTCAGCTTTCTGTATACGTTAGAGTACAGAGAACCGTAGTGAGCGACTACAGAGTTCATTCGCAGTGTTTGCCTTCGACCTTCTGCATGATTCAATGCGAAGAGACGGAGCAAGCGACAAAGCAGTTTAGCCGCTGGGCTTGGATTCTTTTCTGTGCGGTAGACTACGGAGAGCCGTAGCGAGCCACAACGCACCTTAGTCGCAGCACTCTGCTCCGATCAATTGTATTCTTTTATACAGAAAGTTCGAATGATTACACTGAAAAAAAGAAATGTTAAATTCAAAGAAATATATTTTGTAAAAATGAAAATGTTTAAATCAAACAACTGATTGCTTGAAACAAACAAGACATATTTGAAATCTGTGAATATTTTTTTGAAAACAAAAAATAATTTATTTGAAAGATAAATTTATTGTTTCGAAGAAAGTTTATTTAATTCTATAAATGCATTTTTTTAAATAAAAAAATGGAATTTTTAAATTAAATAAAAATATTTTGAAACAATTCAAAAATATCTTTAAATAAATATTTATTTAAATTAAAAAAATTATCTTTTGAATTTAAAAAATTTTTGCTTGATCTAAATAAATATTGACTTAAATCAAGCATACTAAATTTAATTTTAAAAAATTTTTAATTAAATTAAAAGAATGATTTATTCAAAGCTATAACTTAGTATGTTAAAAATTTAAAAAAATAGTTATTCACAAGAAAAAAGGTGTGTTCCAAACAAACAAATACTTTTTTAAATCAATATTTCTCTAATTCAAAAAAAATAATTTTATTATCTTAGAGAAATAATTTTTTGTTTCAAAGATTTTGGTGATTTAATCAAGTATTCAATTCTTTGGCTTAGTAGTAAAAAAGTAAAGATATGAAGTCTTTAAATTGATCAAATAAATCTTTGTTTCAAACATATAAATCATTGTTTTATACAATCATAATTGACTTTTAAGGAAATTATTTGCTTGATTAAAAGAAATTATAAAGGTGGATTTCGAGACAGTATTTTTTCAAAACAAAACATTGATTGACAAAGTTAATCAAATGAGTTTTTTGTTTTAAAGAATTCGGTAATATCATCAAGCATTCAATTCTTTGATTTAAGACTAAGAGAGTAGACATACGAATTTTTTAAATTTATAAAATGAATCTTTATTTCAAATTAATAATTATTTGTTCTATACAATCATACTTTACTGTAAAAGAAATTATTTGTTTGATCCAAAGAAATTATTGGAAAATTTGAAAAAACTATTTTTTAAAAACAAAACATCGATTAACAGATTTAAAAAAATGGTGTGTTTGTTTTAAAGAATTTGGTATTATAATCAAGCATTCGATGCTTTGATTTAGGAGTAAGAGAGTAAACATGCGAATTCATTGAATTGATCAAATCAATCTTTGTTTCAAATAAATAATTATTTGTTTTATGCAATCATATTTGACTGTAAAAGAAATCATTTGATTGATTCCAAGAAATAATTAAGGAGAATATGAAAACAGTATTTTTTCAAAACAAAACATTGATTTACTGATATAAAAAAATGGTTTTTTTGTTTTAAAGAATTTGGTAATATAATCAAGCATTCGATTTTTTGATTTAGAAGTAAGAAAGTAATCATACGAATTCTTTGATTCGATCGAAAGAATCTTTGTTTCAAATAAATAATTATTTGTTTTATAAAACTATAATTGCCCGTGAAAGAAATTATTTGTTTGAGTCAAAGAAATTATTAAGGAGAATTGGAAAACAGTATTTCTTCAAAACCAAACATTGATTTACAGATTGAAAAAAATGGTTTTTTTGTTTTGAAGAAATTGGTAATATAATCAAGCATTTAATTTTTTTATTTAGGAGTAGGAAATTAAACATACAGATTCTTTGAATTTATAAAATGAAGCTTTCTTTTAAAAAAATAATTATTTGTTTTAATCAATCATACTTGACTGTAAAAGAAACGGTTTGTTTAATTCAAAGAAATCATTATTGATAATTTCAAAACAGTATATTTTCAAAACGCAAATTTAATTGACAGTATCTAAAAAATTGATTTTTTTGTTTTATAGAATTCTGTTATATAATCACGCATTCGATTCTTTGATTCAGTAGAAAGAAAGTAAAAATACGGATTCTTTAAACTAATCAAATAAATCTTTGTTTTAAATAAATAATTAATTGTTTTATACAACTATACTTGACCGTTATTAAAATTATTTGTTTGATTCAAAGAAATTCTTAAAGAGAATTTAAAAACAGTATTTTTCAAAACAAAATATTGATTGACAGTATCAAAACAATGATTTTTTTGTTTAAAAAAATTTGGTTATGTAATCAAGCATTCGACTTTTTAATTCAGTAGTAAGAGAGTAAACATAAGAATTCTTTGAATCAATCAAATGAACTTTTGTTTCAAACAAATAATTATTTGTTTCTACAACTTTATATGACCGTTAATAAAATTATTTGTTTGATTCAAAGAAATTATCAAGAGGAATTTAAAAAAAGTATTTTTCAAAACAAAATATTGATTGACAGTATCAAATCAATGATTTTTTTGTTTTAAAAAATTTGGTTATATAATCAAGCATTCGATTTTTTAATTCAGTAGTAAGAGAGTAAACATACGAATTCTTTGAATCAATCGAATGAACTTTTGTTTCAAACAAATAATTATTTGTTTTTACAACTTTATTTGACCGTTAAAAAAATTATTTGTTTGATTTAAAGAAATTATCAAGAGGAATTTGAAAAAGTATTTGTTTTAAACGAAATATTGTTTGACAAATTAAAAATAATAGTTTTTTTGTTTTAAAGAATTTAGTTGTATAATCAAGCATTCTACTTTTTAATTCAGTAGTAAGAGAGTAAACATACGAATTCTTTGAATCAATCAAATGAACCTTTGTTTTAAACAAATAATTATTTGTTTTATACAACTTTATTTAACCGTTAAAAAAATTATTTGTTTGATTTAGAGAAATTATTGAAGAGAATTTAAAAACAGTATTTTTTTAAAACAAAATATTGATTGACAGTATCAAAACAATGATTTTTTTGTTTTAAAAAATTTACCCAGAACGCAAAGCTTTGACACAATGACAGCATATCGAAAGCATGCGTGGCGCATGCATGATGTCCAGCTGCCCCGGCTTTTGACCGTCATATGCTGAGCACGTGACAATTTATAAATTATTCCACACGACAAGTTTACAATGTGCCAGCATTATGCTGAATTCAAATATTAGCGATTGAATATCATCACGGTTGCAAACACATTGGTAGTATAACTGCAGTACACGCGATGAGCACGCGTGACCAAAAATTGCTTAGCACGTGCTGCTATTAGGGTAGTTATATAATCAAGCATTCGACTTTTTAATTCAGTAGTAAGAGAGTAAACATACGAATTCTTTGAATCAATCAAATGAACCTTTGTTTCAAACAAATAATTATTTGTTTTTTACAACTTTATTTGACCGTTAAAAAAATTATTTGTTTGATTCAAAGAAATTATTAAGAGGAATTCAAAAAAAAGTATTTGTTTTAAACAAAATATTGTTTGACAAATTAAATATAATGGTTTTTTTGTTTTAAAGAATTTAATTATATAATCAAGCATTCGATTCTTGGATTCAGTAGAAAGAAAGTAAACGTACGGATTCTTTAAATTAATCAAATGAATCTTTGTTTTAAATAAATAATTAATGGTTTTATACAACTATACTTGACCGTTAAAAAAATTATTTGTTTCATTTAGAGAAATTATTAAAGAGAATTTACAAACAGTATTTTTTTAAAACAAAATATTGATTGACAGTATCAAAACAATGATTTTTTTGTTTTAAAAAATTTAGTTACATAATCAAGCATTCGACTTTTTAATTCAGTAGTAAGAGAGTAAACATACGAATTCTTTGAATCAATCAAATGAACCTTTGTTTGAAACAAATAATTATTTGTTTTAGAAAACAATATTTTACCGTTAAAGAAATTATTTGTTTGATTCAAAGAAATCATTAAGAAGAATTTGAAAACAGTATTTTTTTAAAGCGAAATATTGTTTGACAGATTAAAAAAAATGTTTTTTTTTGTTTCAATGAATGTGATAATATAATCAAGCATTCGATTCTTTGTTTTAGAAATTAGAGAGTAGACATACGAATTTGTTGAATTCATAAAATAAATCTTTGTTTTAAGTTAATAATTATTTGTTTCATACAACTACACTTGACCTTTGAAGAAATTATTTGTTTGATTTTTAAAGAAATCATTAAGGAAAATTTGAAAACAGTATTTTTTTGAAACCAAATATTGATTGACATATTTAAAAAAATGGTTTTGTAGTTTCAAAGAATTTGGTTATATAATTAAGCTTTCGATCCTCTGATTCAGTAGTAGAAGAGTAAACATACGAATTCTCTGAATAGATCAAATGAATCTTTGTTTTGAATAAATAATTATTTGTTTTATACAGTCATACTCGCCTGTAAAAGAAATTATTTGTTTGATACAAAGAAATTTGTAAGAAGAATTTTAAAACAGTATTGTTTCAAAACAAAACATTGAGAGATACAAAAAAATGTTTTTTTTTAATTTTAAAGAATGTGGTAATATAATTAAGCATTCAATTACTTAAATACTAGTAAAATAGTAAAGATACTAATATTTTGAATTAATTAAATAAATCTTGGTTTCAAATAAATGATTCTTCGTTTTATACAATCGTACCCGTCCGTTAAAGAAATTATTTGTTTGATTCAAAAAAATTATTTCGGCATAAAGCTTTAAATTTCGTCCGCTTGGTGGAAACACTTTTTTTCTAAACTCGCAAGTTCAGAGAAGCCTCCTCAGTTCATATATAAGAAAATCGTAAAGTCAAACCTATTAACGTAACGCACCGCAAGCGATTGCGATACTTGAAACGTCGATAGGGAAACATTGATAAGTTAAGATTAGCGAGCGATAACTTTAATTACATGTATTATTTGTATTTAAAATAAAAAATATATGCTGTATAAGAATAAGCGAATATATATGAAATTATAAAGTTTCTTCTGAATATATATATATATTTATACTCTGAAAATAATTAGTATTATAAATAATAGAGGTTAATAAAAATGACAAATCCACAATCATCAATTATTTAAAACACACAAATTTTTGAAAAATTTATTATAGTTTCAAAGAAATATTTTTTTGAAACAAAAATATATTTATTAAAAACAAACATTTGTGTGTTTCTTATAAACAATTGAAAAAAAAATTTGTGAATTACAAAGAAATATTTATTTCTTTTGAGTAAATGAGTTATTCAAAGAAAAAAATATTTCTTACAAATAATCACATATTTATTAAAAATAATTATCTATTTGTTTCTTTCCTACAGATTTTTTAAGAAATGAGTCTTTTTTTTAAAAAAATATATATTTCTTTTAAGTAAATAATTTTTAAAAGTAAAAAAATATTTCTTACAAGCAAACAAGTATTTATTAAAAAGAAACATCTATTTGTTTTTTTCCGACAGATTTTTGAAAAAATGAGTCTTATTTAAAAAAAATATATGTTTCTTTTAAGTAAATGTTTTTTGTAAGTAAACAAATATTTGTTACAATCAAACAAGTATTTATTAAAAAGAAACAACTATTTGTTTCTTTCCGACAGATTTTTAAAGAAATGAGTCTTAGATTCGAAAAAATATTTTTGTTCTTAAATAAATTTTTTTTTTAAAGGAATAAATATTTCTTACAAACAAACACATATTTATTAAAAACAACATCAATTTGTTTGTATCCGACAGAATTATAAACAAATTATTTTAGATTTAAAGAAATGTTTTTTCTAATTTAAAATTTAGATTTTTTAAATTAAATATTTCGTTTTTTACATCTAAGAAATATGTTTTTAATTTTAAAAAATTCACTTCTTTGTTTTAGAGAAATCGTGTGTTTGGCACTATTGAAACACACCATTTCTTTGAAACAAAGAAATTTTCTTTCATTCTATCAAATTTTTTTTTCAGTGTAGCTGCGATATTGTTACGCACTCTTATATAGCGATTTTCCGTTATTAATAGCTGCGAATGTTGTCCAAATCACTCACAACAATCGACTTAGCAGCGTGTGAGTTCGGCTTTTTTTTCAGTGTATTAACAGTCAATCATTAAAAATTTATATACATAAGATTAGATATAGGGCGCGCTTGCGCGCATGGATTTTCTAGTGACATAAAAATAACATGGGCTCTCGTGTAACTCAGCAAAAATCAAATTTTCAAATTGCAAGAAAAAAAGCATATTTAGGACGATTTTCAAATGTGTGCCAATAATATTGAACAAAAATTTACTAAAAAATAATCTGGTAAGAGTCTATTGGCATATAAATCCACCGTGTAACAGAGCTTTGGTCATAGGCCCATATGGGAAAAACTTTTGAAAGTAATTATAAATAACTGATTATAACTGTAAATAAGTGTTGAAAAATGTCAGAATTGAGACATAAATAACAGTTATTTACAGTTATTTACACCTATTCACAATTATTTATAATTATTTACAGTTATTTACACCCATTTACAATCATTCATAATTAAGAGAAGGTCACGTATCTCTGTCCTTTTCTAATCAAAGAATTGAGTTTTTTACAGAAACTAATAACTTTAGCAAAAAATGAAGAGAAAGCCGCATCTCGTAATAAAAAAAGCAATATTTTCTTTGATAAGAAAGAATTAATTTTATAGCTTCGTTTTCAAGAAAACCTTGAAAAACTTAAATCATAGAGGTTAGGGTGGACAATTTGGTTTTTTAAGGTTTTCTTGAGAACGAAGCAATAAAATTAATTTTTTGTTATTGAAGAAAATATTGCTTTTTTTGATACACGATGCGGCTTTCTCTTCATTTTTTGATAAATTTATTAGTTCTTGTAAAAAAATCATTTCTTTGATTAGAAAAGGACAGAAATATGTGACCTCCTCTTAATTAGTTATTTAGATTTATTCACTTTTTTTACAATTATTCACAGTTATTTACGATTATTTATAGCAACGAATATAGACGCTTATAAAAGCGTACTCTTAAACGGGAAATGTCTGCCAAAAATGTGTTACCCAGCTACCGAGGGCGCCACTAGATCCCGCCATGTATTTTTATATTTATATATATATCAAATTTTTCATATGTATAGATATACGAACAATGTTAAAGTGTTACCCAGCGTTTCGGACAAAAAATTTAACCCGGAAGTATCCTTCTATAAGCGTCTATCTTCTTATTTATAGTTTTTTTACAGTTTTTTACAGTTATTTACATTTTCGAAAATTTTTACAAAGTTTTTCAATTTTTTTATACATATATGTGAAAACTTTTCAAATTGTGAATAACTGTAAATAATTGAAAAAATACTATGAAAAATTGTAAATAATTGTAAATAACTATAATTAATTGTTAATAATTATTAATAACATTCAATTATTCACTAATTCAAAAAATTTTGAAAATGTGAATAACCGTAAATAATTATGAATAATTATAAATAACTTTAAAAAACTGTTAATAATTGTAAATAATTGTAAATAACTGTTGATAACTGTAAATAACTGTAAATAGTTAACAGAATAACTTTTCTTATTATTTAAAATGTTCTGAATCCGATCATGTGCTTAATTAATGGGCTCACCGTGCAGAATTTAATAAAATTAGAGTTAAGAAGGGGCCGAACTATCTGTCTTTGTCTAATAGCGTTTTTCATCATTTATGTAAACACTATCCGGTATAACAAGAAAAAAATAGCAGCCCCCGCTAGATATTAGTATAATTAGTAAATTTTGTAATAATAACCAAATTTTTTACTGCATAATTTTTGACTAATTAGAGACCTACTAGCAATCTAGAATATAACCTATCTTTTTTTGGTAAGTCTCTAATTATTCAAAAACTAGGCAGTGAAAAAATTTGGTTGTTATTACAAAATTTACTAATTATACTAATATCTAGCGGGAGCTGCTATTTTTTTCTTGTTATACCGGATAGTGTTTACATAAATGATGAAAAACGCTATTAGACAAAGACAGATGGTTCGGCCCCTTCTTAAAGATCAAATTTTTTTGTATAGGCTCTTATGGGACTGTGAATAAAACATATTAAAATTGAGTATTTGCAGAACAGGGTGTGATTTTCTGAAAAACATACAGAGAAACAAATGTTTAGAATAAAGTTTCCCCTTACAAACGATGTCTAGTAAACTATTCATAACCGAAAGATAGCTTTTTGAGTTGGAGTCTAGATTTTTAATGGAATGTCTTCAAAATACTGTTACAAATGAGAATTTCGATATGCCCCAGCTCAAAAACGTGTGCTAAATTTAGGAGAAATGTTTAAGAGTAGGCCAGAGAGCAGTTGTGATTACCCTCTGAGGAGTGAAAATGTTATTTTATTATAAATAAAATAATTATCGAGCGCAATTTTTCATATATGATTGTATAATAGACGTTTTTTTCATAAATTTTACCATATTTTAAACGAAAAGTAAGTAACAGTACTTAGAGTTTAATAAACAGCTGTAGTATAAAATTTTTAATTTTTTAAAATTTTCTTCAATTATTTTTGGCGAGCGCAATAAAAAAATAAATTTTGTAAATATATTCAAAAATTTAATGCATTCCATTACGTATAGCAGGAGAAAATTAAACAACGGATTTTCGATTCTCGGTGGGTATTGAATCTGCTCTGGCCTGCTCTTAAGAAAAAAATTACGCTTTTTAGCATTTTTTTTCTTTCAAGCCTGAATATCTCGATACGTATCACATCCACGTTAAAAATTAATAAAAGTAAATTTACTCGCAATAAAATTTCCTAACGAAATATGTTTTTCCGATTAGTGAAAAAAAAATTTCCGCGCTATAAGAATGAAAATTTGTGAAAAAAATGTCAAAAAATGACCTTTTGGGAAATTGCCCGTAGGGAAATAAAGAAATCATTTGATGCTTTTGAAAATGTGTCTAGAAAAACTTTAAGTTATTATGAAAAAAATAACGTAAGTTAGAACACGATATCTTTTATCGTTTTTGCACAATAATTTTGCAATTAAGGTCGCTCTGGAAAATCTGAAAATTTTGAAAATCTTGCCAACCGCTAAATACAAGCTTGTATTAGTCGCTGATTTTTTTACGTATACACTGAGAGAATATTGGTATAAATGCTGCACTTACTAGTACAGCAGAACTCTAAAACGCATGAATTGATTCGTCCTTCGATTTGGTGCTGCTGCTGTCCCGAAACAGTGCAGCATTCGTCTTAGTCTTGCGCTTATGATATACAAAAAGCGCCTACGATATCTGAAAAGCGCCTCTGGTGGACGAAAAGAGAAACTCAGCTGATGTATATTAGTCGTTTTGGGACGGCTGGGCCCCCGAATCTTGTGGCGCTTCTGCACGAATCGACGATGCAGCGGCTGTACTTAGAGTTTCCAGCAGACGAGCCAATGTTCTCTCAGTGTAGAAGAGCATCAAGTTTAACCTTTAGAGGGCCGGAATACGCATCTAGGCGTAAGGGGTCTGACTCACCAACATCGCAACTTAGTTTGGCTCTAACTCAGGGACCTTAGACCACATTCCTATAGAAAAATTCGATTTTCAAATTTTTCAAAACTCCGGCCCTCTAAAGGTTAAACAATTATTATAAAGTAAAATAGCACTAAGTTCGAAGTATGTCTCCTTCTCCGATGCTCGACAGAGAGCGAGGGAACCTTAATGGACTCTCTTTTCTAACTTGAGCTCTTCGTGCTATTTTAATCCTACGTTTCAGAGTTCTTAGCTATTACATTTACAGTTAAAATAGACTTAATATTGTACATCTGTTTTCTACTAAACTCGCAAGTCTTGACCTCGAATGTCGTAGTTATTTGTATAATTTTGATATCTGATAAACTACGAATTTCGAGAATGATAAATAAGAAATATCGAAGTAGGGTCAGAGTCCCGATTACTGAGTCTGTCCCGAACACTGTGTTCTTGTATTTAATTGTTTTTATAAAATAAATTTTATAACAAAATTGAAGAAAAAAAATATTGTGATAAAATAGAAAGTATAATCTTTAATTTGCAAAAATTAATTCTACATTATATCAATTAATGTTTCGTACAAAAATTTTTTAAAATTATTATATTGATTTTTAACGATTTACTGTTGATTTCTTAAGAAAAACCTTAAGGATATGCACAATGTTTGAACATGATTAATTACTTATAAAAATGCATTTACGTATTGCAAAATGAATTATATTACAATAAAATACTTAAATTTTATAATAAACACAAAAAAATTATTTTAAAAACCTATTTTTATTTATTTTTATGCAAATTCCAGTAATACAGCATGATTTTAAAAGCTGACCATATTTCTGTGCTCCCGCGCGCGACTTCTCAACCTTACTTCTATTGTTGTATTTATATTACTTGTTCTATATGTGAAGCTCGCTATTCGTAAAGGTTTTAACGTTTATGCATATCGTTAGTGTACATTAAACTATATAAAACATTGAATATAAACATAAATATTTTAATAATATTGTTTTTTTCTTTTGTAATACATAAAAATAAATAAAAATATAAAAAAACGTGTTCTTCATACCAAAGAGGTTATGTTGCATATAAAAAAGGAACTCGGTATTTTGAAACACGGACTTGTGGACAGGGCACAGTAACTGGAGGAACAGTAATATGACGAAAGACTTTTGCAAAGCGCAGTAATTCGTACAAAATAATTTTTTTTTATTTCGGCTGAAATTCGATGAAATTATATAATTTTAATAATAAAAAAAATTGCATTGGATACAGGGATGATTGAAGTATGCATACGCATTCATAGAAATCAAAATGTTAATAATTTGAATTAATGATGGATCTATTTCTTTGAAGATTATCTTAATGACACAGTAATCGGGACTCTGACCCTATATAACTACGATAGTCTTCGTAGTTAAAGCTTCGATATTTTCATCAAAGTTCTACCTACTAAAAGTTTTTCAGTGTATAGATTCACTTAAACCATGATTATTTTGTAATATTTATAGCAGTTTATCACAAAGGAAATAAATGAAATCGTTTTTTTTTAAACAAGTTATATGTATAAATTACATTTAGGAAATTTACACGCAAATATTTTTAGAAGCATATAACGTAATTTATAATTAATTATTTATTGTATTTGGTAGGAAAATTTTACGTAAAAAAAATTTTGTTAAACTGAAAAAGTTTTCATTTTTTTTTTAACAATTCAACTATTATGATTTTATACTAGCTGAGAGTTCCATTATTACATTTTACTATTGCATATTATTATTATAGTTTTTAGTTTTATCTTAACTACTTGGAATTAAAAATACACGTGATTTGATATCTTATTCGGTAATTGACCAATGTCTCAGTTTTACTGATTTTATGCTGCTGTTAAGTCCTGGCTTTCACCAGGACTAAATAAAAATGTATGATTTGATTATGTTGAATATTTTTGTATGATTTTAAATATGAATTTGAATTAATTTGGAATAATTGAATTAATTATTAAATTATAATTATGAAAGATAAATATATGTATAATCTAGTGGTGAAATGAACTCCACCAATATTTAATTGAGTAAACCGTTCTCACAATTGAAATATATTGAAGAATATTTATTTAGAGTACTTGAATAGAGAATATATAAATTGAATATTCTTACCTTGATTGATTCAAATAGATGCAGGCTGAATACAGACAGACAAAGAATAGATATAGGCACGATTTGAAATAAGACTCGAGTCGAATATAAGTAACTTTTAAGATATTTATTAGACACTTATAAAATAATTAATATTGAATACAGTAACTTTATTTGAATTCGAATTTGAATTTGAATTACAGGATTTATGACTTGGTACCAACAATGATCCTGGGGTAGTGCCCACTGTCGTCAATTTCAGTCGGCTTTTATAATATTTATCTTGACATAATTTCATTAAGTAATAAGTGGATCTTGCTTGTTTTATGATTTAATAATTTCGAAGTCAACGAATTTCGTTGCTTAATATCAACTTAAAGTTTCTTTACTGCTTAGGTTAACACATTCTTTTATTGTTCGTTGACTGTTTAATTAGTTCATCAATATCATGTTAAGAAAAAGATATTTAGAAATTATAAATTGAAAAGTAATATAAAAGATACGTTGTGACGTAACACCTTGGGGCTCAAAAGATTGCATATCAGAAGGATAGGCAATCGTAAAAACAAAACAGTTATCGAACAATTTACAGATAATTATTACAAGCTTAATTGATAAATATACATATTTTTCTATTTGAATAGATACTAATACACAAGGGTACGTTTTATTTCGTAAACCTTGGGACTCAAAGATTGTATATTAACAATCGTAATAAGTAGTAAAATGTATTTTACAATGATTTTGGTGTGTTTTACAAAAGGTGAATAACATATTGCTAATGCAATTCAGCAAAAGAAAATAACAATATTCGATATGTCGTACAAAATATAGGTGAATGACATGTAGGTGTGCAATTTAGATTTTTCTTTTGACTCATTACAAAAATCATTACATATATATATATATAGATATAAATTGTTTGTTTGTTTTTTTTACATTCCTTTACCTTTCACTATTTAGTGATAATATAGAAAATTTATAAGTTTTATAAATCATAATATTAATGTTAAATTCAAATATCTTAGTTATCAATCGTTTCAAATTTGATGAATCATAAAATTTTTATATTGCAGAAAAAAAAAATAATTAGTGTATTAGATATTTTTAGATTCATAATTTATTAAGAGGATATCGTAGTTCTGCTCCTCCTAATAATATTTTTATTCAAAGTTCATGAGTAAATAGTGCGTCAAATCAAATTCTTTCACTTCAGTAAGAAAATTCGTAAGATTAATCCTTAGCGCGGACAAGTCAAGAAATTTATCAAAATAATATACATAAAAAGTTATAAACAAACTTTCGATATATACTATTTTGAGGTTAGGTTTATCGAGCTTGATATCTAATTTTCATTCAAAGTTCATAAAAAAATATGAAGCTAAATTGAATTTTTAATTTAACAAAAATTATTGTATTAATATAGTTTTAGCGCGGACAAGTCATTATATTTGCCCAAATAGTGAATTTAAAAAGATATCAGTAAGATAAAAAAAGCAAAACTCGATTGCAACAACTACGACATCCCGTTAATTGTTTTCTTAAATGAGTAAAAATAATAAAATAATGCTAAGTTATTTGATAAATTATAAGCCTTACTTAGATTATTTGTATAATTTTAATTATAACAATCCTTTTGTTTTTTTGTTTAATTTTAAAAATATGATTCTGAAATATGCTATGTTTTATAATACTTGAATATATATGAATGACATATGATTAGTGTCATTCACCCCTTCCCGCACGAAGTTGAATCGGAATCGATTCAGCAAACAAAACAAAAAGATTGTTTTACAATGAACGTAAAATTAACTTCTTAATAAACTTAAAGTATCAAATTTTTAAATTGTAGTTCCATAAAAGACTCATCTCTTATAAAATTATAACTTTATTCTATGTCTTTTTGTTAGATTATTTCTTAAATAATAATATGCTAAATAATGTAATTTGTAAAATAATTAATTTTTTTCATTATCTTAGTTTCCTCCTTATCTTTCTTATATGTATTCATAGAAGATTAAGATTTCGATGAATAATATTTAAAATCTAAATGAAATATGTGCTTACTAAAGTATATAAATAAATGACACGCAGAAAAAAAAAATGAAATTTATAATCGCTTTAATATAAATGTGTATCGTACATCCATAATATGTTGTTTTTTGTCTTTTTTTTTATTGTTAGATTAAATATGCTTATACGATGTCAATTGATATCGACATGTTTAGGTGAATGACACACGTGCATAGTGTCATTCATTCTTTTATGTAACACAAAACAATGAAATATGCATAATTTTTAGTATATTTGAATATTATGTATATGTGATTTATTTCAAATCACAATTAAGAGGAGGTCACGTATCTCTGTCTTTTTCTAACCAAAGAATTGAGTTTTTTACAGAAACTGATAACTTTAGCAAAAAATGAAGAGAAAGCCGCATCTCGTAATAAAAAAAGCAATATTTTCTCTAATAAGAAAGAATTAATTTTATTGCTCCGTTTTCAAAAAAACCTTGAAAAACTTAAATCATAGAGGTTAGGGTGGACAATTTGGTTTTTCAAGGTTTTCTTGAGAACGAAGCAATAAAATTAATTTTTTCTTATCAAAGAAAACATTGCTTTTTTTGATACAAGATGCGGCTTTCTCTTCATTTTTTGATGAAGTTATTAGTTTTTGTGAAAAAATCATTTTTTTGATTAGAAAAGGACAGAGATACGTGACCTCCTCTTAAAAAGTTTTACTAATTGTTTTTATAACTAACAAATATAATTTTTATCGGCTATATTTATATGTATTTAATTATATATATGATAATGCTTATTTAATAGAACGACATTTTTGGGCTGATTTTATATTTTTCAAATTGTGAAATTTATTATTATATATAGGGATATATCTGGAACTTTTTAATTTTGAGAAATTGTCTTCACAACAATTGAAAAGTCTATAATACAAGTTTCTGGAGTGGCACACACTTCCATAAGGGCTTAAATTACTCGTTTCTGTAAGTAGAATATGTAATTAAATTTTGGTATCGATTGAACAAACGTTGTTCACGGTATATAATTTTATACATCAAAAATGATACTTTTTTCATATTTTTCTACGTGTGTTTCTTGAGCTATAAAAAAAGTAAACGTACTTTCGATCATTCTCAAATTTGTTGAGCATAATGAATATGGTAAAAGAACAGTTTAAGCCTACCCTGGTACATGTGCCTCTCTTTAGGAAGCTGTTAGACTATTTTTAATGTTAGTGTAATTTTCATATATTTTTTTTCACCTAAAAATTACACTAACATTAAAAATAGTCTAACAGCTTCCTAAAGAGAGGCACATGTACCAGGGTAGGCTTAAACTGTTCTTTTTACCATATTCATTATGCTCAGAAAATTTGATAATGATCGAAAGTACGTTACTTTTTTTATAGCTCAAGAAACACACGTAGAAAAATATGAAAAAAGTATCATTTTTGACGTATAAAATTATGTACCGTGAACAACGATTGTTCAATCGATACCAAAATTTAATTACATATTCTACTCACAGAAACGAGTAATTTAAGCCCTTATTGAAGTGTGTGCCACTCCAGAAACTTGTATTATAGACTTTCCAATTGTTGTGAAGACAATTTCTCAAAATTAAAAAGTTCCAGATATATCCCTATATATTCTTTAAAAAAAAAAAAAAAAAACTAATTACGACTAAGATTGAATAGACGAATCTCTTTCTGTTCTTGAGATGCTGGTTTAAAAGGAGTAGATGTACTTAGGGTAGGTGGTGTTATGTAGGGTGAATTATTTGGTAAAGGTGGGGGCGTTGGTCAAGGCAAAGGAGATTGTAAAACCATGGGTTCTGATATGACTGGCTTCTCTATTTTCACTTCCTTTAATTCTATTTCTTCATATCTTGGTATTTTTTTCATTTGATTATTATTTAATATAATTATTAAATGCGTAATGGAGCTAAAAATGGCTCCTAATAAATGTATGGACCAGCCATATATTGTATGAAGGGTATATCCCCTTAGAATAGTATCCATAATTAATTTAATTATGTGAAGAATGATTAAAATCATTATTATAGCTGAACTTATTGACCCAAATGTTGTAAGTTTATTTATGAATTTTTTCCAGGTGTTTTCTGCTATATTTGATAAAGTATTTTCTGTTAGTAAATTACTTAATAAATCTCCTCTTGAATTTTCTTCACCCTGAATTTTTCTCGCTATAGCATTCAATAGAGCTGCTTTTTTGAAAGGGAACATTATATGTTGTTGTAGTTCCTGTAAGTCTTCTTGAGAATAAATGCCACTCGTTGCCAGTGATGTTATTTTTTTAGGCATCCATGAAGTTTGAGTATTTGATCTTAAAATTTTTACAATATTTTTTGTTGTCCTTGGTTTTGGTAAAAGATTTATCCAATCTTCCCCAATTTTATAATATTGTGGAATGATTGAATTACAATTTATTTCAGAACCTGATTTCAATGAAATATGTGTTTTCGGTGTTAAAAACCATGTCTCATTTTTTGTTGTTACAAAAAGTTGAATATAACACTTATTTGTGTGTTTTAATTGTACTTCTACTGGTGTACATTTTATCACATGTACTACTTCTCCAGCAAGTTTAGCTATATACCCAGGTTTTTGCATGATATTATAAGCAAATTCATCGGGAGCTATGGATGCAAGGGATAGAGATTCGCGTATTATTTTTTTCTCAATTTCGCATTTTTCTTTTAAGATATTAAAATACAAGTCTTTAAGATCCGCCTTAAAATGTTTTTCGATGTATACAAATTTAGAATTCACGTAAGTCAATATATCTAAGTTCGTTACTTCTTTCCTCATTTCATTATTGTCAAATAATAATTTATTATATGAAAGGTCTAAAATAAATAATTTAGGATGTTCGGTTTTTGTTAATATCCTATTACAAATGTTAATATTATTTAAGGCGACTACGGAAGTTCGGTTCGATTTCATTTTGTAGTTTACAAATTACTCTTTAAATTTCTAAAATTTTTTGAATTTTTTAATTTTCCACCATTTATTATAATCCGTAGAATGGTGGAAACTTAAAAATTCTGAAAAATTTTACATATTGAAAGAGTAATTTGTAAACTCAAAAATAAAACCTAACCTAAAATCCGAAGTCGCCTTAACGCTGATAATGAAAATGTTTTCTCAATAGAATTTACAGTATAAATACGATTTTGATTGTCTGAATTTATTATTCTTGCGGGGCTTCTATATAAGGTTTCGTATTCTGTTTTAAAACCCTTCTCTGCAGGTAAATGTTCCCAAAAAGTATAGCCTGCTTGTGAATCGATGCAGTGTTCATCCGTAAATTTGCATATGGTTCCTGAGTTAAATCGTAATTTATTGTTTTTAAACTTACTTAAGCATATTCTTCTAGTAGAGTTATTCTTATGAGGCCTTGGACGAGTACGTTACCCCAGGAACCAAAATCATCCGTGTAAGATGCTCCTTTGCATGTTTTATCCTTAACGGCAGGCCGGAGTAGAACATGATACCGACCGAGTAACAATTGAGTTGTTTGTTATTTACTCAAGTATTAATCGGTGTATCTTCAAAATAAAGGTTGATCGCAATAGATATTATTATTATGAATATATATGCACAAGAAAAAAAAAATCTACCGATTTGTTTTTGAGAAAACTAAGGAACGCCGAAGTAAAAGATTATGTTTATAATATTTTCGCGTTCCTTACTTTTCTCAAAAACAAAGCGATAGATTTTTTTTTTCTTGTGCATAAATATTTGTAATAATAATATCTATTGCGCTTAACCTTCAATTTGCAGATACACCGATTAATACTTGAGTAAATAACAAAAATGCCAATTAGACAAGGACAGCGAATCCGGCCTGCTCTTAACTGAACCAGCGAAATCTATTCATACAGATCTTGTTGAATTTATTTTTAAATCCGCTATTGTATGAATATTATCGTATTTAAATATTCCTGTTTCATGTATAAATTTGCATTTTTCATGGCTGATTTCGTAAAGATACTCTTGTAGGGCATGAGCTGTAGTACCCAGATGGCTGAACCTTCCACAGTGAAATACTGTTCTCTGTATTTATATTTTACACTGCATGATTTTTATAGATTTGAATTCCGCAATTTGTAATAATTCTATTTTGTATTACTTATAGTGACATTTTCTTGTTGAAAATCACATTCGCCCGTATCTAGTAAAGAGTATGGTCAATGTCCCAATTGCTACTCGCTGTTAGAAATGAACCTATTACTAACCGCTCAATGTTATTTAGATACAAAAAAAAATTTTTAACAATGAGCGGCTAGTAATAGGTTCGTGAGTAGCAATTGGGACATTGACCATACGTATTAATGATTGGATCTGTAGATTCACAGTTGAAACCGATGATTGCAGAATTACTTTTGATAAGAGATAAGAAGATAAATATGATAGACAGCATTTTTTTTATGTTTATATAGAGGATGAAGAGTTCTGAAAATAGAAAATAATATTAATTTTTACGTTTATGCAAAATTAATTTATTAGCATGAACTAGTTTTGGACCACCCTTATAATTTATAGTGATATTGCTATTTTCGTGAATTTTTAATACCTCAAAGGGTCCCAAATTATGATTTTTCTCTAATTTTCCTGGCTTTGGTTCTTTTTTAAACCAGACTTCATCGCCAATGTTAAAATTTACAGGATTTATAGATCTGTCATAGTATAGTTTAGATTTTTCCTTTGATGATATTAAATTTTCTCGAGCTATTTTTGCAATATCTTTCATGTTTGTTAATAACTTTTCTATATAATTATTAAGAGGCGGCCGTATCATTCTGTCCTTGTTTAATCTAAATTTTCGTTCTTATAAATAAATAAAATATTTTCATAGAAAAGTAAGACAACCGCCAAATAGAGCAAAAGACAAGCAAACGATTCTTTTCTATGAAAAAATATGAAATTTTGATTATTTTTCGAGTGAAGTCTGAAACGGAAAAACAATCGAACTTGATTGAGTTGATTAAACTGTTTTTCCGTTTCAGACTTCACTCGAAAAATAATCAGAATTTCATATTTTTTCATAGAAAAGAATCGTTTGCTTATCTTTTGCTCTATTGGGCGGTTGTCTTACTTTTCTATGAAAATATTTTATTTATTTATAAGAACGAAAATTTAGATTAGACAAGGACAGAATGATACGGCCTCCTCTTAAAAGTTGGTAATTTTTCTGATTGGTTCAAAGGTTCGCTAGATGGTAATCTAGCTGGGTAGGCGAAAACTAATTCATGTGGTGTGAATTTATGACTTGAATGAACACTTGTATTATAGTTAAATTGTGCAAATATTCGCATAAGGGATTTTTTTTAATTTTTTTTAATTTAAATCTTTTTGAAATCGCTTTTATTAATTTACCTGTAAAATTTGCACCCTTGTCGGTAAGAACTATTTTTGGTGAACCGAAAATGCAAATGAATTTTTTTATAAATGCTTCAGCTATAGACTCTGCTGATTGATCTTTAAGTGCAACAGCTATTACAAATTTCGATAAATGATCTTGCATTGTTAATATATATTTATTATTATTTTTAGTTTTATTTTAAGGTCCTACTATATCTAAAGAAATCTTATCGAATGTTTTTTCTGGGGTATCTGTTATGATCATTGGTTGTTTAGTTTTAATTCTTTTTAATTTATTTTTTTGACATGTTTCGCAATTTTTTATTCGGTTTTGTATGTCAGTTTTTAAATTTTCCCAAAAGTATTTATTTTTAATTCTATTATAAGTTCTATTAACTCCTGAATGACCTCCTATACTTGAAGAATGATATTAATCAAAAATTTTTTCTCTGTTTTCAATTTTTACATATTCTGTATTGTTTAAACAAATAATAATTTTTATATCTGTATCTTTAAAAATATCATATAAAATTTCTTCAATTTCGTTCCAAGTTATGTTTAAAATTTTAATATTTTTTGAAATGCTGAACATATTACATTCATTTTTAATTAACAGATTTTTTAATGTATTAAGATTATTTATTAAATTTTCTTTTACTAAAATAAATGATTCTTTAATATTTAAGCACATAATAAAAATTTCTCTTTTTTAAAAATTTATTATTTCGATTTCATTGTCTTTTAATTCATTATTTATTTTTATATTGTTTTGTACGAGATATCTATCTGTTAATTCGTCTAATGGCTTTTTTTCTGTTGTAATTAAATGAACAATATTATCTTTTCTGTGTTCTATAGAATTTTTCGAATATATTATTGTACTCGATTTGTTTCTACATGTATCTTGTTGTATAATATTTTCGTCAGTCTTGACGTCTTGATTTGTTATTGTTTTAATTATTTTTTTGGGCCGACCTCGTTTCTTTTTTATACGTGTACGTTCTTCATTTAATTTCTGTATTTTCATTTCATTTGTTGGTAAAGGTGTTGCTTTATTATCACTTTCATTTTCTTTAGCTTTTTGTGCTCTAGTTACGCCGTTTATTTCTACTGTATCTATGGGATTTCTTGATAAAGCATCACTATTTACATACATTTTTCCTTTTTAATATATTATGTTAAAATCATATTCTGCTAATTTAAGTCGCCATCTTTGAACTCTATTATTTTTATCTGCTGATCTAAATGAAAGTAATGGCTTATGGTCCGTTACTATAGTAAATTTATTTCCATAAATATAATTTTTGAATGTTTCTATGCCAAATAATATACCTAGTGCTTCTTTTTCATATGTGTGATATTTTAATTCTGGTCCTTTCAAAACCCTTGATGCATATACTATCGGGTTATCTTCTCCAATTACTCCCTGTGATAATATAGCCCCTAATGCATATCCTGATGCATCCGTAGTTATTATAAAAGGTTTATCTAGTTGAGGAAATCGTAATAATGGGGCATAATGTTTCTTTAAGTTTATCGAAAGCTTCTTGCTTTCCAGGATCCCATATAAATTTTACTTCTTTTTGTAATAACTGTGTTAATGGTTTTGTGATTTTTGCAAAATCATTGATGAATCTCCTATAATATCCTGCTAATTCTAAAAATTCTCTTATATTCTTAACTGTTTTGGGAATTGGGAATAATTTTACCGCTTCAACTTTTTTAGGATCGGCTTTTATACCATTTTCACTGATTATATGTCCTAAAATGTAACTTTTTCTTTCAAAAATTCACACTTTTTAGGTTCCAACTTTAGTCCTGCTTCTCTTAATTTTGAGGCTACTAAATTAAATTTGATATTATGTTCTTTTTTTGTTTTAGCAGCTATTATTATGTCATCAATGTATACATGACATATTCTTTTACTTATAAGTTCCCCAAGAGCATTATTGGCGACTCTCATAAATGTTCGTGGAGAATTAGTTAAACCAAACGGTAAAACTTTAAATTCAAATCTTCCTAAGAGATGTACGCTAAAAGCTGTTTTATGAATATCAGATTCTCTCATTGGTACCCAATGAAAAGCTGAAACCATATTTACAGTTGTAAAATATTTATTTCCACCTAAAATATTTATTTTCACTTAAATCAACGAAGATTTCTGTTATAGATGGTATTAAGTATGGATCGGGTATGGTTTTTTCATTTAATTTTCTATAATCTATGACTAAACGCTATCTTGGTTTTCCATCATTACCAGGTTTCTTTTTTACTACAAATGCTGGTGCATTATAAGCACTTTTAGAAGGTCTTATTAAATCATTGTCGATTAATTTCTGTGTTTCTTCTACAGCGATTTCTTTTTATTTGTATGGTAATGGGAATTGTTTAACGTATATTGGTCTATTATCTGTTAAATTTATTTCATGATATTCTAAATTACATTTTCCCATTTTTTCTCCTTCAAGCCAAAATATATCTTCATTTTATATAGTTAGATCCTTTATACTTTGTTTATTTTCTTCGTTTAAATGATTTAAAATTATTTTATTTAATAATTTTCCTTTACGATCGATATTTTCTTCATACATATGATTTATGTTTTCATGTGTTATAGTTTCTTCAGGTTCTTCTTCCTGCATATTTAATGTTGCAATATCTTCTTCAATAAAATAAGTAAGAAATTGTTTATCTTTATTTTCAATATTAAAATTTATATTATCTTGTAATTTTAAAAGGAATTTATAATAATCTATATCTTGTTCATCTTTAAATTGATTTTTTTCTAAAATACAGTTAATATCTTTCATAAGATTTTCTATGTTTTCATTTTCATCTTGTGAAAATTGCGTAATCGAAGATGTGTTACAAGATTGTTGCATAAGCGTGATACAATTCAATAATTGAAATGTGTTAGTAACTGCTGCGTCATTTCTTTCGTTGTTTTGTATACATAAATTTAAACTTGAATTTTTTTCATCTTTATAGTCTGTTTGAATGTAATATTTTTTTCCATTTATTTCTAAATATCCTTTATCTAGTCTTAATTTATTTTCTTTTAAAACATTTATACCTGAAATTCCGTCATAGGGTATCGAAAAATTTTTTGACGCTACATGAAAGTTTGTTTGTGATTTGTTTATAGGAAAATTAACTATACCACATCTTTTCATAGGTGTATTAGAAATTCCTGATAAATATATTTTGATATTATCATTAATAGAATTAGGTGGTAGTAATTTTTCTTTTATTATATTAAGTTGAGCATCTGTATCTATCAATAATTTACATACTTCGTCTGTAAATGGATTTTTTATTTCAATAAATTGTAGTGTATCCCCTAGTTTAAATACGTAGATTGGTATATTTTTATCTACATCATTTTCAGAATTACTTATTTCAGTTTCTTTATTTATACTGTTCATATTTTTGGATTTGTTTTCATGTATTATTACTAATTTTGAATGATTTTTACCTGTGGTTTGAATTCTATCATATCGTATAACATTTCTTTCTCTATACTACAGTTTAATGTAACACTTAAATTATTTATATAGATATTATGAAATGTGTCACATGTTTCCAATTCATAATCAATTTCGTGTTCTCTTGCAAAATATTGAATGTCTTCATAATTATTGAGCGACTTTTGTTTTGTAACTCCTCTTGTTCGCTCTCTCCAAGATGAGTCTAAGCGTTTCCCTGTGTATTATTTGATTCGGTTATTTTTGATTGACATTGTTCATTCGTATGATTGGTTTTTTTGCATGATGTGCAAAACTTCTCTTGCTTTCTTTCTAAATTTTTAATTGTAAAACATGTATCAAGTGAGTGTCCTAATTTTTTACAATATGGACATTGTATATTTTGATTATTGTTTCGAGTTTTTTTATTTTGATAATCTTGTTTCTTGCATTGCTCTATATTATGTCCTTTAGTTTTACAGTATCTACAAAATTTATGTTGACCTCTTCGTCGATATTCATTATTATATCGATTATTTCCACTAATTATTTCTGCAGTCTCTACCTGAGTGACCCCATCTGTCACATAATTGGCATCTTATTTGATCATCTGATTTAATTTGATTTGCAAATATCTTGAATTTTTCGCAATTTGTAGTGCTGTGATTCTGATTACAAATGTCACAAGTTTGTGTGGGCATATTAATCTTTTCTTCACTTCCGCAGTATTTTTTGACTCCAAACCCTATGCGCCCGATACCTTTAATACCGTGTAATGCCACCTCGCTGACGAATTACCTCTCCTAAATGTTCTTGCGAAAATATCAGGTTACATTTAAAAAAATTTGTGCCTCGGGAACTATCCTGAACCCCCATAAACAAAGAAACCACATTGATATTCGTTATTTTTTTTTAAATCAACCCATGAAAAGTGTAGTTTTACTTAAAATTACACCACTACGTTTTCGGTACATATAGCATTGCATCTTCACACTTAGTGTAAAATTATCAACTCTACCAACAAAACAATTAAAAAAAAATAAAGTGGAAGTTTAAGGCGACATACTGGCCAAGAGTGAAAGCGAAGGATCATTCAACATTATACACAAAGTACATAGGAACTAAAAATTATAATAACATATTCTTAAGGAGATGTAAAATGGATACTACACCTGTACTCATAAGTATTTACTATCTTTTTATTTTATTGTAAAATTTTAAGAAAATAAATGCTTTAGCTTGTGGTATGTATCATGAAGATTATTAAGTTAAATTTTTAAATAAATTCATTGATTACTTTCTTAAAATTTTAGATTTCTTGTACAAAATCTAAAAATTTTAAAATGTAATATTGGAACCCAAAATTCTGAAAAACTAATGAATGAATTTATTTGAAAATTTAACTGAATAATCTTCATGTTAAATACTACAAACTAAAGCATTTTTTTTCCTCAAGTTTTGCAATATGATGAAAAGATAGGCCAAATTCATGAGTACAGGTGTAGTGTCCGTTTTACATCCCCTTAATTAAAATGTCTCGGCTTACTGAAATCCAATCTGCTTAAATTGTTGCTCTGCTAGAAGCGGGACTGAGTCAAAGCAATATATTCAGAAGAATGGGGATTCATCGCTCAACGGTGTCACGTGTTTTTAGTCGGTATGAAGAAACAGGTTCTTATCGCCGGAGGCCTGGTCAAGGTCGACATAGGACTACTACGAATCAAGAGGATCGCCACATTGTTAATGAAACCCTGGGCAATCCAAGACAGGTTGCGCGACAAATTGGGAAGAATGCTTTACCAGGCAGACGAATTAGCGCTCAGACGATAAGAAAACGCCTTCACGAAAGGGGTTTGAGATCACGAATCCGTGGTAGAGTGCCTAATTTATCAGCAGTTCACCGACGAGCTCGTCTAAATTACGCCCGTAATTATCGACACTGGACACCTAGAGAGTGGAGACATGTGTTTTTTACAGATAAATCTCGATTTTGTCTTCACGGAAACGATGCTAGGATTCAAATTTTGCACCGTAGACGAGAACGTTTCAGAGAATAATTTCATCTTGATGAGGGATATTGCACGTCCCCATACTGCAAAGGTAACTCGTACTTACTTGGAAGAAAACAAAGTAAAAGTATTGTCTCATCCTGCTTATAGCCCAGATCTCAATACTATAGAGCATGTGTGGGACATGATAAGCAGGCGATTACGTAACTTAGAGAGACCTCCTGCTAACCTCCAAGAGCTTGAAAGAATTCCTAATGAAATTTGGCACGAGATACCTTAAGATTCAATAAGAGCATGCATTAATATGCAACAGCATTTACACGGAGAAGGTTTTGCATCATAAACGATGGTGCGCTTTTAAAACGGGCCACACGGTGGCTCGCATCAACGATAAATATCGATGCGTGTCTAAACAAGCATGGAATTTTTTGATGCGGCACGCCACCTCGCGCACTGTATTTCGACTTATGCACGAGAAAAAGTGATGCATGAATTATGAAATGCGAAGCAGTATGCGCGATTTACGATGCAAAACGCATCCCTTTTTCTAGTGCGTCGCGCATCATGTTTGTTGAGGCAAAACTCTCTCAGTGTAGGAGTAGTTATTCGTCAGCGAGGTAGCAATACACGGTATTAAAGATCTCGGGCGCATAGGGTTTGGAGTCAAAAAATACTGCGGTAGTGACGAGTCGCGGGGTCCCTAATGTAAGGAACGGTTCACACAATGGGGCCTTTTTAGGGCCACAATGATGCGTAAGTCCGACCAACAACCTCCTCGCGGTACGCATCGGGTAATGCTGATGTCGGCGGTATTTAGCCAAAACATAGGGATATCTTTAAAATGGCATAACTCGGTCAAAAAAAATCGTAGAGGGTCGATTTTTTTTAAAAATACTCGTTGAAAAATGTACTTTATGATGGTATTTGTGATTTAAGAGCAGGCCGGATTCGCTGTCCTTGTCTAATTGACATTTTTGTTATTTACTCAAGTTTTAATCAGTGTATCTTTAAATTTCGAGCGCAATAGATATTATTATTATGAACATCTATGCATAAGAAAAAAAATATCTACCGGTTTGTTTTTGAGAAAAGTAAGTAACGCCAAAGTAAAAGTTTATGTTTATAATATTTTCCGTTACTTACTTTTCTCAAAAACAAACCGGTAGATATTTTTTTTCTTGTGCATAGATGTTCATAATAATAATATCTATTGCGCTCGACCTTGAATTTGAAGATATACCGATTAAAACTTGAGTAAATAACAAACAACTCAATTGTTACTCGGTCGGTATCAGGTTCTACTCCGGCCTACCGTTAAAAAAAAAATTTTTTTGGTAATCCAGGCAAACGTGCAAACTATTGCGTTTTTTAAGAAAAAAAAGTTGGTAGGCCTGATTAAGACGTAGAAATGTGGCATTATCTCGCAGCTATTGGACATCATTTTTTCTTGAAAGTACACATGATTCCCTACAAAACTAAACAAAATCATCTCAACACGATGAAAATTGACCGAGTTCCAAGCATGTAAAAAATAGCAATTTTTCGATGAAAAATTTTGTTGCGATAATTTTGTTGCGGAGTGTAAAAATGAAAATTAGATATCGCGATCGGTAAACCTAACCTCAAAATACTATACATCGAATGTTAGTTTATAACATTTTATACATAGTGTTTTAGTGAATCCTTTGAGTTGTCTACGCTCAGGATTAATCTAACGAAATTTCTTACTATAGTAGAAGATTTTGATTTGATGCATCGTGTATTCACAAACTTTAAATGAAAATATTTTCAAGAGAGGGGAAACTACTACATGTCGTTAAGAGCAGGCCGGATTCGCTGTCCTTGTCTAATTGGCATTTTTGTTATTTACTCAAGTTTTAATCGGTGTATCTTCAAATTAAAGGTCGAGCGCAATAGATATTATTATTATGAACATCTATGCACAAGAAAAAAAATATCTACCGGTTTGTTTTTGAGAAAAGTAAGTAACGCCAGAGTAAAAGTTCATGTTTATAATATTTTCGCGTTACTTACTTTTCTCAAAAACAAGCCGGTAGATATTTTTTTTCTTGTGCATAGATGTTCATAATAATAATATCTATTGCGCTCGACCTTTAATTTGAAGATATACCGATTAAAGCTTGAGTAAATAACAAACAACTCAATTGTTACTCGGTCGGTATCAGGTTCTACTCCGGCCTACCGTTAAGCAACGAAATTCGTTGACTTCGAAATTATTAAATCATAAAACAAGCAAGATCCACTTATTACATAATGAAATGATGTCAAGATAAATATTATAAAAGCCGACTGAAAATGATCTTTAAAGAAAATTAAGAGGAGGTCTAGTATATCTGTCCTTTTCTAATCAAAGAATTGATTTTTTTTACAAAAATTAATAATTGTAGCAAAAAATAAGGAGATGGCCCCATCTTGTATCATAAAAAGCTATATTTTCTTTGACAATAAAAAATTATTTTTATCGATTCGTTTTGAAGAAAACCTTGAAAAACTTAAAAAATATAGGTTAGGGTGGACAATTAAGTTTTTCAAAGTTTTTTTAAAAACGAAGCCATAAAAATAATTTTCCCTCGTTGAAGAAAATATTGCTTTTTATTATACGAGATGGGGCTTTCTTCTTATTTTTTGCTACAATTATTAGGTTTTGCAGAAAAATAAATATTTTGGTTAGAAAAGGATAGAGATATACGACCTGCTCTTAATTCCGAAAAAAAATCTTACCTTGGTTGGGATCGAACCACCGACCCCGAGTATGTAAAGCGTGAACGTTACCGACTGTGCCATGCTAACTCGTTGCGCGAGAGAATTCGAATCGTCTTCAAATATTATAGAAGATACTTTGAATTTGGTTGAAAATTTTGAGGTTATGATTCGAATTAAAAATCAAACAAATCGAATATACTGCATAAAATAAAACTTTTTACTATATGTGTTTCAAGAACTTAAGAGCATGACGGAGTTCGCTACGTTCTAGAATAATTCATTAACGGGAGGCCGGAGTAGAACCTGATACCGACCGAGTAACAATTGAGTTGTTTGTTATTTACTCAAGTATTAATCGGTGTATCTTCAAATTAAAGATCGAGCGCAATAGATATTATTATTATGAACATCTATGCACAAGAAAAAAAAATCTACCGCTTTGTTTTTGAGAAAAGTAAGTAACGCCAAAGTAAAAGTTTATGTTTATAATATTTTCGCGTTACTTACTTTTCTCAAAAACAAAGCGATAGATTTTTTTCTTCATGTGCATAAATATTTGTAATAATAATATCTATTGCGCTTAACCTTCAATTTGCAGATACACCGATTAATACTTGAGTAAATAACAAAAATCTCAATTAGACAAGGACAGCGAATTCGGCCTGCTCTTAATATTTTAATTCCAAGTTCACAAGTAAACGGTACGTTAAATCGAGTTCTTTCATTCCAGTAAAAAAATTTGTAATATTAAACTTGAGTGCAGATAATTTACAGAATTTACCAAAACACTGTAAATAAAAAGTTATAAACAATTTTTTGGTATATAGTATTTTGAGGTTAGGTTTATCAAGCTTGATATTTAATTTCCATTCCAAGCTTATAAATAAATACCAAGTTCAAATTAATTTTTATTTTAACAAAAATTATTGTATTAACATAGCTTTAGTGCGGACAATTCATAACAAACGTTTAAATTACAAATTTCAAAAGATATCAATAAAATAATAACCCACACAGCATGTAAGCTTCCTGGAAGCTTCCTGGAAGCTTCCCGGAAGATGTGGAAGAAAGGTTGGAAGCTTTCAGGAAGTTTCCAGTGGAAACTTCCCGGAAGATGGATATGTCCTCGATCAGGAGTCTTCCGTAAGTCTTTCATGGAATATTTCAGTGGAAGCTCACTGGAAGCCTCCGTAAGTCCTTTATGGAATATTTTAGTGGAAGCTTACTGGAAGCTTCCGTAAATTATTCATGGAATATTTCAATGGAAGCTCACCGACAGCTTCCGTAAATTATTCATGAAACATTTCATTGAAAACTTACTGGAAGCCTCCGTAAATCTTCCATGAAATATTTCAGTGGAAGCTTACTCGAAGCTTCCGTGAATAATTCCTGAAATATTTTAGTGGAAGCTTCCAGGAAGCTTCGGTAAGTTTTTCGTTGAATATTTCAGTGGAATATTACCGGAAGCTTCCTAGAAGAAAACGTGAAAGATTTAATTCACTGCAAAAAAAACATTGGAAGCTTCCAGGAATATTCCAGTAAAAGTTCCCGGAAGATGGATATGTCCTCGATCAGGAGTCTTCCGCAAGTCGTTCATGAAATATTTCAGCGGAAGTTTACCGGAAGCTTCCGTAAACTTTTCATGGAATATTTCAGTGGAAGCTTACTGGAACCCTCCGTAAATTATTCATGAAATATTTCAGTGAAATATTAAATAAGTAATGAACTAATATTTTTTTGAAATATTTCAGTTTATGAATATTAAATAATTCATTGAAATATTTCTGTAATATTGCTGAAACATTTCATGTTTTATTTCAAAAAATTTTTGAATCTGACACTGAAATATTCAAGTAAGTTGTTACATTATTTCTTGAAATGTTTCAAATTAATATTTCTCAAATCTTTCAAGAAACATGTCATGAAATATTCCTGTCATATTTGAAAAATATTTCATGAAGTATTTGAAAAAATGTTTGAACACAACACTGAAATATTGAAGAAATATTACTGCACCATTTCTTAAAATATTTTAAATCAATAATGCGCAAATTTTTCAAGAAACATTTCATGAAATATTTCTGTAATATTCCAGAAATATTTCATGAAGTATTCCAAAAAATTTATGAATATAATAGTGAAATATTGAAGAAATATTGTCTAAATATTTGTAGTTATTTTGCATGCGTAGCAATTCTTCCATCTTGCCAGCAGGTGGCTACTTGATTATATTTTCATGTGATCGTAAATGCGGTTGACAAACTCTCGCAAGTGGTGGGACGTTCTCTCGTTTAGTATATAAGACCGAAAATTCTTGATACAAATGAATAAGCGCTTAAATTCTGAATAACAAATGAATATATACACGGAAAAAGGAAAATACCTGAAAAGAATGTACTAATTTGAGTCAGTACTAGAAAGAATATTACCAGTCGTTTTTTAATTGATACTCAGTATATATTTTAAAACGACCTATATAAGTACATTTTTTAACGCGACTCGTCCCAAGAATTGTGTGGTATAGTACCGAATTTTTCCGTACTACGGGACTAAATTATCTTTTACTAACATAGTATACATAAAAAGTTATATACAAACTTACGATGTATAGTATTTCGAGGTTAGGTTTGTCAAGCTTGATCTAACTTTCAATCCAAGTTTATAAAAGAAATAAATTCAAATGACTTTTTATTTTAACAAAAATAATTGTACTAACATAGCTATAGCGCGGATAAGTTAGAATATTTGTTTGATTAATGAATTTAAAAAGATGTCAACAAAATAAAAAAAGCAAAAATCGATTCTAACAGCTCTGACATTCTTTTAAGTTGAAAATTAATTATTAGTAATTTAAAAGGGTTATATATTATAAAAATGATTTTAGAATCATCAATTTTTAATTCTAGTATGGGAAAATCAGTTCTATATATAGCAATTATATTCTCTGCAAAATTTTACCCCTGGATCGGATAGGTGAAATATCAGTCCTAGTACCGAAAAAATAGGTACTACGTAGCGGAAATTCATGCACTCAGTTCGTAATATAGTTATGCCAGCATTAGTAGTTAAAATTTGAAGTATAGTATTGATTAAAATTATACTATTACATTTTTTTTTCAATACTTTATCACAGAAATAATACATACTACGTGTAGTATTGATTTTAATGGTATTTACCTTTTTCCGTGTAGGTATCTAATATGGTTTGAGATGCAACTCTTACAAAATCAAAAATAATATCTGACAGAATCTTCCACCAATATTACAAATCAATATTTCATGAAAGATTTTAGAAATATTTCAGAAACATTTCTTGAAAGATTCATAATCTTTTATGAATCCTTTAATAAAATATTTCTTGAAAGATTCATAATTCCATGAATCTTTTGATTAACGAGATGTCGGAGCTGCTGGACACAATTTTTACTTCTATTATTTTATTGATATCTTTTTAAATTCCTAATTTAAACAATTGTAATGACTTGTCCGCACTAAAGCTATGTTAAGAAGGGGCCGAACTATCTGTCTCTGTCTAATAGCATTTTATCATTTATAAAAACACTATCCTTTATAACAAGAAAAAAATAGCAGCCCCCGCTAGATATTAGTATAATTAGTAAATTTTGTAATAACAAACAAATTTTTTTACTGCGTAGTTTTTGAATAATTAGAGACCTACCAAAAAAAGATAGGTTATATTCTAGATTGCTAGTAGGTCTCTAATTAGTCAAAAACTATGCGGTAAAAAATTTGATTTTTATTACAAAATTTACTGATTATACTAATATCTATCGGGGGCTGCTATTTTTTTCTTGCTATGCCGGATAGTGTTTATATAAATGATGAAAAACGCTAATAGACAAAGACAGATAGTTCGGCCCCTTCTTAATACAATAATTTTTGTTAAAATGAAAAATTATTTGGACTTGATATTTTTTTATGAGCTTGGATTGGAAATTAGATATCAAACTCGACAAACTTAACCTTAAAATACGACATATTGAAAGTTTTTATTATAACTTTGTATGTATAATATTTTGGTGGATTTCTTGAGTTGTCCGCACTAGAGTTTAATCTTACAAATTTTTTCTTTGTAGCAAAGAAACTTGATTAAACGCATCGTTTATTCATAAGTTAAGATTGGAAATATTATTAGAAGGTGGACAGCTTCGTCATGCTCTTAAATCAGAATATTCAAGTGAAAATTCCCAACGTTTCCCCGAAAGGTAAACGAAGTCTTCCATGAAATCTTTCGGTGCAATCATTCATCAATATTCTAACGGAATCATCCTTGGAAGGTTTACGGAAGCTTTCAGGAGCCTTCCACTGAAATGTTTCAATGACGATTTCCAATATTTCGCTGAAAAGTAAACGAAGTCTTCCATTCAAGCTTCCATGAAATCTTTCGGTGCGATGCTTCATTAATCTTTCAACGGAATCTTCCTTGGAAAGTTTACGGAGGCTTCCAGGGTATCTTCGTAGAAAATTTCCTCTGCAATATTCCAGAAATATTTCTGTTTTCTTCCATGAAGCTTCCACACTGTTAAAAAAAATATTAAATTTAATATAAAATATGAAATCAGCTTCCGATCCGTGTTATTAATTTTAAAAATTAATTCTTTAAATTAATAATTTTACCTTAATTTTACCAGAAAATTGCATGAAAATTAATAATTTTATCGTAATTTTAAGAATTAATTTTTAAAATTAATAACACGGATCGGAAGCTGGTTTCATATTTTACATTAAATTTAATATTTTTTTTAACAGTGCATACATATTCCAATGAAATATTCCATTGGAATATTTCGGAATATTCCAATGATATCTTTCATGCTGTATGGGAAAAGCAAAAATTGTGTCCAGCAGCTCCAACATCCCGTTAATGCTATTCGATTTTAAATTATTTGTTATCGGGGAAGTAAATTTTGGTATCTTTATAGATAAAATACTAACTTATATAGTAAAAATTATTTTCATAATTTTTACTATATTCTGTTTTTCAATTTTTACTGTATTCTATACTGTTTCTTGCAAAAATATGTAGTTGTAAGTCAACAATTTCTATATTTAAATTTTAATCTTCATTTACTTTTCTTGCATTTTATCAAAAGGCTAATTTTATTGCAAAATATTAACTAATTACGAAATCTGTTCAAACATTGTCTAATGCAAACATTTAATAATATATTCAGTTGATTTCATCACAAAATTTTCAATGATTTTCTACGATTGTACTAAACTTCTTGCAACTATCGAGAGACATAAAAATCCATTTTATTGACAAAAGCGATAATAAAAAAAAATCTACGAAAAATAATACGGATGCGAATCATAATCACAAACATAATTAATTTTTCTTACAAATATTTTATGTAATGTAGTATATAAGATTAGAAATATGTAAGGGATAGAGAAGGATAAAGGAGAAGCAAGCCAATGAGAAGAGTTCTTGGTCTAATCTCTGTTTCTGTGTCTCAGCTATGTATCCTTAAGAGCATGACGAAGCTCTCCGCCTTCTAATAATATTTCCAATCTTAACTTATGAATAAACGATGCGTTTAATTGAGTTTTTTTGCTGTAAAGAAAAAATTTGTAAGATTAAACTCTAGTGCGGACAACTGAAGAAAACCACCAAAATATTATACATACAAAGTTATAATAAAAACTTTCAATATATCGTATTTTAAGGTTAGGTTTGTCGAGTTTGATATCTAATTTCCAATCCAAGCTCATAAAAAAATAACAAGTCCAAATGATTTTTTATTTTAACAAAAATTATTGTACTAATATAACTTTAGTGCGGACAAGTCATTATATTTGTTTAATTTAAGAATTTAAAAAGATATCGATAAAATAAAAAAAGCAAAACTCGATTGCTGCAGCTCCGACATGCCGTTAAAGGAAAAGCCATTAAAAAATACTGTTTAGGCGGAAAAAAAAATATAATTTTTGGCATATTTTGGGGTATATGAGCCACCGCAAAATAACCATAATTAACTTAGTCTTCCTTAAGTTCATGACCTAATAGCTTCGCTATAAAGGTTACAGACCTCGAGTAATTTTCAAGTGTTTTTTTTCTAAATTTTCAATTTTCCGTTTAATATATTCTTAAGTTTCCTTTCGGACTTACAATATTTCAAATTTTTTTCAATTTTTTATCTTTTATTTTTCCAAATTTTTCAACAAGTCCTTCTAAGAATTCATTTTATTTTATTTTAAAATCTTCGAATTTTTAGAAAATAACTTTTAAATTTTCTTTGACTTTCTAATTTTTTCCTACGGATATTGCTGTAATAGAGTAAAATGAGTAAAATTTAATCAAAGTAAAATAAGTAAAACTAAATTAGTTAAATTAGTTTTAATAAGTAAAATTGAATAAAAGTAAGCAAACTTTAAAAAAGAAATTTTCACATTCATTTATTTTACATTGCTCTAAGGAAGGTAATTTTCATTGATGCACGGAATATTATATTTTCCTATATTAGCTTTCTCTTAAATTTTCTATTCTCTGCTTCTCTCCTTCTAAAGGTCATAATCACAGAGCCATTAGATGCAAATCGGTTGGTTAAGTATAGAAACCCAAAGAAGGACAATTTCCTAAAAAAAAATTAAGTAAGCAGAGCCATTATTGCTTTTAAGATAACATAAAGACTACTGAAAGCCATTAAGTCTTAAACGACAGGTTGGCCAACAGCATCTCTCTATAATCTAGGGATCAAGGTTGGCTCGCAACTGCTTCACTCATTTTCTAAGGAAGTCACCAGTAGAAATACAGGAGTTCTCTTTCCCTTCCTTTCTTCAGAATAAGCAATAATCCTGATTCCCTTCCTAAAAATAAACGTAAGATCTAATACACAATCCGAGCTCTCAAGCGAAAACTTAGGCTCAAACACAAGCAAGCACGATGCTAAGCAAAATTTTATTTAATATTATTATTATCGTTGAATATTATGATTTGCCAAGGAGATGTAAAACGGACACTACATCTGTACTCGTAGATATTAACTCTTTCCATTTTATTGCTGAATTTCCAGAAAAGAAATGCTTTGGCTTGTACTATGTGCCATAATGATTATTTAGTTAAATTTTCAAATAAATTCATTCATTATTTTTTGAGATATTTGAATTCCTGGTACAAAATCGAAAAATTTTAATAAATAATATTGGAACCCGAAATTCTCAATAACTAATTAATTAATTTATTTGAAAACTTAACTGAATCATCTTTATGGTACATACTATAAGCTAAAGCATTTCTTTACTAAAAATTTTGCAATACAATGGAAAGTTAGCCAATATTTATAAGTACAGGTGTAGTATCCATTTTACATCTCCTTAAATGATTATTGCCTGAATTTTGAAAATAGCACTATCGAAAGTGTTCCTTTGAAGAACAGTAAGTTTTATAATATCAAATTAGTACATTATGAATCAAGGTCGCAAAATAGGGGATTTTGGCACGTGTGTGAGTTTTTCGCACGAGTGAAGCGAAGGCGCAAAATTCACACGAGGGACATAAATCCCCGTCGCGCCCGTGGTGCATATACTATTTTTTAACCCGAGAGACGAGAAATACGTATTTTTGGTTTACTTTTGCGAGCTCGAAATAATACATTCTGGCTCACTTTTTCGCGGGCGCGAAATATATTCTGGCCCGCCAAAAAGTGAGCCAGAATGTAATATTTCGCGCTCGCAAAAGTGAGCCAAAAATACGTATTTCGCGCTCGGAGGGTCAAAATAGTACATTATGAACCAAGGGCGCGAAATAGGGGATTTATTTATTTCGCGACCTTGGTTCATAATTTACTATTTTGGTTGTCTTTATAACCATAGAAGTAAAAATTAAAAATTCCTGCTTTTTCAAAATTTTAATTTTAAAATCATAATTTTATTATTTGTTTTATTAGACTTATTTGGCGTAACTTTTATATTAATAATAATAGCAATGATTGACTCTGGTAGAAATGTGAACATTAAAAATGCTGTATATAAAAATTTAAGGTTATTATATAATATAAAATTATGCTTTTAAATATAGATTATTTGAATCATTTGATAAAAATGACAAAGATAATAGTAAATGCTTTAAAAAAAAATAAATTTTTCAAATGGAAATAGGTTAAAAAATTTTTATAACATATTTTAATGATGTAATTTCATATTTAAAATCATAATTTACCATTTTTTTATAATTGTTAAAATAGTATATTACGGTACAAAATACGAAACTTGAAGTTCCACCACTGCGTGAAGTTGGCCCTGAGGCGAAGCCGAGGGTGCCATATCACGCAGTGGCGGGCACATCACGCACATACATAAACAAAATACATTGAAAATGTAAAGTTATTTGTACGACAGATTTAATGACATGCAAATCAGAGAGGGATAAAAAATATCATCAATATTTATTTTACGATTAATTCTAAAAAAACCGCATGAAAAAATTATTTCTTTTTTTCATTTTTTTTAAGTACGCTAGAAATAAATTTGTCATATAAATCACATTAAAGAATTATCAACAGCTCGTAAATTGATGCGATTTTCTTTTTTTTTTTTGTACATATTTAGGTTAACGGTAGGCCGGAGTAGAACCTGATACCGACCGAGTAACAATTGAGTTGTTTGTTATTTACTCAAGTTTTAATCGGTGTATCTTCAAATTAAAGGTCGAGCGCAATAGATATTATTATTATGAACATCTATGCACAAGAAAAAAATATCTACCGGTTTGTTTTTGAGAAAAGTAAGTAACGCGAAAATATTATAAACATAAACTTTTACTTTGGTGTTACTTACTTTTCTCAAAAACAAACCGGTAGATATTTTTTTTCTTGTGCATAGATGTTCATAATAATAATATCTATTGCGCTCGACCTTTAATTTGAAGATACACCGATTAAAAATTGAGTAAATAACAAAAATGCTAATTAGACAAGGACAGCGAATCCGGCCTGCTCTTAACGATTGATTCATTCATTTGATCAGGATGTTCAATATTGTTTGAAATGAACTAACGAATTCATTATTCTATAAAAAAGGATAATCTTATTTCGCAATTCGAAGAATTATAGTTATTTTAAACGTAAAAAAATATCTTAATGTTGGACTAATTTTTACTTTTAAAACCTATTCTTTTATTTTTTTTTTAAGTGTGGGTAATATTTCAATCTTAACAACGAAATTCATAATAATAATAGATATACTTAACTAAGAATAGAAAAAAAACGTTCAACAAATTTTTAAGAATAAAAAAATATTTATTTTTATTTTTAAGATTGCAATTATTTAAAAATCATATTTAAAATTCAAGGGTTTTAAGAGGAGGTCACGTATCTCTGTCCTTTTCTAATAAAAAAATTGAGTTTTTTACAGAAACTAATAACTTTAGCAAAAAATGAAGAGAAAGCCGCATCTCGTATCAAAAAAAGTAATATTTTCTTTGATAAGAAAGAATTAATTTTATTGCTTCGTTTTCAAGAAAACCTTGAAAAACTTAAATCATAGAGGTTAGGGTGGACAATTTGGTTTTTCAAGGTTTTCTTGAGAACGAAGCAATAAAATTAATTTTTTCTTATTAAAGAAAACATTGCTTTTTTCGATACAAGATGCGGCTTTCTCTTCATTTTTTGCTAAAGTTATTAGTTTTTGTGAAAAAATCATTTTTTTGATTAGAAAAGGACAGAGATACGCGACCTCCTCTTAAGAAATATTATTTATTTTTTAAACGATGATATCATTGTTTGATTAATAACATAGATCTAGTTAAAAAAAAAATTAATAATTATTAAGGGGAATCCTCATACCGACATAGGGTTCTACCTTATCTACATTTAAATTATGAATTTTAATAAAAATTTAACTATTCATGACTGAAATTCGTAGGAGAGGCACATTCCTAACATGCCAAAGAATTTATTGCAACGTTAAAAGACAATATAAAGGTAAAAATAAAGGCGAAAACTGCTTAATACGATTAACTTTTCAATGTAGTTATGAATAATCGTATTATGCAGTTTTTGTCTTCATTTTCACTTTTATTCTGTCTTTTGACGTTGCAATAAATTCTTTAGAATGTTAAGAATGTGCCTCTTCTATGAATTTTAGTCAAAAATAGTTAAATTTTTATTAAAGTGCATAATTCAAATGTAGATAAGGAAGATCTCTGTGCCGGTACGAGGACACCCCTTAAATAATTAAAATCTATACTTTTATTTGCAAGCTATATTTTTTATGGGAACATTTATTATTTTACAGAAAAATCTAATAAGAAATAACTTTATTAAAAGATCTGAAATCAATCTATTTTCATCCCTGTGTATACAAATTTTTCTCTTAAAAGTTTTTTTTTTTTTAATCCGCATGATGATTTTAGGAATTTTCACGCAATTGATTTGTTTATATACAACACACACACACACATATATATATATATATGCAATAATATTTGAGTGGAAATCGAAAAAAATGTGTAAAACACATTTTTTATGAAATAAATGAAAAAAAGTTATGTATATTTATATATACAAACTTAAAAAATATTTTTCAATATTAAAAAATTATTAAACTTAAAAATTATGATGTTTTTAATCGAAATGAAAAAAAAAAAAGAAAAAAAAAATATTGATGTTTGCTCGGGAATCGAACCTCCGAGCAAAAAGTTCCGTGCTCGACGCCTTGATCGCTTAAGCTACCGAGGCATCAGTAATCTTATGCTAGGACGTAGCTTATGTTTATCGCCCCCCCCATTATTTTTTATTTATTCCTTTAAAAAATATTTAAAGTCATTTAACATTCAAATATACTACTTAATTATTATTTTCAAATGTTTTACATTACTGAAATGTTAATAATACAAACAAAAAGTATGTTTCTTCAATATATTACATTTATTAAATATTTTATTAAAAAATAAACATCAAATAAATTTTTAATTACATTTTTATATAAGTTTTATTAATAATTTTCTTAATTTTATACATTTTATAATTTTTTTAAATTTTTTTCAAAGTTTAAAAATAAATGAGTATAATTTTCATTTATTTTTAGTTCTTTTGAACAGCGCGCTCAAGTCTTAGCGAATAAACGGCAAGCGGTTACTGCGCATGACCGACTTGTCCGCACGAGATAGCCACACTGCATAGGGCTTATGACGCCTATAACTCATAGTACCAGAAAAGGGACAAAAGGGTGGGGAGAGTAATAAGGCAAAGCAAACCTTACAGAATGTTACATCTTATATATTTTATTATTAACAATCAAATATTGATACTACTTTTCCATTAAAGGAAATAGAACATTCTATTTCTATAATCATTTTACTATACCTATATTGTAACATTCCTTCCTATTATTTATTTTAATCATTATTTATTTAAATAATTATTTCATTTATTTCCACGCGTTAAAGGATCGTTAAATAGCTAACGCGTCATGCTTAGCTATTTCGGACCCTGTGTGTCTTTTATTATTAATAAAGTCGTTTATAGCTAGGACGCCTTGCCTAGCTATAGCTGACTTTTAAAATATATTTGTTAATAATATTGGATTTGTTATGTGTAAAGCCAGTTATTATTAAGGACCAAATGCCTTAATATTCGGGGCTTTGCACTGGGTTAATAGGATAGAGGTTTATCTTGGATTTGCTCTTTATTTATTTAATAAATCGGATAAATTACAATATGGAAAAGTACAATGTTTCGCGCTTAACAAAGAGTTGCTTGCTTGTAGCACGTGTTAGGCCATTCGCCACTTGTGTTACGAGCAAGCGTGTCTTGATGCTGAGAGAGCTGATCCAAGAGTGACGAGAGTCACGAGCTCTTCGCACTGCTTGCATCAGCTCTCTTCAGTCTTTCTCCCACTCTTCTAACTTAGTAGAAGAGAGGGAGAGCCGCCGTGTACTCTCAGTGGTACTTACACATGCAAGTGCGTGTACGTACATACGCGCGCTTGAATGTTCAACCACTTTGATCTTTTTGGGTGTTTGTACGATCTTCCAGTATCGTACGGTTTCAGGGCCGTACATACTCGGGCGCTCACAATATATATATATATACATTTTGAGTTATCTTATCGGCCTCAAGGTAACTATGAAGTCCTACTTATACTTTTAACGTAATTTAAATTTATTATTACAGAAAATTATTCTATGTTATGAATAATGTCAAATTATTTATAAAATATTTATACTAAATTAAATAATTCTATTCAAAATTGATATGAGCTGTTACAACATTATAAGTTTCTACGATAAATGTTTTCCAATATTATAGCTATTTAAAAATAAGAGATATTTAATTTCTGATATGCCAAAAAAATAAATATTACATTTTACTTAAATACAATAAAGAAGAAATATTTTAATTTATTACAGTGAGAAAAGCTTCTTTAAAATTGATTAATAAAAATTTTTTTATGATATTGTGGGGACACTCACACTTGTATGTATGCGTATGGCGCTGTAAGCGCACCAATACACATGTCAGCGTATACATGTGAACGCCTCTGCGCAGGCTCATATCAGACGAGGAAGAAGCAGCTCCGAGACTGCTTGCTTGTACTTCAGTCTTACTCCGCCAGCCATTGCGCTTAGTCGCTTTGGCTATGTAATAAACCTATAGTTAAACTTATATAGTTGTAACTTATTTCCAGATCCCATCTCCTTCTGCATTACTTATATATACAATGCCACCTAAGGCATTACAACTGGTGACCCCGACTGTCTTCAGCGGCGACATGGCAGCCATTTTCTCAACAAGTCACGGACCAAGGGGGACGCCTCGAAAATCCGCCATCTTGTACTCTTCTCTGTGCTGGCTAAGCACTGACCTTGCTGCCTTTCTCGTCGCTGACTCACGCACCAGGAGTTTTTGGGACCGGAGAAACGGAGTATCGCGCCCGTATCATCGTACGACCTCTGGGTGCTCCAAGTAGGAGACGCTTTTCTTGCGGCCTTCGCCTCAGCGTCTTTGTCCAGAGCATCGCAGGTTCTACTAAAGAGGTAGTGAGAGTTGCTGAAGTGCACTCTCTTTTATATATATTTTATTAAAATCGTGATTGCACCAGCAAAAATTATGTATGTGCAAATATTCGCGTAGTAGAATTTTATTTCTAGAAAATTCTGGCCACGTGGCGCCATTTTACTAAGTACACGCCTAGCCTCAAGAAAATTTTCTTTTCATGGCAGTGCGTGTTGTGGCCATTTAAAATTGTGAGATCGCGAGAAAATTTAATTTATCACTTTAGTGAAAAGGCACGCCTTTGACACGCGTTGTAGGCTATGCACGCATTATGTCTGGCGTTTAAAAATTTTCGCTCGCGTTACATCTCTTAAAGTACCAAAACATATTATCTCAAGGAATTTGATGCCCCAAGACACACGTTACAGGCTATGTATGCATTGTGTCCGGCATACAAATCCTTTTCGTCCGGTAACTACGCAATTTTGCTTCACAAAGAAACGGCTAGTTTCAAATTGGGCAAATGCGTGTTTTTGAGTCTAACGGTCGAAATTTATAACCTAAAGTAAACTACCTCAAGGTCAACGGAAGAACATCATTTTAATATTAAGCGAGTGCGGAGTGCAAGGAGTCGGTTTTTCTTTCTAAACTAACTAGCATTGATTTTATATTTGCGTACGAAAAATTTTAACGAAAGAACCGATTTCAGACTCATTAGTATAGTTTAAGTTAGTACAAAATTTTATTTAAAGTTCTCTGAAGTACAATATAAAACTAGTCGTACATATTTGTGTCGTATTTAATTTTTCATTTACTTATTTATTTGTATTTTTGTCTATATACACATATATTTCTTTTTTTTATTTTTAAACATATATCTTTTGACATATAAAACTTTAACTGTGCACAGTTGAGGATTTCCCGTCCTAGAATTTTAAGATATTTTAAAATATATATACTTTTCTTTATTGTGAGAAAATCTCACTTTAACTCGAGGCGCTGGCATTGCTTAAGAAAGCTCCTTCGTCGATTCCTCCGGATCTCAAACGGGGACTATTGAAAGTAGTGCGAGTGCCAAGAGTCTTTTCTATATTATTTTGACGTGGTTATAGGCGAGAAACCCACAATTGTTCTTATCGGGTAGTCGGTCACGTGAGAGATTCTCTCTGATTTTTCACTCGCGCGGGAAGGAAGGCTTCTCGGTGCTTGGCCCTTTACACCAGCGCCGGGAGGTCGGCTTGACGGCGTCAAGCATGCATTTTGTTAGTTATTCGCGCTTGCGCACCGGGAGACTTCTGTGTGTATCAGTCGTCGACCGCTGGAGGTCTCTTACGCTGAGCACGTGGATGTCGATCTGATTGCGCGAGACGCCTCCTGAATATAAATTCGTTTTTCTTTTTAAATTCAAAGAGAGGATTTTTCTCGGACTGCACCTTGCATAAATTAGGAAAAGTATTTTTTCCTTCTCTGTGACTACTCGTCCATAAAATGACTCTGCACCCTGTGCAGTCGGGACACATGGCCAAGAGCTATCTCATATCGGTAAATCAGATTTTGTTGCTGAATCCCGTATTTCTTATATATAGAAATGATGACATGGACGAGTTGTCGCCGGGGGGATGATCGCGGCGTTAGCAGCGACATTCAAGCGACCAGCGATAGGATAATGGATGAAAGCGTGCTTCCGGAAATAACGCAAAGTAAGCAAATTATTAATGCACCGGAATGCGTAGAAGCTTTAGAGACTTCCACCCTTAATAAAGACAATCCTTCCTCTATCATTCATCCACAGCTAACTCTCTCTGTAAAACACCTAAAAAGAAAAAATGTATCCCAAACATCCTAAAAAGAAATAAAATCAATTTTATTTCAGTAGAGAATGGGGAAGTAGACAAGAAGGTTAGGTTTCGCGATCAAGTCTCGGTTAAATATGTACGAAAGGCCTCGCACTCACTTCGAAATTGTACAAAAAGCGTAGGCTAAATACCGCTAGAGATTTGGGAGAAATTGAATACCTCCGTGCGAAATATTTAAGTACAACTAACCAAAATGTCCTTCCATCTATTCTCTAGCTTCTCTTACTAACACTTTTGTAAATGCGAAATAGTTAATTATCTAGTTTATTTTTTCTTGTTTCATTTTTTTTTACATTTTTACATCTTTTTTATTAACTCTTTATCAGTAGAGTCATAACGTTATATTCTTTTGCGTTCTAGGCAACGCATTTCTTCTTTAACATAAAGTAAATTCACGCATGTAAGATTTTCGTAACAGTCAAGTGCACTACTTAAAATTTCAATTAGTTAATTATAATATTGATAATGCACTTTGATTTTCATAATGTACATTCAACTTCTTATTTTTGATTCATGCAACTTAGCATACGCCAATAAGCAATTTGTATCATAATAAATTGATGCTACTTAATTTAATAAGTAATAATTATCTTGACGAGTTGAAAAACTATATAATGCACTAACCATTCTTATCAACAAATTATAATCAAGTGAGTTGTACACATTAACTTGCAACGTCATAGTGCATTTGACTGCAATAACTAATGCGCAAAATTCTGCGATTATGTAAATATTTTGTAATATTTTACAGCGAATCTAATGTAGTACATAACTGCGCTCATACTTGAAAGTAAAGCACTATAAGTGCATAACATGTAAATATACTTAAGTACCTTAATGCAATCCGCAACAAGCACTAAACTTGTTCCGTGCGTACCATTTTTTGCGTATAGCGCAATTGTATAAAAAGTATCTATTTCACTGCACTTTTAAGTGAATTAATCATTAATAGCGATAAATAGCTAATAAATATTAACAGTATTCACTGTAATAAAGCATTTTATTTTTGCAAACTATATGTAAATCCTAAAGGATTTCTAATAAAAAATAATAACAAATAAGTATTAACAGTTCTTACTGTAATAAAAAATTTGTAAATCTTCAATGATTGTTAAATAATTGCATTTTAGGCTGTGATAATAACTGCGATATTTGTAATGTTACTGCGATCTTTTTAATCTAATTGTTATTGCGTTTATTAATTTATATTGTATAAAAAAGACTGACTCTAATTGTTAACCTATCTGTGATATAAATATGCATTTTTTTGCGCTTTCGTAAATAAATAATTACCCTTAACAAAAATTTAATTGTTGGGGGGGAGTGATGTGGGGACACTCACACTTGTATGTATGCGTATGGCGCTGTAAGCGCACCAATACACATGTCAGCGTATACATGTGAACGCCTCTGCGCAGGCTCATATCAGACGAGGAAGAAGCAGCTCCGAGACTGCTGCTTGTACTTCAGTCTTGTTCCGCCAGCCACTGCGCTTAGTCGCTTTGGCTATCTAATAAAGTCACACTCAACTTATATAGTATCTGACTTATTTTCCAGATCCCGATCTCCTTCTACATTATATATATATTCATTGCCACACAAGGCATTACAATATAATCAGTCTAACAGAGAAAAAATAATAATATGGAAAAATATTTTTTTAAATGTTTGATTTAAATGTTTGTATAATATTTTGTATAGAAATAAAAATTACTCTAACAAAGTTGAAATATTTAAATTTTATTATTTCATACAATTTTCAAACATTTTTCCAATAATTTTATTTAATTTATTGCCTTTAAAAATTCTAGATGAACATTTTTAAAGTTCATCTATTCAGTTAGAGATAGATGATGATTTAAACTCAAATAATTGGTCATTAAATACAGCTTTTACAAATTTGACTTGTGAAAATGGAGAGTATCTCGATATTGATTCCAAGGAAGACAGTTAACGATATGAATAATTTGCCGTCCAATTCTAATTATAAAAGTATAGATAAAAGCTGTAATAAAACCTCAACCAACCATGATACTTCAAAAAATGAGTCTATATTAAAATGATTGAGGTACGAAATCTATTTATTAATTGGGTATTTTTTAGCAAAGTTCTGTTATGTCCCGTTATTTTTCGTGATAATATTATAAAATTTTTAAAAATTCATTTTTCATTGCGTATTTTCTTTTCCTCTGCTTTCGAAAATTTTATATACATTTACCGAGACCTTTTTTTTTACTCACTTTTTATTATGCTCAAATATCTTTCTACATAGATAGGTTTAAGTCTAGACATAAGTTTATGTTTTTATTTTAATAAGTACAAATTTGTCTACAAGTATTTTTTTCTTCCTAAAGTTTACAATACTTTAAAATACGAAAGTTTCTTAATCCTTAACAGCTGCGTACACTGTAATAAAATATATATAAAGGCCATGCAATTAGGTTTCCATTTTTCTTTCAAAGTGACAAACATTTTACCTGATCTAATGACCCGTCCGTCCTAAGATTCAATATGTATCAAGCCATTGAATATTATTCTATTTTTAATAATGTTTATTTTTACAATTGTACAGCATGGACATTTTTACTGGTTTAACTATATATCGCTTTTTAATAGTACTACACTATTTTATGGTTGAACAAGTAAAACCTTCTATGCTCAATTTTATCTTCTCATTTTATTATTAACTTTATTAAAAGCAACCTTTTGCACGCTTAGGAAATTTCCAAATGTTAGATACCGTTATGTCTTGAGTAAAATTTTGTAAATTCAATATTCAATTATTAATAAAATCATTTATGCTTTAACGGGATGTCGTAGTTGTTGGAATCGACTTTTGCTTTTTTTATCTTACTGATATCTTTGTAAATTTACTATTTGGACAAATATAATGACTTGTCCGCGGTAAAACTATATTAATACAATAATTTTTGTTAAATTAAAAATTCAATTTAGCTTCATATTTTTTTATGAACTTTGAATGAAAATTAGATATCAAGCTCGATGAACCTAACCTCAAAATAGTATATATAGAAAGTTTGTTTATAACTTTTTATGTATATTATTTTGGTAAATTGCTTGGCTTGTCCGCGCTAAGGATTAATCTTACGAATTTTCTTACTGAAGTGAAAAAATTTGATTTGACGCACTGTTTACTCATGAACTTTGAATAAAAATATTATTAGGAGGAGCAGAACTACGATATCCTCTTAATAATTATTTATCTATTTTGTACGATTCCTATTAATGAAATTTTATTAAGGTTGTTTACCGAAGTGGGAACGAAAAGTAACATTTCAATAAATATTTGTTAATAAAATAATTTTAAGCATTTTTTATCTTTTTAATTTAAGTTTATAATGCGCTAATCTTAAGAACTATAAATAAACAAATAAAAAAACAAATAAAAAATTTAAAAAACAACATACATGTATGTTAAACAAAAAATTTTATAGAAAATATATTATAAGAAAATTTTAATATTAAGTAAAATTCATACTCTATATACCGACATATGTGTGTATACATATGTATATTTCCATTGTTATTATATTTTTCTTTTTATTCAATTAAACAATTAATTAAAAATACATATATATATATATATATATATATATATATATATATGTATACACTAGAATGCACGCTTACGCATGGACATGTCAGTGCGTCCAATTAGAATAAGATTATATTTTACATGTTAATTTAGTTTTAATAGATAAGTTCTTAAATTACTCGTTACTTTGTTATTAATACTAACATAGAATAAGTTACTAGTAGCATTCATAAAATTTATTAATTAATTCTGTTTTACTATTAAGGGGTATCCGCATACCGGCATAGAATTCTACCTTATCTACATTTGAATTTTGCATTTTAATACAAATTTAACTATTTACGACTGAAATTCATAGAAGAGGCACATTCTTAACATTCTAAAGAATTGATTGCAATGTTAAGAGACAGTATAAAAGTGAAAATGAAGACGAAAACTGCAAAATACGATTATTCATAACTACATTGGAAAGTTAATCGTATTAAGCAGTTTTCGTCTTCATTTTCACTTTTATACTGTCGTTTAACATTGCAATCAATTCTTTAGAATGTTAAGAATGTGCCTCTTCTATCAATTTCAGTCATTAATAGTTAAATATTTATTAAAATGCATAATTGAAATGTAGATAAAGTAGAACTCTATGTCGGTATGCTGATTCCCCTTAAGAGTTGTTACTAAACTATCTTTCTATAATAATATTATTCAATAAGTTTTATTGCGTTATTGTTAACAAATAATTTAGATTAAGTTACTATTACTATTAGTTAATTTAGTTATATTATAAATTAAGTTAATTTTGAATGCTTATTTATATTAATATTTCTTTATTCTTATCTTAGTTTAAGTTATGTTTCTATACACTTTCATTGTGCTTTATTTTTATTATAATGTTTTAGCTTAATTAATTTAATCACTATTACTTTAATCAGTTTCTACTACTATTATTCTTAATAGAATGCGTTTATTTTTTAGTTAAAAATATTAGACACTACATTAATTTTAAGATATCTTTTAACACATTCTAGTACACTAGTTTTAAGATAGCTATATAATTTATACTTTTATTAATAATCATTTTTCATACTATTATGTTTTTCACGCTTATTTTAATTTATACATTAATTAGTTAATAAATTTAAACAGAATTACACTGTATATTTCAAAATATAATTTCTTTTAGATTTACTAACAATGTTTAAAATTCTTCATTTAACAAATTAAAGTTATATACTAAAATATTTTGAAAGATACAATGTAATAATAGCATATAGTTCATTAAACATATTTTTCATTTTTCTCTCTCTTCATATTTTTTTATTATGAAGAAAATTTACGTAAATTAGCAATAAGCATACAAAACAATTGTAAGAATGAGACAGCTATACATATGAGAGAGATAGACAACGATGACGCTTCAACGTTCTTGAAAGCATCATATTTTTTTTCAAAGACCTTTATTTTTTGGGTCTATTTCCATCAACAAAACGCATAATGCCCAACCTCTTCCGATCAACCGAGCAATACTCAATTTCTAATTGTTCTAATCCCTTAAGACTACACCCCCAAGTCCCTTAGGAAGGGAAACAATACTCATGTGTCTCAAGAAGAGACAAAACAAATTCAGTCTCCCTAGTGAGCTCAACAAGCTCACTCCAATTATCTTCAAGCAAAATTAAGTCTCTATCTTGAGCTTGGTAAGCTCACTACTAAATCTTCTAGTTCAATCTCCATAAGTCTACAACATCAATCTAACAAACTTCAAACTCTTAAGGTACTCACTCATCGAATTTTTCAAACTCAATTTTCTATTTCCAATTTTTATTCTTTCCAAATCTCAGATCTTCTATTATTAAAACTAAAAATCTCTTACTAAAAATTTGAATTCTTAATACTAAATCTTCAATTTCTTTTATTTCTTACTCATTATTTCTTCAATTTTACTATTTCAAGTAATTATTTTACTTAAATTTTTATAACATTAAATCTTTCTACAAAATTAAATTTTCTCTTTTATCATTTTTATGTTATTTTTCTTCAATCAAATCTTTTGAGTCTTTTATTTCTATTGAGTAATTTTTCTCTTCAAACAACTTAAGAGTTTGATATTAAGGCATAAAGGATCACCAACAGCGTACATCTATCTCTCTCACTCGAAAGTAAGTTATCTCATTCATTTATTTTTAATTATTCTTCTTTTCATATAATATTAATTAAAATCAATCATCTAAATTATAAAGTTAATTTTTATATTATAAAATTCATGTTCTTTATTGTTTTTTTTATTCGTAAATAAACTTAAAACTTAATTTAAAATTTTTGTTTTACCTTTTTATTTTCTTTATTACATTGCATGTACCTTTTTTTTATTCATTTATTTTTCTTTATAATATTTTCTTTTATTTATTGTATAAATTAATTATATTTTTTATTATTATTGCACTGCCAATAGTTTCCTCTAAGGGAGGAAACTGGCTTTATTTTAACTTGAGACTCTCTTATGAGGCTCGGGTTAAATTAAG